>VWZS01002869.1:739455-785407 GCA_013397075.1 Rhabdornis inornatus
ATTATTTAATGAATATTAATTATTTAATGAAAGCGCCATTTCCTAAATGTTAAAAATTCAACAAAGAAGGAAGCTAACAAAATTTCTGATTCTTGTACCTTCAGTTCTGCATTAAGTACACTCATTTTTCAGAGAGGAGCCATGTCCAACAGCACTGAACACTTTCTTTTGAATCTATATTCTGCATGAGCAGTACTGTTATACTATTACATATATTACATATATATATATATACTGTTATACTATACTGTTGCCTGAAAATGTATTTCCAGGGAAGAGTGCAGCGCTTGAAGCCCTCATCAATTCCTATAAAATCCTTATGCTGTTGTTTCTGAGTTTGGTCTGACCCAAGCTGGAGTTTCTGTGTCTACCCCCTTCTGCTGCACTACAGCAGGCAATAGCTAATCTCCATAAACCTTCCTCCCCTGGAGTATAATGTGATCAGCAAAACCTAGATAGGCACTGGTCTACCTCCATATAGGCTATTTTATTTCTTGGCACAAAGTCACTCAGCTTCAAAGTAAGCCACAGATATACTTAATGCCCTAAATAGAAAAGTTATGAAGTGATCGGAGGACAGATGTATGTACAACTTCTAGTACTTTTTAAATTTAGCACTTCTGTTGAATATTGCATTTTCCTCCCCACTCTATACTCAGAGTTGATGCTTACATAAGAATATCATATTGTGGGACAGATCTATCAAAAATCAAGTGGATTTGATTCTTGCCATGGCATATACACATACCTGGTTTGACTTCAAAAAGAAGTAAGACAAAACAAAACTAAAACTTGATTAACAGATGTTTCCATAAAGACTCAGCTCAAGCAAAGCTATCTCCAGTGCACTATGAATATTCTTGTTAAAAGGGACATTTATAGATTGTGGCTCTCTAGAGCAGCCTTGTTGAGATCTATGTGGCAGGAGTGTTACGCACGATACTCCCAACAGAACAGTTGAAAGCTTGAGATATTCCATAGACAACAGCAGCAATCTTGTCATCAATCATCTCCAAATTTTATCCAATACATTTTCATAAACTGTTATTTAATATGACTTTGTCTGGAGAGGCTTCTAGGAGAGCTCCTGCTTCTAAACAGGCAAAGGAAAAAAGAGCTGCTGTTAATCTTTCATGCTAAAAAAACAAGATTCAGCTAATAAAATACAATTAGCAAATCAGTTCAGTATAGTGAAATACAGCCAAGCCTGCTGCCTAAATTGTTTTTTGCATTTTGTTCATGCCAATTTTTGTCTCTCTCTTGCATCTTTGTAAATACCAAATTATTCTCTTTTTAGTTGCATGGCTTAGGTATACTGGTGGGACGTGGACATTGGAATACAAGTGTTCCTCTACAAAAGGCTGTAAGGCTGGGGCAGGTTGTCTTTTTTGCTTTGCCACTAAAAACCTCTTTTGTCTTAATCTTCTCTGTAGACACCCTTAAGGCTGTGTATGAGAAGAAAATCAAAGAGAAACATGCAGATTGTCTCTTACAAAGTGCTGATATCAGCAGAGCACAGGCTTTTTGTACACTGAGGTGATATTTTCATCCATTAATACCTCAACCAAGTACTATTGCTTTTTGTCACCTATAAAATTATGTCTTATTTTAGGCTGCAGACTAGCAGTCTACATATTGGGAGATGGCTGTCTATACTGCACTTGCTACGTGCTGCATAGAAAAAGAGTTGACATTTCTTGGGAACAAGCCACCACACTCACAGACCTTCATGTTACATTTGATATTCAGGGATGTTCTTCATTAGTTTGTGACAGCTGTTGCCAAGTTTTTCTTCAGAATGCACTGTAAGGGTGAAAGCATATTGAGATCAAAGGTAAGCTCTATTAAAAAAGGCTGCTATAGAAAAGTTAGAAGAAGAAAAAGTTTGCTACTGAAATCACATAGGACCGCAGGAACAGATAACTGAATTTCCCCTTAAACAAGCTCATTCCCCCTGAGATGAAGATGAACTAGAAAACTGACTTCTTGGGACCTCTGAACTGAAAAAGATTTTTCATTCTCCATGTGATCACACAGAAGGAACTCTGTGGGGATAGTCATGATCAAAAATATCTGCTTTGTTCAAATGAAGGTGATACCATATGTTAAAAACATATTTCTGACACTTACAATGAACAATGAGCAAGTCCGCTACTGATGTACTCTAAAAAGCTACTAAAGACTATGACTTTAAAAGGGAGGTGACGAACAAGATTAAACATTAAGGAAAAAATATATACACTTCCAGGAGGTCTCTCTTAATTTGATAAAAGGTCAAGAACAATTTCTCTCCAAATCACAGCAAAAGATGATTTGATTGGGGCAAGAGTAATCCCAAGAGCCATGTCTTCTGCCTTTGAGTCTTCTCTTTGCTCAATTAAGCTAGAAAGAGTTGTTCCACATACCTCTTCAGAGAGGCCTAAATAATTGTGCCCTTCTGCAAAGCTCTTAAGAGGAATCAGCTGCAATTCATGAGACCGTGGCACTCACAGTAGTTCAATCAGTGTGTTACTGACTGATCATTCTCTTGACTTTTGCCATTATAACTAGAGTTTTCCAACTTCTTTCCTCCTTTGGCACATTTACCAGTTTATAGATACATGCATACACATTTAAACACTTGTGAAGAAGTATAGTTTCGATTTTGATACTTAGTGGCTCAAAGCATTCTGCAAGGACAAGGCAGGTTTGTTGAAGGCTTCCTCGCTTAAGCCAGCCAGATGAGCACATTACCCTGGGCTGGATTGTTCTTATGTGACACAGAAAGAGAGGAACAATAAAATGAATATGGAAAATGATGATGGAAGATGAGTTAAAGAGGAAATAAAAAGGCTTACTGCTTCAAGTTGTGCCCAAGAAGAAGCTACTACATCCATTTGCCTACAATCACTTAGTGTTAAACTGCACAGCTGTGATGTGGCTTAGTGGTCTCATTCTCTGTTTGTATTGTCTGGAACTTCAGGGAAGGTGCATCACTTCCCCTCATCCAAGCTAGTAAATAGCAAACAGCTCATAGTCCCTGAAAGGTACTATGATCTTTTTGAAAGTATCTGTCTATTCCTATGGAAATACTGGAATATAATTTCCCAAAAGACATATTAACTACTTATGTCCAGCTTACTGTATTCAGCTAAAAGTTTATTATATTCAGCTCACAAACTCCTCCCCCTCTCAACAAAATATACCTACTTCCCCTGAGTTGTTTCATAAAAAACAAGCTGTTTGCAACAAAACTCAATGTCCCTTCTAACCATGTCTCAGCAAAATACCAGTCAACTCTCAAAATCAATGAAGCCCTATCAAATGCAGTCAGCATGGAGGAATCTCAGTGGTCTTCAACAACACTAGAAGAGGTTTCTTTTTTGTAAGTGCAGCAGGTCACTAACATGGTAAATTCTAGAACTTTACAAGAATGAATTGCACTGAAAATTATGGCTCAAGTAGCAGACTCCTTAAGAAAAACGGTAGTAGGTCTAACAGCACGCATAAAAATGTCTATGTCCAACATTCAAAGAATTCCTATAAAAGCATGTGCCAACCCCTGGAGCTCAGATCATTTAGAGAAATAATGTAAGTGAACATCCTCATTTTAAATTCAGTTTACACATTCACTCCAGTCTTCTGCTTCTATTTCCTGATAGGAAATATATCTGAGCCAAAAGGAAAGAATTCACTTTTATGGGACAGTGAGATCTTATTTGGTTTAAAAGCTTCTGATCTATAAAAGACAGGATAACAAAACACAATGTGGTTCCTGTTTACTTAAAGCACTATTTCCCCAGTAATTCTGGTACTGTCATAAATATAACTTCTTGCTTTTATTCCTTTAGAGATACTTCCCTTTTTCAGTAATTCTAACGGAACTAAATTGTTAACATAAATTTTCCCTTCTTTCTACTAATATTACCAATCAAACCTATGAGATAGTAAGCAGTGTCAATGCTGTTATGAGCTTTCTTCCTCTAATAACTCAGTGTGGCTGGCACTTTTGTCTTTTGAAAGAGGCCAAGAAATAGACTGTTCAGGGAAGAAATATCTGGAACCTCTGTGTATCAGACACAAACACTCATTCTGTTTTTATGGCCACTTCCAGCTTGACAGGTAGAGCAGAGGGCAGCCACCTCCTCTGCACCTTCCCCCACTATGGGGGTCCACAGGTTCCCCTGGCCACCAAGCTGCAGCAGAGGGGATGGGGCTTGCTTGGGATGCACAGATGAGACACTGTGCTTTTTAGAGCATTTGCACTCAATCCCTCTTTGATGTCTACTGTCCATCTCTACCTGGTGCCCTGTTAGATGTGAACCTTCATCAGGAAATCTCTATGGTTATGGATTATCTTGTCCACTGTCCTTCTGGAGGTAACCTTGCCTCAGGTGGTCCAAGACCTGGCCACCAGCACCAACCCATACCTGGATTCCCCAACAGTACCTTGAACTTTGATCCTTCTGATGGCTCAATCAGAAAGGAATAAGCCCTACTTCTTCCCCTGCAGTTGAGCACATAAAACAGATTAAAGCCATTGGATTGTCAAGCATTTGAACAGACTGCCCACGGCAGTGGTTGAGGTATCATTGCTGGAAGGATTTAAAAGATGCATAGTTGTAATGCATAGGGACATGGGCCAGTAGTGCTGGCTCTTCCTGTGTCTTCCCTCATGATTCCTTGCAACTGGAAGGACAGAAGAAAACCTCTGCTCTTGACCTCTTACCCAGTTGTTCTAACACCCTGAGGTCTCACTTGAGTGCCCTTGGGATTCTTGTTGCAATTTCATTCCTGCCAACCTGAAAAACCAGTAATGGACAATGATCTGAAGGCTGTATCAGGGTGAAAAGGTTTCTCTTCACATCTTCAACCCAAGCCCCAAAGGAAGCAGCAGATTTCCCTAAGAAATGGGTGCAGACTGCACATTGGGCCTTCTGTTCCCCTCAGGGGATGGTCTCCCATGACAGTGACCTGTCTTTTCTGCTTTATAGAAGCAGTTTTGATGCAGGTAACTCAACCTTGGTGGCACTGCCATGCTGAATGAACCACTGCCCTCATCATCATTAAGTTCCACTTGCACAACCTTGTCTCTATGATTTTGGGGTGATGTGGGAGAGTCACAGGGGAGATGTACCTGCTGTGCTGGGCAGGAATTTGTCACCACTGCCCCCAGGTTCAGCAGAGAGAGGATAAGGAATCCTCCATATTGTGCATTCTGTCTGCCCACTGGGCCTGTCTCAGGAAAGGTAAGGTGCAATTACAGCAGTCCATTTCTTTCTCACATTCCTTGATAATCCTCAACTCCAGGGGCTTCTTCTACAAACATGAGAAGGGCTTGGCCACCACTGCTTTGGCCCTAGCCAGATCTTGTCAGCTGCTGTCACATGAGCCACAGGCTCCTGGTGGATCTCAGCTTCCACAGAGGTTCAGGAACACACTGGAGAGCACTTTGCTGTGGATTGTGCCATAACTGGAACCATTCACTTCAGTGGTGCTGGATTAACACTTGGACTTGTGGATCTTAAAGGGTTTATCCAGCCTTAATGGTTCTATGATTCTAAGTCCAGCTGTGCAATTTTATGCCTATTTTACGAGTGCACTTGGCACCATCTGAGTTACGCCTTGGCAAAGGCAGCTGGATGGATGCTGCACTCCCCCCACCCCAAAGGAGCAAAGAAAAGCTGAATGGCAGCAGTATGTGAATGACAGAGTTTAGAACCACCAAAAAACCGCAAAACTACTGGGAGGAAGTCTAGGTATCCTCAACAGAAATTTAGCAAGCGGCATCACAATGCCACTTTTTTTCATTTGGAGAGCAAAGATAGTAGAAGAATTAAGAACAACCTCAGTGTATCTTGTTCAATCTGACTAGAGGTCACACTGCTTCTACATTTGCTTTTCCTAACTTTCAGACAAAGTAGTGTGTAATGTCTGAAACCTGCATGAGAGTTCTTATCTACTCGGTTGAAAATCTGAAAAACAAATTGTTACTAAACGGAGCTGGCATTTTTTAATTGACCTATTTCTAGGATAGAAAACAATTTTTAATGCCTCTCCAAAATATTAAGACAGCTTTCCACCTTTCTATCATAGGCAAAAATCCTTAACTTCTGCATCAGTGTGCTCAAACCTATGCACACTTGAGGTTACTCCTACAGCTATCCGGTGTCCTATCTAAGAGGTTTGCTTCTTCGTAGGAGATACACTCCTTACAGTAGGTACAATTTCCTAAGACTTTACTTACTTCTGAGTCCTAAACAATATTTTTAGCAGAAGTTCAGACACTTGTTTTCATTGATTGTGCTACAACTACAGAGTCATGTTGCTTTCTGTGAATTCCTCCATTCTAAAAAAACCAGCAGGAATTTAGACCCTACTGTGGATGGGGCAGAGGGGGACTGGAGTATGTTCCTCCAAAATAGTTTAATTGCCTGGAAGAGGTCACAAGGAGCAATGGCTTTTCCTCCAGCTCACAGGTTCAAATACCACCACCAAAGTGGTGCAAAGGCAGAGCTTAAAATTCTCATTTAGTTCCCTACATGAAGTCTCCTTATCCTTGACTTGAGAAGAGCAAGATGAATTTCACTGATGGAGAATTTCAGGACAGTGCTTGATACATACTGACTTTATAATTAAAAATATACAACTGAAGGAAAGATGGTCATAAAATGTTGCCTAGGGCTACATCTAATACATGATGTTGTTTTAGTTTCCTCCTTACATTATATTTTTATCATCAACCCAGGGAGTTCATTAAATCTGTAAAGCTGTTGGAGGTTATCTGACAGCAGATTGTATTACTAGAGAGAACTATTGATCCAGGGTACTCAGTCTCATTACAGCACACTTCCATAAAGCTGGCAAGAGGCAGCAATCTGTTGCTTCTGCACTGACTACAGTTATTTCTCATGGATGGAATAATGAAATGCTTTCTGATGTATAATCATGACAGATTTTATCTGGAATGAGTAAAACAAGTGAAAGTCAGTCATAAAATATAGCATGGCTGGAATCAAAGGAAGTAAACTCCTCTGCTCTTCCATCAGATTGACAAATAACTAACATATTGTGCAGCTCCTCGTATATGACATTAAATCTCAATCAGTTGTTTTCCTACTGTGAAATTAAAATGGAATTATTTATCTGGAATATCAAAAATAGCACTGCATCATGAACTCTAGTCTTGCTTTGATGCACTATCTTTCCCAATAAAGACTAAAAAAATGCCAAATGAACTCCCTTATCATTGAAAATGCAATATATGAAACCTTCAGCAGCACAGGAAATCACTACTTGAATTTTTAAAACAATTATTAAACAGGGTTTACATCATAACATAATGCTTGTAACTGGGATTCATTAGCTTGAAATTTGTGAGGAGGAGCTCAACTTAAGCAAATCTGCAACCCAAAGGACTCAGAGGAACCCTTTCAGCAGGTTTTACATAATGAAATACCAAATTATATGTACCAGTTTATGTTACTATATTGACAGCTGGCAGTACTATATTCCACTAAAGCAGTGATATGGTAATTTCAGTACTCTCCATTTAATCAAATTTCAATATTTGGGGCTGAGGTTTTCAAAGACTAATACAAGCACTTTTTTCCCCTCAAGGAAAGTCAGTATTAGAAAAATATTTTAAAAAAATCTCTTCTCTGTGTTACCCAGTTGATATTAGAGAATTTACAATCACTTTATGGAACAGCCTGAACATGATTATGCTTTGGAATAGCAAAACACAGCTCAGCTCCTACCCTAGTGCCAGGAGCACATGCACATTGAGTTGTTATCCAAATGTGGCCATATTATACCACTTCCATAAAACAATTCATACATGTTGATCCATGCAGGACTACCTTGGCAAGGGAAGAGCAGTGGCAGAAAAAGGTCAAGAAAAGCTTGGGAGCACAGTCCCTCACAGAATTTAAGATTTAGGGACCTCTCAGCAATGCTCTGCTGGCAGGAGAAAGAGCTGGGTGAGAAACTCACAGCTCCTCAGTCTGGCTGCTGCCTCAAAACTGCAAAGGTCTGCTCCAAGCTGTGTATGTAAAGGAGTCTCCTGCACAGGATTTACGTGAAATAGTTCACATTAAATGCTGTATCTCGGCACCTTGTCCCACCTTCTCCCTACCCACCACCCAGCATACCTCAAAATATTTAAATTAAAAATGCTAAGATATACTATACAACTGGCACAGTACCACTGTAATTATCTCAGTACAATTACAAAATACACTTGTGTCTGAGTGTATATACATAATAGGCATCTGTCACTCCAGAATTATAAATCACACACATGAAGGAATGAAAATAAAACAACATCAAACTTCTTTACTTCTAGCAATCCTTGACTTCCACATGATTAATTTGACACAGAACACTCTTCTGAAAATAGGGTTTTTTGCATATCTACCTCTTATACTATTACCATCTACATTGTACTTCCATTGCATCCTCTAAATGTCTGTTCAGTATTGGAGTGCTGCTTAGAAATAAATGAAAAAATGTAATTTAACCTGGAAAAGGATACCCTATAGATAGACTATATGAAAGGAATGAAAATGCAGAAGATGCTCCATATAAGCATATGAGCTTGTGGCATCAACAAGCAGGAAGGAACAGGAATTGTGTACCTGGGCTGGGGCTTGAGCTCCAGCCACATCATTTCTTATGGTTAGAACACACAAAACCTTCCCTCTGCTTTCACTGAGGGGAGCCCACAATAGAGACCTTCCAACCAGAGTTCCTCCATCCAGTTACTTTGCTTTATGAAATGCATAGAGAAAATATACTGAGACCTTTTCACCTCTATCAAATTCTTTTACAGCAGATTCACTGAAGAAAAACAGGCAGACAAATATGGTACAATCACATAACCTAGAAAAGACTTTGCTAAAGTGCTGTTGAGAGCTGAACAGAACTTAACCAGCAATCAATAACCCAAACGCTACAATTTGACAAGTGAAAGACAAGAAAATCTACCATGAAAAGACAGCTTGTTGAAGAGACTGCACATATATGATGTACAGCATGGTCAGTTCTATAATTACAGAAGCGTGGAAACCTCCTTTATAAATGTGTCCTTGGATGTTACCAAATAATTTCACAAACAGCTTCTTGATACTCTTGCACAGGGTGGTTTCAGAGTTTAGATCACTATATCAGAGTCTTATTTCTGAAAACTTGACCTCAAACTCAGTGGCTGCTTCCCACTGGACCTCAAAATTGGCTGAAGCACAAAAAAAATTCTATCAGGTCTCCTACCAGCAATAAAGCAAAAGCATGTTACACAGTAGATTTCTTTTTGCCATCAAAAGTGTCCATGCCTTCCATAAACTCTGGACAGCTACATTAAGTTTTTATTTTCTTCTTTGGAATGTAGTGTCTTTGTTTATTAGAGACCACACAAAAGATAGGAAAGTTCCCTTCTCCAACAATTAATGAATGATACAGTGCCTCTGTTCTCTGAAAAACAGCAAGTAAGTTAGACTGAGTGAAGAAGGGTCTCAGACAATGCAGCAAAAATATGAAATATAGCATTGGGTTGGATAAATTAAGCAACAATTATGAGAAAGATAACCTTCCCTCCATCCCATGGGTGGGAACAATACCAGAACATCATATAGCATTCTGCCATTTTCCTTTTACAAGAATTAAATAAAAGTGGAGAATATATGTAACACTTCACTGAGAGCAGTGATAACTTGTTATGGTGAAGGACTTCAGAAGTTAAAACTGTTTAGTTTTCAAAATAAGACCAAGAAGAGATTTGATTACAGCAAAGCTCTACCTTTTTAGTGAGAAAATGCCAATATTAGAGGCCTATTTAACCTAATGGGGAATGATTTAACAAGAACCAATGACTAGAAGCTGAAGCTAGATAAATTTAAATGAGAATTAATGCCTCTACTTCTAGCAGAGAAGGTGATTAACCTTTGAAACAAACTACCAGAGGAAGTGCCAGTTACTCCATTTATTGAAATTTCAGATGAAGGCTGTATGACTTTCTGGAAAACATCCTTCAGTCAAACAGGTCAGTGGATTCCTCATGCAATACTTTTCCTTAAGAGTTAAATTTCCTTTATTTCTTGAATGCCAGCATTACAGCTCTCACATCCACATCCACTCACATATGCATATACATCAACACCTTCACTTTTGTAAGACTCCAGCTCTTTCCAAAGTAAGAAAAGCTTCAGCACGCTCTATAAAGAGACTAAAGAAGCCAAGGCTAAATTGCTCTTTTTCCTTCCTCTATCCACATTAAAAGTGAAGCAGGATATAGCTCCCATTTAGCATTTTCACTTGGAGGGGACATTACTGCACTCCCAATATAAAGAGCAAGTGTTCTTGGTGAATCACATACTGCTCTTTGGTTCCAGCCCCATATCTTACTAATGGATAATTAAGCTCTCCTTACAACAGTTGGAAAGCTACTCAGTGGTGTCAGTCATAAAAACTGCCCCATTGCTTAAACTCTTACTGGTGTCTCCAAATGGGCTCTCCTCTCCACCTGGAAGAGGCTGGGAGTGGTTTAATAATAATGACAGTGCTCACCAGAATGATGGTAAATGTTGCACCCATTCCACCCCAAAGTCATCCTTTCTCACTTAGAGAGGTTTCCTCTGTGAAAAGTTCATGTGAGGGAAAGAAAACTGTTAGATGACCCATTGCTATTTATTCTTGCTATCTGCTGTTTACTTGGGTGATTTTTACAGTAAATTGGTATAAAACTGGCAATGGAGATTTCACCACCAGCCACATCTCTTCTCTCCTACAAGACACTGCACATGGCTCACAAAGTTGTGATGAGCCAGTGCAAGTGTATTTATTTCAAAGACATCCATTCACTGCTTTTCACGGTGATTTTCTACTGCTGGCTATGTTGCATTTAAAAAGTGCACCCTTCTCATGAACTAATTCTGACTGCAGTGATATCCCCTGTATTTCAAAGGGGGGTTATTTTCATTCCACAAATCATACAAAATATTTTTATTTTACTCACTGCAAAGTGTCAACTGCACAGTTTTCTATGATTCCCAAAAAACCTCTAAGTTTCTCTTTGTTTTATGCTCATCTTAGTGCAGTGTGCTTTCCTCTATTTTGGCTCAGGCTTTTCAAATAAACGGTGGCAGGGAATTTTGCCAGGGTTAAAAAAAACCACTTACCTGATCTGTCACAGGCAGTCTTAAAGACAGATCAGCTAAGTCTAAGTAGTGCCTCCCACCCAAATATTTAAATAGCAAGTTGTTTAATATGCTATAATAAAAACCTGCCTGATCCTGACAGCTCCAAATTTTGCAAAGCAGAATGCAGCTGATGGAAAAATAAGGATTAGGCCAAAATGTTCTGTCATTTCAGCACTACAGTTTTTACATGACCCCCATAACCCAGAAATAGAAATGCAAACTCTAACTTTCCTGATGACACAGGTGACTCGTATCTCCAAAAAGCAAAATTATAATGTATCTTCTACCAGGTTTGAGTAAGTTTTCAGGGTGTTGCATTTAGAAACACTTGCATATTCTTTGAGGTATTTATGACCACAGTGATATTTCCTGCATGTATAAAAAGGAATATTGCCTGCGGGAATACCAAAATTGAATATTTAAGTGTATTCATTTACAAAGCCTTCTTCAGCTTGGCTAAAACATCAAAACACTGCCTGCCTTGCTGCCAAAACTAATTTCTTTCTAATTTTCTGAGTGCAACCAAAGAGTCAGTTCCAAGTGCCCCTCTCTCAAACCACCAGGAACTCTGATCAGTGGGTAAGGGACAGCTCACCAAAGCAGCTCCTTTCTCAGCCACACACCCAGCCTGAAGCAAACACAGGAACATATTTCTCTGGGATCTCACCACCTCCTTCAAAGCTACAGCCTGAATAGGGTGTTCATTGAACATTCCCTAATAGGAGAACTCTATTTAATAATTCCAGACTAAAAAATTCAAGTTATTTTTGTGAAGCTGCCAGTTTTAAAGAGGCTCCTGAAAAAAATGTGAGACTCCCCAGTCTGCTGAATTCTTGTATCCAGCTGGCTCATAGTCCTACATGACTACCCAGCATATGCACGGTCTTTCACGATGCAGTATCTTAAATTACCTAAAAGCCTAAATAGCTCACCTACCATCAAAAGATGTCCTGAATGACCATTTCTGCACCTGCAGAGACAGTTCCCACTGATCTTGGGCAAGTGAATTGTCTAGGTACTATGCATAACTGTAAAAGAGCAAAGAGACTTCCTCAAAAATCTGCTCAGCCCAGCAGGACTGATAGGGAAGGGAGTGTATATTTAGCAGAGTAGGGTAGCAGCTTAATTTCTGTCTTTTCAAACCTTTTACCAAAATGATTTTTAAAAAAATTTCACCTGAAGGGTTGGTATCATCACCTCAATTCAGAAACAAGAGAACAAACCCAGGAGATGCCAAGGGATCTAACAAGCTTGTGTTAACATGTTTTTATTCATTAAGTATTTTTCCTAGTTATACTATCACAAAATACAGTAAGGATATAAAAATATGCATTTTGTCCATCTGAGTGTAAACCAGACCAGAAGCCAGGTTCTCAGATTTATAATCCTGCCATCACTGCAATAAACTGACAGCAGAATACACAAACAAACAAAAAAATCTAGTTTTCATTATACTTCCTCACCTTCAAAGTGCACCCTTTATGATGAGGTGCATTAAAAAGGAGAGAATGCTCTTCTCTTTTTTAAGTACTAAAGCCAGGAAAAAACCCCATCAAGATTTAGAGGAACCACTGATAAATAAATTATAATTTGGCACTACAATTTTTAGGATGCATGTTTTTTTTATTAAAATCAGCCTTTGAGCACCAAAATGAGAAATCACAGGAAATTACACCTGTGTTTCTGCTGCACTGCTATGGCTCTGAAAACACAGGGTCCCTGCTGATTTACAACACGGGCACTGTTGATTCCCCCAACTGACTCCTTACAGGCTTTGCTGCTGGTTTGAAATAGTGCTGAACTTTGGCCAGTGCAGGAGTTAGATTATGGAGGCAATGTCTCCTTGTCCTCTCCATTATGCTGATAAAACAGCAACTAGCACTTTGCATTAGGCTGAGCTTCTACTTTAATTACAGGATTTTTACTAAAGCTTGTCTTTTGGTGTCACTTCAGGAAATGTGGAGTCTGCATGTGTAATGTAAAAACAACTAATTGATTCTGTACCACTCTGCCTGCATCACGACTTGCAATAGATTATGACTCCTGGTATTTAAAGCATGGAAAAGTAATATAGTGATATTCACTTGCTAGGCAAGTAAATATTCAGTATGAAGAAAGTCCTTTTCCTGAATGGTAGTACAAACATTGAATTAATTTCTTTTATTGTTTTAGATAAAATTTTATGTTAAATATACAGAAGTTTGATATGAAGAATATTTAGAAAAATAGCTACCTATAGATGGTGACAGATTACCCAAGTTTAAAAACTGAGTCAAGTGCTGAATTTAATCAATACGTGATTGTGATGGCAAAGTCAGATTCATGAACATTATTCGAAGCAGACCTGCTAGGAATAAAAAACCCAATTCCTAACTAGAAACAGGCAGTACCTCATATGAATGCTGATCTTTCCAACTTTATCAGAGATCAGAAAGAAATAAAGCAGCACAGCACTACACTAAATTCTCTCATGGGCCACTGCATTCCTACAAAGTATTCATGAAGGTCACAGGCTACAGGACATTACAAAGAGTTCAAAATTTAAGTTATTTCTGTTTTCTTTTCAGGCATCAGCCATTTTCAGGAATTAGTTTTCATCTCCCTCATCAGGCCCCCAAAGTGTAATCTTGCTTACTTTGGACATCCGCAGACACACCCACCAATAGACAAAGAAGTGGTTACAAATTCGTCTTCAGATTCACAAGTCATATGACAATTTTGGTTGCAATGAATGAAGGTTTGTATTGCTGTCCATAAACTATAGAGCCCAGACAAATAACAGGAGCAGATATCTCCAATTACAGAATCACAGAATATTCTGTGTTGCAAGGGACCCACAAGGATCACGGAGTGCAGCTCTTACATGAATGGCCCATATAGGGATCTAACCACAATCTTGGCGTTATTAGCACCATGCCCTGACCAAGTGAGCTGATCTCAGGGTCAGACGAATCCCACCCTCAGCATCACTGCACCTACTCAATCCCAGAATCTTGGATGCACAATTCTCCTACAAAGAGGACCGACGTTTTCAGGTATAAGCACAGAAGTTCTTTCCCAATCATACTACTCCCAATATAACACAGTTGAGTGGCCTTCCACAGCAAAATACATTTCACAGCCAGGAGGCACCTCCATGTGACAGAGATCATGCCCTTCTCCTCAGGTGAGTGGGTGTAAATGCCTGGCAGCAAACAGGAACTTGAGCTCCTTTACCCTCAGGTTGAACAGTATCATCTCCTTACTGCTTTACAAGCAGTACCACACATCAAACCTAGGATAGCTCTGGTTGCACTGTCTTGGTTCTAAACTTGCTGATGGATTTATTCAGCTGCCATTCCCCACTCCATGGGGGATCACTATCAACTCAGGCAACGTTTCTAGTAAGAAAAAACAATCTATCCCAGAGAATTACTGATCTAAGCACACTTTCTACAAATTACCAGTCCTGTTTTCAAAAGTGACCTACCATACAGATAATGAATGCCCTGATATCGATAACAACACCCAGCACTAGACTATAAATGAGGTCTAATTCAGTCCTCCCTTTCCTAAGTGTGACCCAAGTCTGCCCAGCTACTACTGTGAATAAAGCTGCAATTGTCCAAGAAGCCACACGCAAAATTATTTGTTTGCAGAGAGGGACTAATAAGTGGCCATTAAAAAACTAAGCAAAGCAAAACAAAAACCCCAAAAAAATTAGATATATTTTTGCAGAATTTTTTGGCAAAAGAAAAAAGTGAAAAATAATTTAAAGGTGAAAGGCAACACTTCACTTCTCCTTACCCCTGCAACGTGTCCCATGCTTCAGTGGGCTCAGTAGAGGCTGCTGCATCACTAGCATGCTGGATCATCACTTGAATAGGAGCCAGCCAGCCATGGCAAGGATAGACTCATGGGCACTAAGCAGAAGAAAAAGTCAGTTTTGAGGTAATTACATGTTGAATGCCCTTCTTAACCCACAACTGTTGGGGGCATTCAGCACATATGGTTAAGGTTGATGAAATTCTTAAAGCCACCGAAATTTATAAGGTTACCTTGGCAGGTCACCCAGCTTGAATTTTTTTCTTGTTAGGGTAGGAAACAGAGAGGGAGAGCACACTGTTTACTGATTGTAGAAGGGGAATGCAGTCATGCTGCATCAGGAACTGCTCAAGGACCAAAACTGAACTAAAACTCCTCAGTGCTCCAGGGAAAAATGACTGAGGGAGAAGACAGACAGGAATAATTATCCATTTCTTCCTATAAAGCACCCTGTCACAGTCTTGGCTCTGTCCATCCCTTTCCCCCAACCTCAAAAGAAAGGGAAGTATTAATAAAGAAAGATGCTACTTCCTTTTCTGGCTGCTGCATGCCTGTGGATGTGGGTACCTCCTGCAGTGAGTAGGGGAACTTCTTAAAATGCTCAGACTAATTTTTAGCTCAGTGAAGAATTTTGACAATATTTTTGGAAGGAAAAATCCTCAAGAAAGATCACTTTTTTCTTTTTTTTTCCCCAAAGAAACACATTCACAGGAAGGGATTGGCTCACAGAGTCATGGCCACTTGCCATCCCCTTAGATTTTTGTCACATATTTTATGATCCCAGGTGCATGGCTTCAAATACAGCTGAAGTAAGTAGCCTTAGAAAGACATCATTACTTAGAATAGACTGAAATCAGTTGGAGTTCTTATTTTTAGTCAGCTCATTGGACCATTCCCCACCATCACAGAACTGAACCCTCATCTTTGTGAGGAGCCAAGCACCGAAGAGCTGTCAAGACTAAATAAGGCTTCTTGGCCTTGGATACTGCCAGGAGAATTCCCCCCCTTACTTGCCAATCCCTCTTCTGCTATTCTCTGTTAATAGAGGGGCCTCAGCCACAGCCTCCAATTAAAGTAGCCATGACCCAGCCCCAGAAAGTTCACTCTCAAAAGAGAAAATATATTCCACAAATTTTTCTTGCTTTTTATTTTGAGTCAGTCTTTAAAGCTGTGTCTGTCATATGTCTACAAACAGATCTTAAAAACAGACCTGTACAACATTATATGAAGCAGTAAGACACTAGCTGAACAGTGCACAAAGTGAGAAGTCATCTGATTTGGAGGATCTGAAATTACCTTCTCCAACAAAAGGATGAGGCTTCTTTTAATTTACCACTCCGTAGGAAGGCTCCAGCATTCAGCCCTGTACAATATAGGTTTAGTGTTATTACAGAGTATTTCCATGCAAATCACTGTGGAATTGCATTGGCATTTTCAGAGAACTAATCATGATAAATGTGTTGCAAGCTTCGTTACAGTTTTTTAACAAGTAAAAATGTAGAACTGGGTGACTCAGAAGAGGCAAGCTTTGAACATTCAAAGTTTGTGTTAAAAGGAATTGTAACAGTAGGACAACCTTGCTGAGTCCTTGCTCATAACATTCCTTTATGACCTGATACAAGAAGATGTAAACATACCTGCTCTTTGGAAATCTTATACCTTTTATCTAGAAATTAGTTGCAGATCCTTGACTGAGTATAGTCGTGAAGTACAAAGGTGTAAAGTGAAAAACAGCAATCTGCACTTAGGAGATCTGGTCAAAGAACATAGAAATAATCTCTAGAAGCCAGGATTATTGTAGGAGAACAAGGAAAAAAAGAGGCTATGCATATGCATAGCACTGATATTGAGGAATATTTAGTGAAGACTCAAACACATGCATCTTTACATGCAGCTGATCCTAGTGAAGAGTTACACAGCATTACAGACATTTAAAGCAGCCATGTGCCTGGTAAAATTGATAACTGAAGTATAGTTGAACTGATATGCATGCATACTGTAATCTCGATTACCTATGTATTTTGGTATAACATAGAACTTAAAATAATTAAGTGATGCTTTAAGTATGGCAAGTGAAAAATTACGCATGTAATTTTTCCTTTTGGAAAACCAGACTAATTTGCAGGGCTCATCAGTCTTGCAACAGAGGAAGAACAAAAGCCAGCCATAACAGGCAAAGGCAGGCAAGTGTCTCAGCCTTCTGAAGGGAGGTAAAAAGATCCTCAACCTTAGAAACAGAGATTGAGTTACAATTTCCACACATGGGAAACTTTCAGCTACAACAGATATAGGTCATTGGCATGCAAAAAGTGGGAAATACTTAGAGAGTAGATTACCAGTGAGGTGTTGCTATTATTACATATAACAAGGAGTACCTAAAAATTCAACCAACTACATAGTCAAGCTTAATTCAAGTGAATCAGTAGGGTTTTGCTGACTCAAATGCTATAAATAATTATGAGGGACCTGCTCCAGCCTCTATAGCCAGTGAAAGGCTCATGACTGGAAGAGTTCCTTTACAGGCTTGTTGCTACAACCCCTCCAAAAGGATATGGGATCTACATTGTTGTGTTTTGCTGCTGGAATATCTCTGCTGAAAAAGGAAGAAGATGTCTCATAAGTGAGTGAGCCAACAGGCTTGGAAGAGGTCAGCCAATGATTTTGTATGAGAGGGATCATGTCAGAAATATCAAAGAATTGATAGAAACTAGAAAGTCAGAATTTCATTCAGACAAACTAGAGCCTAGACTAATGGAGCAGGCAAGCTTCATGGTTCAGATTTCTGTAGTGCCATCACTCATTGTTGAGACACTGTGCTCACTTGGCCCAAATGCTGTGCCCACAGAAGAGTTGGACTACAGTGAGTACTTCTCACAGCAGACCTCTCATTAGTGGTAGAAATGAGCCAAGACACAGTTACTCATTTAAGAACATAAAAAGGATCCTGGTTTATTCTTCTTTACAGTTTAGCCATCCTGACTCTGACTACAGCAAGCTCCTCCTGTAGGGTCCAGCTGCAGACTCTGGCTGTGGCTATTTCCTGCTGGACTGTGACTGCAAGCATTGGTTTGCAGACTCTGAGCACAGCTTTCACCCAGCTCAGCTGTGACTGCAGGCTCCAACAGCAGGCTCTGACCCCATCAGACCCAGACTGACCACACAGCAGATATTTTACAGCAGCAACTCTCGTCCTCATTTCCTTCTTCCTCAGGGCTCCTCTACCTCCTCCAGGTCTTCCTTCTCCACGAACCTCGCCGAGCAGCCAACCCACCCCTTTTATCACACTTACCTTTATTAGTCACAGTTGTGACCCATTAAGGGCAAGGCTATTCCTCTTCTTTGGTAATTAGTACAACTGTGAATTATCAGGGGCAAGTTCACCTGTATTCTCTTCTTCTACCCTACAAGTACTGATTTCTGCCAAAGAAACAGTTAACACCAAAGCACACATAGTTTAAGTTCCCATGCTGTCTACAGGAGCTAATTGCAATCACAGGTTTCTTCCTTTCCCAAAGCACTACCAATAGGTGATGGAAACATTTGTCATAATTATCCTTTCTGAAGAAGCACAAACCAAATAAAATCACCACAACACTGGCTGTCTTGAAAAGGTATCAAGATGATCTATTTATATAGAGAGTAAGATCAAGTATCACCCACACTCACAATATAGTCATATTCACTAATCACACTGGGACACCACCAGCACCTTCTCCTTTGAAGAACTGGGCAGAAGGAAACCAAGGGAAAGAGGCAGGCTGAAAATCCCTCCCTGCAGGGATCTTATGTAGGAGCACTATATTTGTGTTGTGTATGAGGAGCTTCAGCAGACCCATATGTTGTTACCATTCCTTCAGCCATCCTTCAAGTGTTCAAACTTCACTGCTAGTGTGGGAAGTGTGTGACAGATACAGTTAGTATTTCCAATAATGATACAAATGAATGACATTCTATTCAAACAGTTTAGACAATGGTAATAAAAATAAAAAAGTGCATTAAAAGGGGAATGTGTGTGTCAAATAAACTACCTGTAGGCTTGAAAGAGTGAGGGATAATTTAAAGTGTGCTATTAGAGTAGCAGAATTGAAATGAATGTCAAGCAAGTTTGAGGCTAACATGCTCATTCTTCCTTTGATCGCAGTGTTTCACAGTATTTAGCACATGATGGAGAGCTTTCACTTATTTATGGTAAGAAAAGTAGAGTACAAACTATTAATAGCTCATCTCATTCACTAAGTGCTAAAAAGTAGCAGGAGGAGCGCAATGGCTGCTTAGGAAGTTCTTGTTTAGGAAGTTTTAAAGGAATTCCACATACAGCCCAAGCTAATAAAACACCTTTGAAATAATACAGCTTAGTGACACCACTTTAAGGCAATCACCTTCCAGTGATGCAAAAGGAACTAAGGCAGCATCCCAGTCAGTGCTCTGCCATTTCAGTGGCTGTCAATAGCATCCCAGATTTCCAGCCCAACATATACGAGTTCTCAAACTTGATTCCCAAGACAAACCACCCAGAGGAAAGATCGATCTGCTTTTGCTGAACCAGAGTTGGGATCTTCAAGTAGCTTGAAAACTAGCAAAACTAGTAAAGATGTGAGGCTGGCAGAAGGAAGGAGCCAACTGGGAAATAAATAACAAAAACCAAAACAAAAGCAAAAGTACATATCTCTGTAAAATACGTATCCCAGGAGTTCCCTGGCAAGCCTAAACACTGGAGTAAAAACACACATGTATTTCCTCTACCACTGCCCAGAGGGGCAAATCCCACAACTATAAGTCTCAAGAATCAGGCCAGCACCATCCATCTATGTGCTATCCTGAAGGGCTGATTAGAAAACCTGTTAGGTTAGGAACTGGATGTGAGTTCTGGTGGAGATACCTCAGTCAGTCATTCATTGCACCTTCCCTACTTAAACTATTCCTGATGGATATTTGTCCAGCCAATTCCTAAGGAGCTCTGTAAGCTCCATCTCTTTCTTCATTATTCCTACTGTTGAAAAGTTTTCCTTGTAACCTGCAGCTGGCACAAAATACCAATTCCTTCCCCTGAACAGAGACAAAGCTTGTTGAAAACCTCCACAGGTGCACTTAGGTATCTGTGCTTTCTTGTATTTTCAGAAGCACACCTACTGCTAAGCTTGTGTAAACTAAAATGAGCAATAAGTAACCATGACTTATATTTTAAGACTCTCTAAATAACAACTTGGACTGCCAAAGAACCTCAACTCAGACTTTAACTAACTGTATAGAAAAATGACTTCATCCACAAGCAATAAGCAGACACCACTGAGATAAAAAGCACCATCTGCTTAGCAGAACTCCATGACACTAGACAAGACTTTATGACAAAAAGTGAAATGCCAGGAGGAAAGCAAACTGATTTTTTAAAGTTCTGTATCTATTACTCAATAGCTCTTCTCCCAGTATGTAATTCTAGTAACACCTGCTCTCCTCAGTGTCTAACATCTCCTTCTTTTACTCCTTTAAGTTCTGACTTGCAAAGAGATTTATGGCAGTGTGTGGCATCCCACTGCAAAGCAGAAAGGAGTATCTGAGATTCATAGATGCCTGTGGTGGAAAAGGAATGACAAAGTCAGAGAGTCACAAAAACTTAAGGTTTATTAGTAAATTATACACTTGGCATGGAAATTGGTCCCTTATCTTCTAGTATAAACACACAGATGTGGATTTTGAATATGGGGTAGAGTGAAAGAGAAGGCAGAGAGAAAGAGAAGAAAGACAGAAAATGAGAGAAAGAGAAAAAAGAAATAAAATGAGAGGAGGGAGGGATGAAGCTGATCTTGTGAAATCTGTGTGAGTTTTAGTATCAGTTTCAGAAGAATTGATGGCTTGGGTCATGACATCTGCAATCTTCAGCAGAACTTGGCAAAAGCATGCAAACTAAAACAAAATTTGTATCAGGGGCTTCAGTTTAGAGTTTCAGAAAGCTGAACTGAACCAGCTTTGGTATGAGCAAACATAAAATTGTAGCAATAAAATTAGGATAATAAATTCAGCTTGTACATATGTTATTCTATATACATTTGGCAATTTCTCTTAGAAGGATGAAAACAAAATTGTGTAAGACACTTTCATAGAAATTAGCAGTTATACTGGAAAGACATACTGATTCACACATACCCATAACTGAAAGAGCTATATCAGTACAGAAATCTGTCCTTAGATTACAAAATGTAAGAAGATAGTTTTTTTACTCCACATGAATGATGCTTCATAGTTCTTACAACAAAGCACAGGAAAGACTGAGAAAAAGTCATGCAATGTTTTTACACCACAGTGGTTAAGGCCACTGTTGCAAAGTCAAATCCTTTCCCTGTCTAATTCAGAGTAAGGACATAACCTGAATCTTCTCCATCCTCTTCCTGTCCATAGCTGTCATTCTAGGGCTGCTCACCACATCCTTTCTGCTGAAATTGCCTTATAAGACCAATTGAGAGCTTGTATATGTAGAAAGGAAATTGACCTTTAGGCAAATGGACTATTAATTTAGAGTTTGCAAGGGTCAAATTTCTACACCAAGGAATTTAATATGCAGTGAAAGAGTCTGGCCAGTCTCCCACTGTGTGGAAGACCAGAGGTAGGAAGACCTGGCTAATGAATTCATGCACTTACATGGTGAGGACATTAGCTACTGTGTTATTACACATATCATGGATTGCTTCTCCTGTTTTGATCTAAACAGTTTGTTTTGCTAAGGTATTATTGGAACCGCTATTTTCACTTGAAAACAGTCATTTTTGATGAGCAAACATTTTCTTGTAAAACACTTTCCAGCATATTCTCAGTCTTGTTTTAGATGGATACCTGTCACATTCTGAACAGCCTTTACACCCTCAGACATTTTCCCATCTAAATGCTAACTAGAGGTGATACTGCCTACTTAGGAAAGTCATATGAAGTCATAGCCCACATTACTGTAACAGCAATAAAAGGGCAAGAAAATGAGGAGCTGTGCTATTAAACATGATGAAAATAATAAATGTTGCAGCATTTGCAAATGGGCTGGGGAGTATTTTGAAGTGCAAGCATTTTTCTCCCCAGTCTAGAACAGAGCTTGGTAATGAGGAGCAAGGTGCCAGAAGCAGACACATTGCACTGAGACACGCTGGAATTGGTGGATCTATCCAGCCTGCTTACTGCAGATTAGCCAAAGAGAGTAATGAACTCTCTGCAGTGCACTCGGGCTGAAAAAACTGCCACCTACTAGAGGACAAGGCAGATTTCAAGGAGAGACTGGCACTTTACAAGGAAGATACTGGGATTTTGCTATACCAATAACTTTTATAGGAATGGCTGAAAGTGGGTATCAAGGTTTTTTATAGTCAGGCAATAAAAAAACAGAACTATGTGAGAAAATCTTCCACTGCAACTGAAAAATGTATCTGAAGCCAGGGGGGGACATCAAACCTTTTAAAAACAGAATAAAAAAGGGCTATTTTCTTCTTGGGGATTTATATATCTTTTTAACAAAAAGAGAAAGAAGAAACCCTCTCAATTTTCATACTCTCCTTGTTCAGGTATCATCCTCCTACAAGAGACTCCTTCCTGGTATTCAACATCGGGTTGATCAAGTATTGTTTACATCCTGGTCTTGCTGTGCATTACTCTGAGCTAATCCACTTAGGTCCCAGCTATCTATCTGCTGGCCTCAATCTGCCCCTCAGCCCTGTCTCAAAGCAGGAGATGGAACCTCTCTACATAAACTCAGGCTAATCCCACATTAATCATGGGAGCTCTGGGAGGCAGGGTGTTTTTTCCCTCCTCCCATCTTTAAAATGTGGAATGATACAGATTAGAAGTGATGAGTCCCTGAAGAAAGGCAGGTGTAACTCTTCTCTGATAATCTGCTCTCAGGCTTTCCCAGTGGGGGCCGCACCCTGGGCAGACAGAGTATCTCCTGCAGAGGCAGTTTGCTCCCTAGCTGAAGGAAAAGAATATGCCAGACACAAAATAAAAGCCAGTCTATATGCCAGATATTCATCCATTTAAATAACACTAGGGGAAAAAAGCCCCAACAAACCAAAAACATTTAGCTGCAGTGGTGCAAGATTCTGTGCAGACAATCCATAACCTTGATAAAGTCAACGAAGGAGGAGAGGAACAATCACTTGCACTGAAAATAACCATCAGCTAGTACTCTCTCTACTGTTTTCTACACTCATTTTCAACTAATTTACTTAGAAACCATAATCACCCATCTTGTCATGGCAGACATTAATTAACTACAACATTTACAGAATTATAGCAGTCAGTCAAGTATCTCAGTTTTGACAAGCAATGCAGCCAAGGTAAAGCCAACTGATGCAAACCACTGGATTTCCCTCACAAGAAAGTCAAAGGCTGTGAAATAAACTTCAGGAAGATCCACAAATGAATACAACCTCCAGCACAAGGAGCAAAGCCTGCATCGCTGACACTGCCCTCAGCTGCAGAAAATTTCATTATTACAGAAAACCAAGGCACTGCGAGCCTTAATTTCCCTCCAAGAAAAGGAACATGGGAGAGTGAGATTGACACAAGCATCTTAGCATACTATGGGTAATTAAGCGTTAGCATACTCTAGGGTGCTGTAATTCAGATGCCATAACTTTGAAACACTGGAACTTCAGCAGAGGAAAAGACAATTCCGTTTGTACAGTGCTTTATTTTTAATTTGCTGTCATGCGATGATTAGTTTATTCTAGAGTCAAATTTTTATGATTAGAGTTTCTGGCTTCTCACTCTTCACTTCCTTTCAATACATATATGGCCTGTTTTCCTGTTAGCTGTATCAGTTTTCAAGAAAATGACATTGTTATTCCATATGCTTTGGTTTCTTTCTAACATGACAGGGTTTTCTTTTGTTTCTTCTTCAACAGATTTGATGAATGGTAGCTTTAAAATTCCTCTCTCAATAACTGCTCACATTAATGGAACTCCCCACTCTTCCTAAAGTCATTTATACACCCTGGTCATGCTGTTTTTTCAACTCTGGCTTTGTCATTGTTGTGAACTTGCTTGTTGGGTACAAAACCAAAGCCTTTTTTGGCTTTCTGTAGGGGTAGGGCTATACAAACAGATAATATGAGGCAGTGTGTTCCAAGACTACAGAGCTTTGAATATGTCACTCTAAAATTTAAGAGCCATCTTGCCTCGTGGCATCTTTGGACCCCTTCACCTCAACCCCTTTACTTACTTCAGCTGAAAGAAGCTTCACTTCCTATTAGCTTTGATCCACTTCATAACAAATCAGAATTTATGCAGGCTAACAAAGCCAGAAAAAATCAGAAATGAATTTCCAGCATCCCGACATCTAGCCTTTAGGGAACTTATTTGGCTTGGTCTCCAAGTCTGCTACAAGCTGCTAAGACTTCAGTGGACAAAATGTTGTGACCGGCAACAACTGAAAGAACTCAAATACCCTGATGTGATTTAGGTTTAAACAAGGACATAGACATTAGGAAAGGATTTGATTTGTGGTAAACATGAAAAGAAATAAAACTAAGTGTGTGTGTTGCTATTTCATGACCCACTGTGCAAACATTGCTGTAGGCACAGTGGGTTTTATTGCTCATTAGTAAATAATCAAGTTAAAAATAAGACGGTTGGGAAACTGCTGATTGATGAGGAATAAAATAACATGACATAAACATCTGTCTCCCAGTCTAATATGTGTTAGTAGAGGAAGACATTGCTAAGGCACTTGAGTGCTCAATGCCGTGATGAGATAGTGATTACATTGGGAGCAGAGTAATGCAACTACAGCAGCCATTCCCTTCCCCACATGGGGAATGGTACAGAAATGTGGGTCTGGATTGTTTACTTCCAGAGTGTCTTTAATCCCCTGAGAATTCCACAGGGCACAAACTTTCCTTCCACATAAAACTCTGCTCCCAAGCAGCAAAGCTCTTAAACTCTCGCTTGGAGCATGACTCCCTCCTTTACTGGAAAACACTTTCCCAGCTACAGACAGTGACAGCTGACATGCCCGCTCACCTCAGGCATGTCCAAATCTACTTTGTCAAAAACAAAAACAGATGTGTCCAACAAAGAGCTTTTAAAGCTTAAGCATTTAAGAAAAATATCCCACATAGGTATCCCTACTTCATTAAAACACTTTCCTGGCAGAGAAAGAGCAACACACAAACTCTTCTACTAAGGCATCTTCTTCAGTGGTTTCCTCTATTAGGTTTCACACCTGCAAAACTAAAATCACTAAAAATTTTGCTAGTGAAAACAATAATTCTTTCAATTTCTACTGAACTCAATTTCTGTCCTCCAAGGAAGATAGAAATACAATTTCTCCTGGGTGCCACCCACACCCTGCTCCTTTTGTCTGCCTTCACACTGAGAAGAAGAAAGGCTGCATTTGCAATGACCATCTCTCTATATTTTTAAACCCATAAAGATCACACACAAATAAAAAATAGACTCTTTTCCCAATTAAACATTAAAATAACTAGCAAGTATCTTGCACTGCCAAACAGCCTGTCCTCAGAGGTCAAACAGTATTTTGGGTTTTCCACACTTCAACAAATAAATATTAATAAAATTACAAAGCTGAATAAATATATACCATAAGAGATGCAAATAATTTTCAAGATATCAGCATTTTTCCTCAGATGATAATACACTTAATTAAGATTTTAATAGGCTGACTTCAACCTATTTCAGAGTTATGAGCAAAAAGATACAGATTTTGTATTTAAAGAATCTACCTGCCTTCCCTGGCCACACCACTAAAAATTAAACTCTTTATTTATGCAAAAGATAGAGAAAAAATACTAGTTTTTCTAAAAATATTAAAACTTGGCTCAAAAAGAACCACTGTTGATTTTGATTTTATATTTCAGTTAAAGAATCAGTGAGGGAATGAAACAGAAGCAGTATTTTCAGAATACAGAGTATAACATCATACCACACAACACTCCACCTGAAAAACAAGTGCACACACAGTAAAAATTCTCTGAAAAGAATATCAATTAAGATTGCTGACACATAATAACTGAAAACAGTATGAAACAAGGATAGATAAAGAAAAGTCCAAAATGGTACCTATATCTTGGATTTATGTAACATCCTCATTAACAATTTAGAAATAATAAACTATGCATTAAGTTTAAATTGATGTATTAAATGGGGAGTAGGAAGCAGCTAGATCAGGAACACTGAAAAGAATGGGCAGAAAACACTACCTAGGCAGAACACAAGAGATAAACATCTGTGACAAATATGCATGACTGGTACACCAAAAGAGACAGAGACCACAAAACCAGGACTAAAAGTAGAGACAGGCAGAGAACAGCAAGCTAAGATTAATCTGCTATGCAACACAGCTGTAGCAAAGGCACAGCAAGGCTGCCAGTCTGCACAGACTGAGCCAACGCCGTGGAGTCTGCAGCCAAGCCCGTGTCTGGTAGAACACCGCCACAAATGGCTGCACCTTCCCCGTGCCTGCTCGCCTCCTGTCAGCACCACCAACACAAACATTTCAGTGTTCATCACACACACGTGGAGCTTGGGGTGCATGCACTGACATCAGCTCTGCATCACACTCCTGGTGTCTCTACCAGGACTGGGGGTTCTTCCCAGGGGGGCTTAAAGGACAGTTTCCCTTCAGAAGGCTTTGTACCAGTCTACTGGAGATTTCCAGCCAAGGAGATGAGGCTGTACCTAACCTAAAGCAGTCCTCCCAAAAGACACATATTGAAAATAGGATGAGCAAATATGGAATGTAATCAGAACTGATGAAAACACCTCTAATTATGTAATTTAAATTACTTAGGAATATTTGCTGGGACGTAATGTTGCATAAAGAAAGGAATTGAAAGTTTCTTTTTCAGTTTTCATCAGTCAATAGGCAAAACATTTCTCAAGCTGACTGGGACCTCTGCTGCAGCCAAGAACATCTGGAGGAATTACATAAATCCCTTGCAACTATGCTGTAGCAAATTAAATGAGAAGATCCCAATAATTGCAAATGATAAAATACTCAGGCAGCTAAAATCTAGAGTGTGTTTTTATCAAAGAGAAGAGTTGCTAGCTACACTTTCTCTGTACAAGCTGAGACTTAAAATGGAATCTATTCACCAATACTTTGGGAAGCTGAACCTCTTGTCATTTGAGAGAAAAACCACAAAAGGTTTTCAAGAGCCACATAAGGGAAATTCCTCCTACTCCTACTGAAACTGTAGAAGTTTTTCCCTCAACTTTCCCACTGGTTGGTTTCCTAAACTTTTAACTTTTATATATATATGAAGAAGCTTTGTCTACATTTGCTAGAAGTACAGTATTTTGGGGAGCCAAAAGACTTAGAAGATACTGGCCACACAAGATAGAATCTTGCAATGGTCACATCCTTATGTTCTAATGACTCTTTCCTTTCATGATTCACTGTTTCCACATTTTATATAGCTGCATTTTGTTGTTATAGTTGAAGCCCTACTTTTAATATAGTGTGAATTACATATCCTTTTTTCCCGTTCCACACTCTATCATGCAGACAAAAGAAACACATTTCTGTCTATTTTGAGATTATCTTCTCAAGGTCAGTTTCCCAACTGCTCCTCTTGCCAGTCAGCCCAGAATGCACTTATGCATGTTGTCTAGCTTTGAGCATGATAATCATCCCACTGTATCATAATTTCCATAATGAAGTCAGAGTAGAAACTCTCTCACCAGCTGCCTCAAAATTAAGAGACGTGGAAGGTCTCAAATCAACTACCTAAGTTCATAAATTGATTACCACTCTCTTTAAAAGTCTGTATTTACTAAAGCAAAACTACTGAAATCTTAGGAACCCTAATGTCAGCATCCTTCCCTTTTGAGCTTGCCATTTCCCCCCAGTGAATAAAGTCAAACCACCAGAAACTGAGCAGAGTTCTACTGCTAGTGGTGGTTGTACATATGCTCTGTATTAATAGAGTCAGTTGCCCCATATAATTATCCATCTGTATTCATGGACTAAATGAAATTGTATTCATTGAGCAGTTGAAGACAGCACATCTGAAGAACAGGAAGAACAGGTCAGTTCTTGTATTTAGGACTAAATCTTTGCTTTCTGTTGCAGATGAAGGATATTCTCTATGGGTTCAATAGTATTCCACCCAGACCCTTCTCTCCTTTCACCAATGCTTCAGTCTTCTTCTCTGTAACTGGGATTTTAACTAGAGTCACTAGATTGGAGTATGGTTCATGGTGACACACAAGAGTACAATGAGAACTGATTTAGGGAGCACCAGTCATTAGTAAGGCAAAATGCAAATAGCAGGTACTTTTGGAACCTATATTAGCTGCCTTTCACATCTCAAATGGTATCTTAAAGCAGGCTACTCCATTGTGACTATGTTATCAACAAGGGGTTCAGCAGTTGGTCTCCCAGCTAAAAGGTTCAATGTCCATTCATAGATCCATTTGAGTTGTGTTCAGTACACAGTGAAGGAATAAAAATTAAATATTTTAAAAATGAAATTAAAATAAAAATGAACATGTACACAACTGATCTGAAAGTAATAAAGAAATGAAACAGCACTGTATTGTCAGGTGCTACGTACAGTCTTTCATTAATTCTCTTTTAAGGTGTTTATTTCCATTTTTATCTTTGCAGTACAGCTTTTCCCCCTTTTCAATGACTCTACTGTGACACATGTGAAACAGGTCCTACTGTGAAAGGGGTTCAAGAGTCACCTTCCCTTTACTCTGAATGTTCACTTCATGAAATAACCTTGAAACCAACTGGAGACACCAACCAAAGGGAGAACAAGAACAGATATGTCATTTCCAGCACGCAGAGATACAGTCATCAGATGTCACAGTCATATATGCAGCCTTGACAGAGGCACTTCATCTGAATGTATTCATGAATACATGCACCAATTGGTCCAAAAGATTTCCTTGGTCTGGAAAAGCTCTAGGACTTGGTCTTTCTCTGGCTCCTCTGGTGTCTCTCTTGGGAGCAGGGTCCCATCCTATGATTACTTTGCGAAAAACAAACCCGTATCTTATTTTCAGGAATTTTTCTGCCCTCCCTTTCTCTCTACCCAATAATTCTGATGAACACACTTTCCTTCTTGAATGTGAACACCTTTGTCTCTCTTGACTGAAAGTATAACATCTCTAGTGTCCTATAAAGTTCATTGTACACACAGACCTGGTGCAGGAAGCTGAAACATATATCACTATTTTCCACTTCCCTGGCTGCTTGGGAGCATTTTCCTGACAGATGTGAGCTCCTTCTGTATCTCCAAGGCATGGTGGGGATTGCTCCCACCTTCTGGCCAGGACAACACTCTCCTCTTTACCCCTTTTACACAACCCTGCCCAGGGAAGGCTTGTTCCTGTTTCATTCTCTCTTGCTCAGATCTTCTGATCATTCTCTGCAAGTCTGAAGCACTCATATTCCCAGACATGAGTTCTCTTGTTCTGCAGCTAGGTACTTACACTGCTCCCAACCCTCTACTTTGTGTATCCTAACATGCTCGCTGCTTATTCATCATTAACATCTTCATGCTGAACATCTCCTCAGCATTCCTCATCTACCAGTACAGGTGGTAGAACCGGCAGGGAATCCACACAGACCAAGGCATTCTGTGAAAAACTAATTTCCAGACTGCGAGACTTTTGCACAGCTTTTGCATAGTTCAATGGTCATTGCTGTAAATACACAGAGGGTGCAAAATGGTACAAAATAATATCTGTGGCATTACTTCAAGAAATACCAAAGCCTTCTCTGTTCCCTCAGCCCACAGAAACACTGTGTTCTATTTCCTCATCACAGTTTTTTCTACATCTCTGGAGACAACATACTCTGGAGACAACATAGCCCTTTTTTATCCTTTCAAGGTCTCAGCCCAGCATCATACACATGCTAATACAGAAATTAAACATTTGTTGAGTAGATTCACATAAATTTAGAAAACAAGAAAATAAAGTAACTAGACTTACCCCAAGGAAATTAACAGTAGAATCGTTTTCAACCTTGGCACTGAAGTTTTAAACAAAATAAAGTACAAGTAAGTCCCCCAGCAACGACTGAGCCTCCCAGGTCGGTAGGGAACATACCTTTTCACTCTGGATCTAACACACTTCACTCTCATTTACGGTTTCCCATTTGATATTTAGATAACTTTATAACATTATTCATTATTAAGACTGGATTCAAATCAGTAACCTTCAGAAGGGAAGTTACATGTCCCATTTGTTACTCAGTTCTCCAGGTAAGTGCTTCTGCCTCAAACTCATGCATCAGCTTTGATGACAGGGAAGCAGTGCTCACTGAAGTGTTGCTAATGCATTCCTGAGTCTGGCTAATTACACACAATCAACTGATTCTCAAACATCAGGATGCCAAATATTGCCTTAAATCATTACTACTTGATGGGAAACTTTCTATTGCTTGAAGAGGTGAAAACAGTTGAGTTACTAATGAAAAGCAGATTCAACATTTTGAGACCAACTTCCTGAAGGCAGCAACACAGAAATGAAGGCCTTTAACCCTCCTCCTGTTGTACAGAAAATAACTTCAGCTAATTTTTTTTTCTTTCTTACAAAATTGAATAAATACAAGCCTTTTAAAAAAACCCACACAAAGTATTTATATGTGTTCAGTAAGAGTAGTCTTTAAACTTCACCTTACTAAATTGGTATGACAACACAGTGCCTGGAAAACAACAGTGAACATGATTCCACACAAAATTCCACGTGCACTATGGAAGAGAATCAGCCTTCTGCAGATAATCCACCAGGACTGTAATCTAAAATCAGCTGCTACCTTCACTCTAGATCAACTAATTTCACTTTTATCTAGAGTTCCCTGTTTGATATTTGAATTAGCTAAAATGTTTGCTGGTCAAGGCACCCTGAAACATCAGGATAAGTAACAGAGGAATCTGGCTGTGGAAGACTGTTTCTGTGTTTGTAAATCCCTGCAGGGGTGCAATAGCAACAGAAATAGCAAGATAACAAGGCCAAAGAAAACAGCAGCTAATAAAGTAGACCAAGATGAAACTATTGATACAATAAATCCTACAACAGACTCTATCATCAACCCAGCTTTGTTTCCCAGGCTAAAAGTAAAATTTAATTAGGTGCTACAAATCTAGGTAACTAGCACTTGACCTATATCTGTCAATATAGTCTAATGCTGAAAAACATGGAAAGGATTTATGTACCTGGGGTAAGGCATGCTAGAGTCTGATCACCCTCCCTCCAGGCACACAGCTGTCTCTGCCCTGTCACCCAAGACACATCAGTGCCATCCCCTGCTTTGCCACCAGGCTCTTGGTTGTGCTCCTCATCAAGGGGTTTAGGTACCAATAGTAGGACTTCTGAGCAGGTCAACCACCTGTGCCTGAGTCAGGTCTTCAAAATACCCGCATCTTTGTGTTTTATGCTGTTAACACAAAATACACCCAGCATTGTACCCCAGAATTTTTTTGGGGTGAGTAACCTGACCAGTGTCCTTCAGAGTTATGACTGTTCACTCACGTGTAATCAACCTTTAACAAGGCACTATTTTGAAATGCTTTATTTCATAAGGAAATAAAGGAGAGTGGACAAAGAACTCCTAAATCCACATAAGCCAATTCTCCATCAGTTTGGACATCCTTAGAATAAAATCAAGATTGCACCATTTATGTGTTTATAAAGAACATTTGTGTAAGACTCCTGGAGAGGATGAAGGAGGATCTTTTAATAGTTCAGAGCAGACAATTAAACCTGAAAAGGGTCAGAATTCAAGAAACAGCCTGAAGTGCAGCACATGAGTTCCTTAGTTTAAGGCATTGCTTTGCACTGTGGATCTCCTGTGTGTGTAACTCTCCCAACACATGTTAAAGAGAAGTCAGGCACAAAGATCACAGGTATGGATCTAGGGAAACACAGTACCCCCAAGAACAAAGGCTTTATAGTTACAATGCAAATGCACATCATCATCATCATCCATGTCTGTACGGAACTTCCAAATATTTTTCCTGACTCTCCTGAAATTAAACAAAAATGCAGCACTGGCTACCATTCCTTTATGAAGCAGAGATGCCACCTTGGAGAACAGGCGTCTATATATTGACAAGCTGTCATCTCTGATGAAGTCAGGAGTAAAGTGCTCTTAAATCAACCTTGGAAGATAAAACTTTTAATGGTAGCTTTGCATTGCTGTAACTGGAAATGGATCTGCAGCTTTGTATTTTAAAGGCCAAATCCTTCTACTCCTTTGTTCTCTTTTTTAATTTTCCCTTCTCTTTTCCTTTCCCTTTTCTCCAAATTAACATTTGGAACACTTGAAAATGCTAATTGAGTTTCACTTCATTCAGACAGGAAATAATGACCTCAAGATAATAAGACAAGTTAATAGTCCCCTGCAGGTAAATTAACACAAGACCAAATGCTTGAAGACCTTGAGGATCACAACTGTTAAAACTTAAGTATGCATTCAAAGCAACTCTGAGCACCTAACAAAGCAGGTCACAGACCATCAATCAGAGCTATAGAAAAAAATCCTCTTCAAAGAAACAAGAGAACTGCAGAACACATGAAGGTAATTTCTTCTCAACATCTACTGTAACGCAGCCAACTGAAAGATGCTTTTAAGTAAATATATAAAGAACCACAACCTGCATGCTCAATGTGTATGGAAAGGTATGCTCAATGAAGTCATTAACTCATCCCCAAAACCAAACAGATAAATTTCAGTAAGCCATCCATCAGAAACAGATACGTTCCCATTGCAATAGCATCATATTTCCTTTTTGTAATCACTTTATAGGGTTCAAAATATGACTTTGATTACAGTATATCCATGAAGATGAAATGCTTACAGAAATCATAATGCTGCTTTAAGTCACAAAACAAACATTTCACAACCCATAAAATGAAAAGTGGTGTAAAAGTGCCCAAAGCACAACAGTCATTCCACAAATCACCTTCATGTCAAAATAGACAAAAATGTCTAACCTAAAAACACTCATAGAAAAATATCCTTTCTCTTTAAAATACAGCTGTTGACAAATAAATGTGTATTTCTGACAAACTACTCAAGTTTAAATCCATAGACCTCTAACAAAACAGCACCAATGTGTTTTAAAACTTAAAATATGTTGCTGGATCATGTAGAAATTTAAAAAATCAAATAACACTGGTTAAAAAACATAAATGATTATGAGAAATCCGGAATCTGTGTGTTCAATACAGTTTCAAAGATATCACTGTATCTTATAATACTTAGGATGCTAAATTATCTTAGTGTTTAGAAAGGAGAAAAGCTGTTATTTACAATCTTCTATTTTTAATTTGAAGTTTTACCCTTAATTACTTTTTGTTTTAGCATAACTAGCAGGTGTCAAGAGCATATTTTCTTCGCTTGCACGAGTTCATCTACAGTTAAGACACCAACTCTGAATTGAAAAAGCCTGAAAAGCTCATCTTCCTCTCCCAACACATGAATATAAATTATGTGGTAAGAAGGGGCACCTGGCAAATTGAAAATCTGCAGGACATGCACAGATATTCATGGATGCCCAACAGTACAGGTAGGCAGCAGAGACCTTTCTTACAGAACATTGTCTGCACTGAGGGACTGCTGCAAACATAACCCTGACACTTTATCTGCTGGGACACACTGTTCAAGTCTGAGCAATGATAGCTAATTAGACATCCAGAAAACCCAGTCCAACAGTGACTAGAAACAATAATGACATTTAGTAAATCTGTTGCTTCAAACTGGAAGCCTGACATTGACAGAACTACAGTAATAAAGATATCATAAATATAATCACTATAAATGTGATGTAAAATTCTAGCTTTTCTTTTAAAGCATTTATTTCCATTCAAACAGGAAGGGCACAAATCATGAGAGAAATAATAAGAAAACATGAAATATATCAAAAAACATTATCTGTGTAATAAAAATTAAAGAGAATGATTTGATTGGAGCTTGCTCATGATTAAATCACTTGAATTAATGTTCTGCATAAACTATGCAGGGTTTGCAAAGCGAGGCCTCAAAAATTAATGTGAAGATTGTTTCAATTAGAAAAAACTATATATCAATGGGTTTTCCTGTTCTTTGCTCCTTCTTCTGGAAACAAATGCAAAACAAGATTAAAAAAAACTCACTTAAAACATACTTGTTTATTTTATCATTACTGTCATTACATTAGGCTGTCATTAGAGACTTCAAACCTTCTCTTTAAGCTGGTTCACCCTTCTCATTTCTGTGCAATTGCCTAAGTGGCCCACTTCACTTTTCCAATTATTTTGGATTTTATCCTTTCTGAACGTTATAAAAAGCACACCCCAAAGAATTTTTATACGGTTTTGTCTGTAGTGGTTACATGCATCATAGCAGTACTTTCCCAAACAGCATTGATACTATCTTGTGGTTTCTGAACAAAGCTTTTCAATTAAAAGGCTGCATTATCCACATTCAGGATGGTCCCTGAGGAACCTGAAATGGCTTCCAGAGAGACTTCATGCAACTACACACAGGTCACAGTTACAATGACTGACCCAAAGCAAAGAGAAAAAGGTGCTCTGGAAAAGAGTTGATATTTATCCCAACATTTTGCTGCCAGTGCCCCAATGCCACATAAAAAACAGAGCACCTGCATACATGCAAATGTATCCCACACCATTAGAACAGCACTAGTACTAGTCCATGCATCATTCCAATCTAAATAGTTCAGTTGCTTTCTCCATAGCATCATTCTAATTTTCAATAAAAAAATGATTCCCCAAAGTCCTGTGCAACATCTCATGGATCTGTTGCCTTCAAACTAAAGAAAAGTTCAGATTTTTATGCTAAGTACTGTGGTAGACACCAGTTTCTAGAACCAAGAGGGGATAAGGTTTAACCTGAACGAAGAACAATTAGGTAACTGGACCACAATTAGAATAATACAGATCAACCAAACTAGTTGTCTCTTCTGCTAAACTAAAAGTATATATTGATTCTCTTTCAATCAGTTTAATAAAGTTAACACTTAGTGTAGGTTTCACCCACCTCATAATAGAGGCCTCCAATTAGTCTGAGAAACCTAAACCCTTGTGTTTCCCAGACTTTGTGGCATCACCTGAAAGCTCCCTTAATTCCACCTCACTCCCTAAAAATGAATGCCAGAAAGATGTGTAATATTTCCAGAATATTATGCTACCATATAAAGCACTTTCTATAAGCACCCTTGTACAGAGATAGAGTGTATTAGAAAAACTCAGTTTCATAACTTATACAGAATTCAGCTCCACATGTGGCCTTAATTTTTTCATCCTGAGGTATTACAGTTGGAGTTGGTCTGACCTGCTGATTTATACCAAAGAAACACAGGTGCTGCAGTGTCTTGTTTAGGCAAAGAGAAGAGAAAATGGTACAGCATTTCCATATGAAATTCTGAGGAAATATGCATGACTCAACCCAAATCTAATACAGGTTCATATTGTCCTTGTTTAGATGCACATATGTAATAGCCAAATTTAATAATGTCAGAAATCTGCTCACAGAATTTCAATGCTCAGTGGGCTTAGTCAAGTTGAAAAACTCATAAATCTGTGGGACAATATTCGACATTGTTACAACTAAGATCTTACACAACAATGACTGAAACAAGGTAGTGAAAAAGGCAGTTAATTTTAGTATTTCCTTATGTAGTTTGTCAGTTCATCTTTCACAGTTATGAATATTCATGAGAGAGCAGAAATAAAAAAATGTTAAAAGGATTTTCTGTTTACTAAAAAAAATTAATTTGCCTTCTTACTGTGAACTCTCGCCTTTTTCCTACTACCAGTAGCTTTGGCTATTCACTTTTTAAACTGGCTGTTAAAAATTTATTTTAACCCTTCTCCTTACATTCTTCTTTGTCTGGGGAAGAAATGGAAATTACCAGCTCTTTTGGTTCCTTCTTTAACAGCAAGTGTTCTGTTGTTATGCACATACATTACTAAATATGACTACTTTGACGTGAATTTATGAAGACTGACTTCTGTTTTTAGTGCCTATGTCTCTACCTACATTCTGTCCTTCTGCTCATCTGTTGGTTAGTCAAAATTGTCTGAACTTGAGCCAGTTGGTACATTGCTTTGTAGTGCATGCCTGACTGAGACCTTAAACTTTAACTAATATTCTAAGACATTATTCCTTGCAGAACTGAAAAAAAAATTTCTTTAAAGAAACAGAATTGGTTAAAAACGTATTCTACTGCCATGTATACAAAATGCCCAGGGACCAGACACACACTGGGCTTTTTCCCATAAATCTGCAAACACATTTTGCCTCGTAGGTGTGATGGTCCCAACCATGAAGTTGTCAGCAGATTTTGAGAAAGTTTGTGGTTCTTGGTAACCTTTCAGATTATAACCCTCACTGGAGCAAGGAGTGCAAAGTGAAACCAGGTGGCACTGGGAGATATTTGGGAAGAGAAGACATGGAACATTTCAGATCTCCTTTGCATTAGTCACTACCTCACAATTTTTCTCAGGTCTATCTGGTGCCTACCTGCAGCATGAAAGGACAGGATTTAGAGAAGGCAAATATTCTTCATTTAGCTTATTTCCAAGTCGGCCAACTAAAGACCAAGTAGACAGCACTCATATTTTTTTAATACACATACACTTTGTATGTTTGCCTTTTGTCTCTCATTAGTATGAGGCTGTCACTTCTAGTGACCATCAGTAGTTTCCTGAAGACTTGAACTTTCTGCACACAGTGGAAATACATTTAATTCATAGTTTTACATCTGTTTTTACATCAACAGTCTTCCAGCTTTTGAAAAGCAAGTAACAATACTCTTTTAAGAAACAGGGCTGAGTCGAACTCACAATAATTATGTGTGTAACTTAGTCATGTAGACTACAGCAAGGAAGTAGGGAGCATCCTCTCAGACCACCACGTTTACATTTTTTCTCCAGAGCAAATAAGTCACTCTGGAAGTATAACTGGAATATCTTCTTGACTGCATTAACACACAGAATGTGTGTTAATTTGTGCATTTTAACAGGGAGACTAAGCCTGCTTATTACTGTGAGAGAACAGGGTACCAGCCTGGAAATGGAACCTTCAATCAATCAGATCCAAGAATGGATTTTGCTTTTATCAGTAATGGTGCAGTTTACATCCATATTCGGAGGAACCCTGAGCTGGGAAAATCAGTTCAGCATCCTCCTCAGCCATTAAACCAGCTTTCTTGTTACCTGCTTTCTTATTCTGCCCAACCTTGAGAACAGCACAAAAGGGGAAAGCTCTGCTGAGGACGTCTCAAGACCAACTTGCTTTCCAGGGAATGGGTCAGACCAATTCCCTTACCAGGAGATTAGGTCATCCATCTCCAGGCTGATCAGCAACCAGAATCTCTGTTCCCCCACTCCTTGCCAACAATAAAAAAAACAGCCTCCCACCAAAATCCATTTCAGATCTGCCCACATTTTGTTTTCTGGACATCTCTTGGAGATTTATACACTACTTTTCTAAATCCATCTGATAACACATGCAGGGCCTGAATCTTCCATAGGCCACTGGAGTAAAGCATTTAGAGACCTTAGTGAATAAGCAACAAGTTCAAGAATGCAATTAGGTAGCTCCTGAGATTCATCAGACTCGGTGTCTGTCTGGGCTTAAACTCTAGGTATTGCAATCTTAACACAGGGTTTCGGAGTCTGATCTCATCCCTGGTCATCTACAAATCATGAGAGCTGCAGAATGAACATCTCATGATCCAGGCCCCAGCTGTATTTCTATAAAAGTGGAAATTATCTGAAATCTAAGGCTTCAAACAGCCTATGTAACCCCGAACTAGCTGTATATACAAAGTGTGGGAAGCAAAATCAATAAATAACACAAAAGGTCACCTAGTCATGAGTATGCACAAAAGCCTTCTTGACAGATATGCTTAATAACCTTCAGCACTGCCTATGGAAACTGTGGCATCATCTCATCCATTCCAGCATTTCACGACCCTCACCGTAAGATATTCTTAATATCTAACATGATTTTTTTTTGTTTGGTAGTGAAGTTCGTGATTTTGTTAACCTGTCCTTTTCCCCATGAGGCAGCATTTATTAATAAAGACTATTTTTTAATACAAAGATTTCCTCAATTTGTTTAACATCTCTTCTTAAGTTTCCCAAGTATCCCTGACAACAAAATCATAAATCTCTGCTTCATAAAGTGTAATAGCTGCTTCATTAACTCAGATAGAATAATTACAGTCATTTGAACAAACCTGAATTACACCCATCCAACTAAGCAAACCAGCATGATCCAGAAAGTTCCCAATTTCAATTAGCTGTTATTTCCTATGCCTGAAAGTACTGTGACCATACTGACATAGTATTTGAGGGTTGCTGTTCAGGTCTCCAGACCAGTAACCACATTATTAAAAACATCATGGAATGTGGAAGTCTCCTGGAAGAGACTACAGGAATGAGGGTGGTTGGATACCTCATCCTGTTTGCTGGCTTGTTTGAATTAGAATTGAAGGTTTGGAATGAGAACCTGCCATTTTCCCTAAGGCTAACTTAATATTAAACAATTGTGCAGAAGGCAAAACTTTCAGGACAGAAACATTCACTAACCCAGGAGAAAGCAAGTAAAATGTAAAAATGCTGTTTTCTCTCATTAGCATGAAACCTTAACTAATCAGGGCTTCTGATCATTACATCTTCTCATTTATTTTAAATGAATAAAATATACCTGATGTAAAAAAGCATAGCTCTGTATCTTGCACCTTGAGTGCATCTGCCTTTAATTGTCAATAAAGCCCAAAATAAACAAAACAAGCAGTACTGAAGGAATGCCTATAAATTTAATCAACTATGACCCATTGCTCACCATTTCCCAACAGCTAGGGGAAAAAGGAATTGAGCTGTAAAATTTGTTCTGGGCAGGAACTTGGCATCTGCTATGAAGTCAGAGTCCAAAGAAAATTAGCATCATGAATTTCAAATACATTGGCTTATCTCATGTAACTCAAAGCCCACAGATTTGATTTAAATCATAATGGACTAAAACCTGCCAGGCAGTCAGACTCATGCATGGGACAGGAAGGATTCTGGAAAAGAGGGAAAAGGGGGTAGAAAAGTCCCAAAAGATTTTGCCTTCATGGGATGAACTACTTGACATCTATTTTTCAACGCTAGAGGTAGATGTAAATACCATTTAATTCATTCCTGTGTCTCTCCCATTTAGTACTATTTAATGAAAAGCATTCGAGTGCTCCATTCATCGATCCCATCCTTTCTGACTGCACAGTTTCAGACATCATGATAGGTGAAGGCCTTTTGATTGTTCTCTAAAAATGCTATTTGCATTTTTAATAGACTCACCAGCAAACAGTAATCCTGTTCTCTCATAACCAACTCCCAGCTTTAGAAAATACGCTTGAAGCTAAAAGAGCATGAACTCCCTACTCTCCCACAAAAAGCATAAACAACACTAGTAAAGAGAATCAAAACTGCAGAAGGAACACCCTGTAGCCCACAGAGCCACCAGGAAGATCATACTCTTGAGAGAGTAGGGCTGGAAAGGTTAGATTCCTCATATCTGATAGACCAATCTCACCATAAATAAGTAGCAAAATGGAGAGAAACACTGGAATTCCTCATTAATAATTTATCCAAGGCTACACAAAAGTTTACTTTTGTTTAAGAAGAAAATATCTGCTAAGGTAACAAAGCGTGCTTCATAATGTAAGATCAAAGCATTCACAGAATTTACAGTAACAAGGAGAAGGTGAAATACCTTCTCATCAGTATTCTGCAGTACTTTGTTATCTGAAATGCTCTTTTCAAAACACTTCTATCAGTCATCAGAGATTATACTCTTTAGGGGAGAACAGAATTAATGTGGCATTTGCCTTACCTCTCTTCAAGCTAACTCATGCTAGAGCAGTTCTCATGTCTTCTGTGTTAACTTGTGCACCTGCCATTGGCTTGGTGTCAGAAGAAAACACTACTTGCTTCTACACAGTGAAAAACATTTTGGTGGTCACATTTTCAAGGAGCAGTCAGAAGCATTTCATCAAACCTGAGAAAGGGCTGGGATTTCCAGAGTGGGCCAGGTTCTTCCATGACACAAGCCAGACCTAAAAGACAGCTCAGCTCTCAACAGCTCAGAAGAAGGTGCAAAAGTGGATGAAGTGCTTAGCTTATAGTTTTATTCATAGTATTAGATACTGTTTTGCTAAGAGAGTTTGTAGAATAGAGTCCTCACCTATTTTCAGTGTTGTCACCTTCCCCATAATGTGTGTTGCCTTCTTCCTAATCTGGAAATGAAACTCAAGATAAATCTAGTAAGGAGGTAATATAAAAGGAGATCTTTATCTGAAGGCCTTCAGAGGCAGTTATGGGAAGATGTCCACAAAACCCCACCCCTCCCAGGGGTGAGTACATTTATATAGGTTTTAGGAAATTAACATAATTGATAAAAATCACCAATTAGGAGGACAAGTGGTGATGCAATTCCCTCCCAGGTCAAGCCCCTTCTCTGGAGCTCCCCTTCAGCACCAGTTGTACTTTGTCCATGAGAATGCGTCTTGAAGAGCTGCTCTTGACCTTGGTTCCCAGGAAAAACCAAGATACCCCTGGATCTTGTACCTCCCAGGGATTGGAGCTTTGGAATTTGTTTTGTCTTTCTGCTTAGGGAAAGGCCATGGGAAATTACTGGGAAAACTAGTCACTATTACAATAGACTACAGGGTCACAAATATATGTGCAAAGAATATAAAAAACATATAAAAGAAAAAAAAGGCAAAATCCAAACCAGAATCACGTGTGTATAACTGCAATTATTTTGGCAGAATAACTCATAATTGAAGTTTCCTGGCACTTCATTTTCACTGTACAGCACAATTTGAGGAACATGAGGGCAGTTTGAAGACAGTCTCCTTATCTACAGTATCTTCCTACTGCCTGTCTTGACCTGGGGAAGAGGTCACTCAGTCTTTTGGAAGAACAATTTGTAAGATGAGTCGAGGATGAAGGTAGGATTTCAAGAGGGCAATTTCATCCATAGCAAAGACATAATGTTTTACTTATAATTGGATAGCCACTCCAAATAATTTGTAAGTCCCAAACAGTTCTTTCTATTCATACATGTTTTAGGTGTGGTGATTTCAAAGATAGTTCAGTATGTGGTGTGTACTTTGCAAAGCAAACACCAACACATAATTATCTCCCATAATTTTTTAAAATAGTTCTCAAACAATTTATTTTCTAAATTACATTACTGTGCAACTGGAACCATTACAAATGATCATACTGTTTAATTAGCCAGTTTCTCCCAATTCCTTCTACATTTCAGATTTTTAATTAACATTTCCTAGCTCTTAAACTGAGTGTAATTACTAACAGCTCATATGAATTCCAAACTAAAATTAAATCTTTCAATAAACTGCTATTCTTAAAACTGTAAGGAAATTTAACGTTTAATAATTAAGCATTTGTTTGGCTAAAATCCTCACCTATTCCAAATTAAGGATTAGTTCAACAGTCAACATAAAAATGAAGTAAAATGCCCAAGCACACAGCAGTCTCTGTTCCAGTAACTAAACTAACTACATAGAAAAAAATAAGTGTATGCTGCATTGTATATAAAAAAAATGCATGTTCTCATTTTCAGCTTCTAAAAGAGATGGAAAGCAGAGTTTTGATTTGGTTGAAGATAAAGGCCACAAAGAAGGTCTAAAAAGGCAAAATTAATGGTCGGGAGCTACCATTTTGGAAGAAGGCAAGGCATTGATTTGTACAATCAGTGAAAATGCTTAGGGTACAGTCCAATGTTTGGGAGGTATAGCAGAACACTGTTCCTGAAGATGAGAAAAGATATTAGAGAAGCAAATATTTTAGATGTGATAGACATTAATAGGAAATTATGGAGAAAATCAAGTGAAAGTAAACTCAGCAAGGGTGAGAGGAAAGCAAAAGAACCTGCTATTTTAGGGAAAAGAGTAAGTGTAAAGGGCAATTGCCTTGAAAATTCAACCTACCCAGGGAATAAGTTGAAAAGGTCTCCTGGGAGAGGAGCAGAAAGCATGGAATTGTTCTGGAGAGCTAAAAGAATTTTATTAAATACAAAAGCAAAGAGCTATGCTATTGCAGAGGAAGAGTGCAGAGCACAGTGATAAAACAATATGACTGTGTTTAGAACCCTTCAGCAACCTCAAAATAAAAAGCCCTATAGAGAAAGCTTAAATAAGGACACCTATTTATGGGCAAGGACAGAGCACGTAGGAGTAACACTGCAAAGGTTATGACACAGGACAAGTTATAGTTTGTAAGGGACTTAAGAGGCAACAAAAAAGGTCAATCGAAGGAAGAGACAGTGAAACACTATTTCTGTAATGGGAAAAGAGAGCACACAATGGACAAAGCAGGGAAGTCCTAAGTATTCAACACCTACCTTCTTTCAGTCATTTATTCTCCCCCACCCCAAATTAATTAATCCTGCTTTAACAGCTGAACAGGATTGTGAAGGAACAAGCTGGGAATTACTGAGTAATAGTTATCTGTGTCAGGCCAGCATCTGAACTGGCCCCTACACTCCTTTAGGAAGTAGGTGAGGATGTCTCTGATCCACCTTAAAATATTGCCAACAACGTGAATTTGTTTAAAGGCAAGAAATATTCAGACTGAAATTCCTTCTTTAACTGGTTCAGAGCAGGAATTTCTGCCAAAGTCTCCTTTTTTGGTAACACTCCTGTGGCAGAGTATTACATGAGAGCCTAAAATAGTGTCCTTAATATTTTGTTGGAGCTGTTCCCTCTTGCATATTGAGCTTTACCAGCTGAATGAAACAGTCAGCAAGAAGAAAAATACTCTCTAATTTAGATTACGAGGTCCTAGTCCTTGCCTCTTATCCAAAGTGGAAGCATGCTGGTAGGAAAGGCGGAGGATGAGATCTAGTGCTTAGGTGTATTTCAGATTTGGAAAATTTCTGTTTGTGCCCTTGAGACAGAGAGAGGAACTGAATAAAGTTCTCCCACATCAAGGGTGAATGCCCTAATCACCAAATTAGTTATGAGTTAACAAATAGAAAACTTCCAGTTAAGCCTTGTATTTTTTCCAGCCACAATTATTTGATGCATTCAGATGCTTCTGAGACTTTAAATCACACTGTTCAGCAAATTTGCAGTTTCTTAGTAAATATAAACATACTGCCCTAAGGAATATCGCCTGAAGGTGAACAGAGAAGGAAAGAAAAGTTATGATTATTTGAGCCAGGATACAATTTTCTGACAAAGTGTTCAGCTGGCAGTTACAGCCTTCATCCCTGCCATCCCACTTCCCCCCCAGCTTCTTCTAGTGGACCCTTTCTGCTTCCAGAGAGAGGAAGCCTCCAGCTTGGAAAGCCCTTTGCTTCCTGCATGGCATGGCAGAACTGCAGAGCAGCAGCAGCTACTTCACCATAATACCATTTACATTGCCTAAATATGGAAAACCAGAGTGTATTATTTAATAAGAGATGCTTTTAAGCTCCGTATGTTCCCAGCACTGTTCTCACCTGTCTCCCTTCTCATCTTCACATTTGTAAAAATAACACCAAGTTATTATTCAGTCTTTGTGAGAAAAGGCATATGTAGAGCACTAACTGGCAACAAAAGGCGAGAACAGTGTATTAGCTAAGTCTTGAAAATATTTCTTATTCACACACTCACTGCCTCACTTTTATCAGGCTCACATCTGAGTCAGCAATTTTGCCCAAGCTGTTGTTCAAGGAGCAATGCAATAGCCAGATGGCAATGGTAGCATCCACATCATCGTAATATTCAGTGCTCACTGAGAAGGAGAGGAATGAAGCCACATTTAATCCACAGAAAAGGTCTGGGGAAAGCAGTGCAGCTGTTCATCAGATTTGGACTCCATCACCACTCCTCCTGACTGCAAACCATCAGTGTATTGCAGGGGATTGCAGCCAACCATTCCAGAACTGGCAGTCTGTCTGTCCACTTCTGGTGTCTATAAAATATGTTATCAAAGCCATCTCTACATCCTTTCCTTAAGGAGACTAGGAATTGATAGATTTTGGTGGAGTTAGCTTTCCTCCACCTTTCTCATAGTTTTGCACAAGGAAACCACTGTTGCCAAGCTATCATTTTAAACTGCTAAATTTATGTGTCAGGAATATTTTATTTTCTCCTTATGTTTTAAGTCAATCATCTTAAATGTTTCTGCTGTGTGCCAGTTATGTTCTGCTGTTTGAAAATGAAACCTAAACTACCAAATATCTTATTTTTCACTGTAGGATAAATCCATGTTTGTGGTAAGAGAAATAAGGTTCCGTGAGCAAGAGTCTAAAGTTTTAAATCCTTGTCATCCAGGGTGATGTACAACCGAGATTCTCTGAAGACCATCTTCAGTATCCTTCAGGCTTTAAGAAGCTTTCTCCCAAAAGGGGAATTCTGGCTTAAGAAAGCACAAGTTTACCTATTTCCTTCCAGTTAGCGCATGATGGGGTGCACCATTCTTCATGGTCACATTTTACACTCAGCAACCCCATTAAGACTCTTCCAAAAACGAAATTTTAAAAATTTAAAAATTTTTAAAACTTTAAACGTTTAAATTATTGACACAGGAATAAGCAATAGGCACAAAACAGAATCAAGCCAAACCTGAGGAGCACAAGTGACAACTCACTAAATAGCTCAGCCCCATACTGAATGCATGTGCTTCATTACTCGACTTGTAGCTCAATGTCACATAGCATGTGATAGAAAAAGGAACTCAAACAGGAAGAGTGAATATCTGCTTCTAAATGGCAAAAAAAAATTAGTATTCACATAGGACTAGATATATTTAGAGAATTCCTAAAGGAATTTCAATATAGTTCAATTGTATTTCTTCATAAGCAGCAGCACATTACGGCAGCCTGTGATTAATATCACCTACAGAAAATGAAAGGCTTGCAGAGAGCTGTAATAGCGGTTAATACAATAGAGACAGCAATTTATTTTCATGAAAGTTACTCTCAGCCTTCAACTAGTTCGAGAGGCCAAAAACCCCTCCCAGGATCTGTGCTGCCAGACTTGCAAGCTTCATTTTAGGTGCCTAGAAAAGCACTCCTCAAAGCAGTGGGAAAGAGGCAGGTGTCCCTGAAGGCTTCCAGAAGGAAAAGCTCTTTGCCCAACTTTCAGCCTTTTTGTCATCAGACAGGTTTACCTAACATATTTTAGAAGATTCATCTCTAATCCCAGTAGTTAATGCTGTATTATTAAACACTCAATTTTAATTATGAAATAAGTATTTGTCAATCTTCCTTGCTTTCATTCTGGATGTGATTACCCTTCCAGGTCTCCGCTGCCAAAAATTAATGTCTTGATTTCAGAGGCTGGTAGATGTTATTTTACTGTAGAGTTTCTGCACAGGCAATGACCTACTACCAATAATAGAAGAAAAATATTGGAATCATACACAGAAAAGTTAAAGGAAAAACATTATATGCTGGGGAAAAAATAGTAAATTTAGAATGTATGATTTTCTCTCATTATATATATCTGCAGAATACCTTGATCAATAAACACGTACTAAAGCTGAGAGAAACAGAACAAGCAAGCATCCTGGCTTGCCTGAGTTATTATAACCAAAATAAACCAAGTTACAGAAAAATGTATTCTTAATTTCATCTTGACAGAGAAAGAAAATGGGTTCATCTGTGTGGTTCCTAAAGTTCTTCCAAACCAAAAAGCTGTGTAAGAGTTATTATTAGTTATATACATCTTGGAAGCTCGTTGCAACCTAGACTGTGATCACAATGACCATATGAGCTCTATATGACTACAGAGCAGATACCACAGTAAAAATTTAGCAACAAAATAGTTTATCTACCTGAAGCAATAATGAGCTGCCCTACACTCCTCCTGATAACTTCAGATTCCACTTGTCTGACCTGTTGTAGTTCCTTGTTCCCATCACCATGAGATTTCATTTGACCTGTGGGATCAAATGAACAATTCTGGAGGGGGGGTTTGTTGTTGTGGGTTGGTTTTGGGGGTTTTTTT
>VWZS01002869.1:786111-946232 GCA_013397075.1 Rhabdornis inornatus
TTGTTTGTGTTTCTTTTTTTTTGTTGTTGTTGTTTTGTTTTTTGTTATTTTTTACAGAAAAGCCCATTCATCTTCACCATATACACTGCTTCTCTCTCAGAAGCCTCTGTTGCTCCACTCTCCCCTTCCAGGCATCACCAGTCCTCCTCCTCATCCTTCTCTAGTTACTTTCTGGCATCCAGCTTGCATGGGATATATAGTGCCACAGGAATGATGATGTTTCAGCAGAATTCAAGACCTTTTCATGCCTCTCTTGTGACAAAGTTGTTTTCAATTGCCCCCCTCCTTTCCTTCGCATAGCCCATGCTGCTGGTCCCTGAGCCTGGATCATTCCAATATTTCCTGCGCCTGCTTTTACTCTACAAGAGACCTTTGGTAAATACTGAAAAGTACCCCCAGTGACATTCACCACCACTGATTCATCTACTCTTCCTTTAGCTCAGCCACTCTCTACTTCCTTTTAATACCTTCATTTTAACTCCAAGAAATCTCACATTGACAGTCACTAAGACCTTTTTGATGTCCAGGATTTGTTTCTCAAAATCCCAAAGCATTTCCTGTCTCTGCTTCTCTCTCCACATATAATACTGTTGATTCTCTGAAAAACACCAAATGAAAACTTAAGGCCATTTTCTTTCTTTCAGTCCTACTTTCCTTGGAGAGAAACAAGCCAACCTGGCTCTGCCATGTCCCCCATCTCTCTCTCCTATAAAACCTGTGCTTCCCACCTGTCTTATCAGCTGGGATTCATCTCACCTCACTGCTGATACATCTGCACTGTAAATGTCTATAATGCAGCCTGTTAGACTCATTTTTTTTGCCTTTCCATCAACAGGGAAGTACATCCCCTTAGTGCACAATTCACCTTCCCCCAAGTCAACTTTTAAGAGAGGACAAATGAGTTGTGCTCTCAAAGTCTCTGCTTTTCCACATCACCCATAACAGGAACCTCAACAATTAAGTCAGACAGATGTAGCTTGCTAAAATTAAACAACAAAACAAACCCCTAGCTTGCATCCATATCTGTCTTATAGTTGCCCATGGAAGTTCAACACTTCAGAAGCTTGTCATGCCTGCTTTTGTGTTTCTTCTGATCACCACCACAGCACAGACCTTGGTCCTTAACTCTGATTTTTTAAAACTTTGTTTTATCCAGGAGATTCCTAAGTCCTGGACATGTGTCCAACTTAAAGCAAAATTGCTCTTCAAATCTCTTCCCATGGTTCTCCACGGCCTCCAGCCTCCTCCAGCCTCCCAAAACCAGGCCAATGGAACTCTGTGCAAATGTTGTTTATCACATCAGCATTTAGAGCATTGACTGACACACTGCATCGCGTTAGTAACCGTAACAACACTGTATTGCTCTATTCCTTCTTCTCCAGAAATAACTTCTCTCATCTTAAATTTAAATCACTAATTATTAAGGGCAGAGATAATATTTCTGTTCTGCATTTACCTATCATGCAATGGGATACTGTATCATGACTATGCCTTTGAGGTATTATAAATATAAGTAAATAACAAATACACACAATAACACAATTACATTGGTTTTGCTTAGAGCTATGCAATTTTTCTTGGGCATTAAGCAAAAGAAAAATTAGACCTAGCAAATGCTTCTGTGGGACTCCCTCGAATTAGAATATTTCCTTTATTAGAAATGCCACATAACAAATAAGAGAAGAGTAATAGAAAAACATTATCAGATTTATGAAAGGACCAAAAAGCACAGATATAATTATATCTAGTTTATTGCTAATTTGTAGGGCTCAGAATACTTCTGTACATTTACTTTCCTGTGTTTTCCTGATTTGGTTTTAGTTTCTTCATTTTGCTGTAGCTCACGCACTTGAACTTGACAGCAAAAAAATAAGGCAAAGTCTACAAAGTTGTTTTCACAGATTTATCCAGCTGTAGGAAAAATATTATGAGAATGTCCTACTTATTTTGATATTCTGCAACTGTAAACATTTTCAAGTTTTCAAAAGTAAGGGTTTAAGAGCAATTCTTTCCATTTTTAAGAGGTTATTTAGTTATTCCCATCTGCCACTAAAAATCAGAAACTCCCTTTTTGGATGGCAGGCAAAATCTATGCAAGGTCACCCCTGCAACCTGAATTTTTTAAAGATCTCTTAAGCTATTTTACAGTTCTGCTTATAAACAATTACAATAATAGGATTTTTATTACCCCAAAATAAAATCATTACCTTAATTTTGAAGAAGCACAAAGATATAAATGGTGCAGTTTTTAATACCTAGACTATCCATTACCATATTTAACCATACAGCTACTAGGTTATATATGTACACAAACCTGCAAGCAGGGCACGGCTCATTTGCAGATCTTTAATTTGATAACTTTTTATTTTCTTTACATGTTGATTGAAACCAGTGTCTTAATGTTGCATAGCTCTGTCTTTTGTTTACTGCAAGTGATTAAGGCAACCAGTGGCAGTAATTTTTCTCAGCACTATAAAACAATGCAAAATAACCCTTTCCAGTTCTTCATCTATTCATGTTACATAAAATATAGCTGGAAATTCACTTAAACTCCAGTACTGCAGTTCATATGCAGACAACAGCCATCTGCTGTCAAGGGAGAAAAGCTTTAACACACCTTGTCCACAACACAAGAGAATCCTGTGTTGGTTATGGGATATAAGGGTATTTTGTGCTAAGGCATGTTCACTATGAATTGGCACTTGCTCTGTGAGCTGCTGAGTTAGCCACTGGCATAACTCTTTGTGTGCAGACTGCATCAGCTTGACCAAAATTTTTGGTTTGTCAATAGGAAAACTAGACAAAACATACACATTCAGAAGTAAGAATGATTCTGAACATGTTTTTTGGTGATAGTCTCTGTGTCTCATTCAGCAAGGGGAGTTTTAGTTTCCTGAGATGTCTAATATTCTTCTCACATTTCCTCTCCCAAGTAATTACTGCACTCCTTTAAATGACTTCTGAGAAAACTCAGAAAATATAGTGCAATTCATCCAACCTACATTTCACAAACTTAAAAAGGAATAAAAATGTTGTTAAAGCTGCATAAATGACAACTTAATCCCACATCAGGTAGCGGTAAACATAGCAAGAAACCAAATTAAATGCCATCTCTTTTTCTGTTTTTCTCCTTGGACTGCCACACACCAAACATTTCATATGATCTATGAGGCTTCCAGGATAATAAAGCAAAAAGATACATTTGTATAATTCTTTTTGTATTTACAGCAAGACAAATTGTCTTGTTTTGAAACACCAGGGCTGATTGGAGTTGTACAACAGGTTATAAAATTGTCATTGCAGCAGCCTATGTTTGCATATAGTCAAATATCACACTGACAGTACAAGAGGAGTTCATTGTGCTTCAAAAGAATTGTATCTGTACATTTTTGTCTGAACTAAACCCCTGAAATCTTGCTTTACGCTTCTGATTTTCTAATTTTACTCTGTTTCCAATGTGTACAGATTGATTCAAGATGCAAATGCAAATCTGGAAAAATACCAGAAAGTTATTTTTACCTATGTTGTGCTGGCTCTACTAAGATGTTTTGGTGTTTACACAAAACATATTTTCTGTTTGCAATTTTTCTTCTGTTTATTATGTGAAATACTGAAGTGATAGCCACCAATGTTTTCAATGCTGGTGCCCAAAACTATCCTTCCATATTTAAGCTTATGGCCTCCATTAAAACCAGACATATTTTAGAAGACATTGGGAACTAAAGTCTTTTCAACAATTTGATCACAATCTGAAAATCTTGCATCTTATACCTTAACATGATCAGATGCTTACACATGGCACAGTTTACATTCCATGTAAACCAAATTAATTGTATGTATTCCTATGTAATACAGTGAATAACATAATTCACTCCCATTCCAACGGAACCCAGGAGTGCCCAGCATCTGCATGGAGAAATCACAACTGCTCCCCCACACCTTGAGGTCTGGGGTGCTGCATCAGTGCCCAAGACCAAGCAGCAGTCCCTTCCACCACATTGTGCAGCTGTGAGCAGCTGCCCGAACTCAGGATGTGAGTGGGACCAGTTCACTTCACAAGCAGCACAAGGAGAGAGGTGGGGGCAGATCAAAGGGTCCACAGAGCTCAGTGCCAGGAGGCCACAAATGCAAAGGTTGAAGTGTGAGCGTGGATAAACTCCTAGCATGCACCAACCTTTGATGCATGCACTTTCTAATCCAAAGGGGGCAACTTTCAACATGAGTGAATTTTTCTTTCATTAATTTGTTCAATGCCTCATTGAACTTCTAAAAACTTAGAGCATCCATTCATTGTCACCCAAGATGAAAAAATTCTACAGCTCAAATAAACGTTGCGTGCAGAAGTATTTCTCTGACAGAGTTCTGCTCATTTTTGTCATCTATCTGTAGAATTACAGCTATTGACAAGATTTGCTCATCCTATGCAAAGCACTCCCGACAATAAAAAAGGTCATCTATTTCTTAAAATCTCCTCCTCCCTGAAGTGAGAGTCATGAACAGCAACTCATCATTCCTTCCCAATGCAGAGCAATGCAAATCTAATAGGAATAACTAGGAAAACTTCCCAGCTTGCTTGGTGAAGGCCCTTCATCTGTACACCATAAGGAATTTGAGTACAAAATATTTTGTAAGAGAGACAGCCCTCTGGTATATCAACCACTCCCTTCATTTTATATTGTCTGTAAATGTGCTAAGGGTGTATCCTGTCCCATCATCCAGGTCACTTATGAAGATCTTAAACAGTTCTGGTCCCATTGTCCAACCTTGGGTCACACCACAGGTTACTGGTCTCTAGTTGGACTTCATGCAACTGATCACAACAAGCTTTGGAGTTTGTCAGTTCAGTAAGTTTCCAGTACACCTCAGCATTCACTCACCTAGAAAATTAAATCCCCAACAGACAATAACATAAACATCCTCTAGTAAACTGAGTGGGACAGAAGAACTCAGAACATTTTGGTGCAAAGTGCATTACTTTATAAGTCAAACACTTCAGTCCAGCTTTGTTCACTTTCAGCTGCAAGGTGCCCGCTGTGAAGAAAGCAGTGGGATCCCCAGTGCCATAGGCATTCTCCATGGTGTTCAGACTTTCCCTGTACATGACAGCACACTAATGATGATAATCTTTCCTTAGCTTTTCTCTCCTGAGATAAAAGATAAGGTCCTCAAGTGGGAAGTAATATGTCCTAATACAATACTGAGGCTTTTATCAGTAGCATGTAAAAATTTGATTCCCTTAAGTAGATTATCCTATGGTCATATAGATTTTCTGGGACATACTCATCACTGTGTAGTGTTTCAGACACCATGTTCTTCACAACTCCACTAGAAGCAACAGAGCTTATAGCAGGTCCTTGTCACTGTAGGGGAGGGCATGACACACAAAAGGCACTCTATACTTCAGAAGGCTGATACCTGTTTATTACAGCAGCACACTGTCTTTTATACCCTCTACACAGTTTACACCTCCTTCATTGGTTACAATAAGTCAACATAATGTTCATTGGTGTCAAATTTTCCACCCCTATTCTTCCCACGACCTTTCTAAAAATACTTTCCACAGCTGCAGGTTTCATCTTGCTTATCTTCTTCTCTTCTTGGTCTCCAGGCCAACAGCCTTGGTCAGAGAATACTTCTTGAAAGAAACCTCATTCCTTAACCCTCTCTAGCCCACAGACTAGTTGTGGGTCCTACTATAGGTCCTGAAGGAGGGTCTTCATGGTTCACCTGCTTTGCAGGAAGCATGCCCATGATCGTGGTGTGTCCCTCTGCCCTCCCCAATATGACATGTCCAAAACCCACATGATTTTTATAGAGCCATCTAAAACCTGAAGAGTATCCCACAGGTCTAGTCTGAGTCTGACACCTGCTGCTTGGAGCTCTGCTGAACTTGTGGGATCCACATGGTGGGACGGGATCCCACAAACTGCCACATCGCACTGTCCATGTGTCACACATCAACTCCTGGTGGAAACACTACAGCACCAGCGTTTTACAAGCAGCCAGACAAATTCAGAGGCCACATAAAAGTGGGATCTAGAAGTTTTTAATCTGTTTAGTGTGTCTATGCTTTAATTTTTTTCAGTGAAGATGGGATTTCAGTTAAGGAAAAAAATCAATAGCAGCTCTGCCTTTGAGCCCTGTTTCTGAGGGCTAAGTGACCCTTGAGCCTGGTAATCCATAAAGGGCCTGCTCCCCATTCTTTCCTGCTTCTCATTTCATACCTTCGATCCTCCTAAAATCTCCTTTCCCCAGGCACTTAAGTCTGTGATTAATTTGGATATTTCACACTTTGCAGTGTGTGAAAGTCAGGTTTATTTACAATCACAAATGAACTAGGCTATAAATAAAGTCATCACTGTACACTCTGATTCACAGAGCTCCTTTCCTTTTCAGGTTGGTTTTTTTCATATATCTTAAGCAGCTGTATTACAAGATGGCAGTCTCAAAGTAGGATGAAGAGGCATAGGGCTAACTTCATCTTATGTAGTTATTTGCCACCAGACAAAATGAATATAAAACTGCCACTATTCTATTACAATACAATTTCAAAACTTTTGCACCCACAAGTATCGAGCAGTGTGCTTTCCAGCTACAATCTTATAATTAATCTTTAAAAATGAACCCATCATTATATTTTGCCTTTAATTAAGTAATAGAAAATAAATAAAGTCACATAAAATGCAGATTCTTAACCAAAGTTATCGATTGCCTGGTTTCCAAATTAAACAGTTGCAAATGCTGAGATAACTACAAATATCTCTCTCCCTCATTCTTTCAATTCCAAAGAAATTACTGAAGAACTGCAAGTTCAATTCTGTTTTGCCAGAGATCATTGAGAATTTCACAATATATTTCAGAAAATCGCAGAGTAGCAAAGGATCCCAAAATATTTACAGAGGATAAAGCAATCTGGCATCACAATTCTGTCTGCTGATGGAGCATAAAAGCCACACAGGTGAGTAGTAACTGGTAATTTGAGAAGAGCTTGGAAAAGGATGATTTTCATCTGTCAGGTGATATATACTATGTACTATATAATATTATATTATAATATTATATATAATAAAATACATTATCTCTCCCTGAAAATCAAAGCTCAAAAATGCATGGGAAAAAGATTCAGATATGAAATGAAGCCCCACAGAAAAATGTACTAGGAGGAGGAAGCAAGGGGAAAAAGAATGTTCTGCTTAAAAAAACCCCAGATGGTGTACTGCCATCATATACAAAATCAATTTTCTTATTTGATTAAAAAACAGTTTTGGGTAAATCTCCCATCAGAAACCAGAAATTAATAATTTAATAGATGATTTCTACATGTGCATAGGTGGGGGGCATTTCCTTTATTTTCTTTTTGCCAAGAGAGATTAAAGATGACATGGGAGGAGGGTGTCAATACTGCTGCCTCTTCACAGGCTCAGTTCAGGAATTACTTTGGGAACTACAAAGAGCTGGTGGTACCCTGAGTTTCATTAGCAGAAATCAATGCCATGTCCTACTTAAAGTGCAGATAAAATACCCTGTATGTTCCTTCAGTAAGTGTCCTGATTTATCTCCATAATGAAGGACTGCATGTGCAGAAATAACGCTTAATTTTTCCACATTCAGAAAGGGCTTATTCTACATTAACCCTCCTGAACCACTAATTCCAGCCTGGAGGTCCTTTAGGAAGTAAAGCCTTTGCCCACAAACCAAAAAGTAAAGTTACGCTCTCATTCAGGAAGGTAGATGGGAAACGAGGAAACTGCAGAGAAAAGCAAGAAAATAGGACTTTTTTCTTAAATCAGGAAAAAATAAAAGAAGCAAAAAATTTCAAAAGATCTTTTACATCAACTTTCTTCCATTAAGAAAGATTCAGGAGAACTTCAGTAAAACAAGTAAGTCCCACACGCCTTCTGGAAACCCTCAGCAGCTGCAAGTCACAATGATGAAAAAAAGGTGAAATGAGGTTAGTGTAGACCTGGTTCCATCCTGCCACACTGGACGGATATTACCATAATTATTTATGACTTATTCCAAGAGCACTCTAGGAGAAATTACTTAAAAATTAATTTTAACGTACCTTTAGATACAAAAGATTCACATCATAAAGACAAATTGACATCCCAGGTTAATAATGCTCTTCTAATGTAAAACCCAAATGCACGTCCTGTTCAGCATTCAGCATTATTTTTTGGGGGAAGTGGGGATGGGTTTGTTTTGTTCTGGTTTTTTTTCTCTAAATACAGTCATCCAACCTAAAGCTTTCATGTAAAACTCACATGGATGTTTATAATTTTGTTGGAGATAAAATAGCTAGAGCCATTTAGCTCAGTCTAGCATGTGGAAAGATGACTGGGGGTAAAACAGCAGTCTTGGATTTCCTGGGGCACTGACAGACACATCAAACACCAAGGCTCAATGAAATCTTCCCTTTTTCACATGACATAGTGCCATTAAAATCTGCACAAAATCCTTTTTGCAATCTATTAGGAAACCATAAGATGATTTCTTTCAAAGTTCTTAAGTATTATTTTTAAAGTGTTTCTCTGGAAAGCGCAATAGTTCATGGCAGAGCTCACAGAACCAGTCCAACACAGAAGGCTGGTCATCAATCTGATTTAACATGAGCCTATAGTGGCTAAAGAGAAGCAAATATTGGCACATTTCATGTTTACACACTGAATACTACAAGCACATCCTAACTACTGAAGAAAACTCAACCCACAGTCATATCTCCACTGATAATCATTCCTTCACGCACTTTTTGGCTTTACATACCATGGTTACAGAAACAAGCATTGGAGGAGGTGTCCTTTTCTTTCAGTCCACTCAGAGTTTCCTAGTGTTGGCTGTTAAAAACACAACTGACTTTTAACTGGACACAGTTCAGAAACAGAAAGTGAGTAGTAACATAGAAACATGTGCTCATGCTGCTTCAGTCAAGTGGATCTGACAATCTGGGAGAATAATGCTTTGGAGAACTTCTTCACATCCAAAAGGTTCTTCCCAGGAAGAAAGAAGGTCCTTAAAAGACACATGCACTTTAGAGGCAGTCACTGTCATGCCAGTCTCACCACACAGACTGGATCTGTAATTGCTTCTAGCTCCTCTGCACACTTCATGCTATAGATTGAACAAAAATGTAGGCATTCTCAAAAGAAGAATGTAACCTCTTGGACTGCTACATGCACTAGTCAGGAATATGCAAATCACTAGAAAAATAAAAAGGATTTTAAAGGAAAGCAACTGGTTCTGTGTTTTAAGAAACAGACCATTCATAATACAACTGTCCTTTCATTGACTGTGTACTATGTAGATTAAGTACTATAAAAGAATGAAAACACAGGAAAGTCACAGAAGTAATCTGTTAATGTTTTCGATTGCATAAGAAAATGAGTATGATTGTTTTTCATGTTGTTCCAAACAGGCATTTATTTTTCTCATTAGCAGGATAAATTAAGTTATACATTTTGATAACTGCAAAGTAGTTAATTTGTTTTCATAAATTTATACAAAATTTCAACATGATCAAATACCATTTATTTGTAACTAATGATTCGGGAAGCCTCTGTTGCCAGATCCTTTCAACAAGTCTGCTTTGGGCATGTTAATGCAAGTACTGTCCTATTCTTTTAATCTCTGCAGCATCATTCCCAGAAATTTGTATTGAACACCTTAATATTTTTCCAGTGATACAAGCTAAGGAGTACTTGAACCACTTCAATTACACACTGAGGTCAGCATGTTGGTTCTTGGTACAAATGTCCCACTTTCCTCCATTTCAGGGCTCTGAGAGCCCATCAGGTTCACCAGCACTTGTCATTTTCTGTTCCTTAAAGCGCAAATAGCTTTCTACACAGGAGACTCCTAACAAAGCAAAGCAAATACACAAAACCAGCCAACCAAGGAGTCCCATTGTGTAACAGCCTATCTGCTGGGCTTGGAGGGAATCTGCACTCAGACTCCTTTTCTTCACTTTTAGGAGCGGGAAAGCAAGAACCAGGTGCAAGGAAACAAGAAGGAAAATTGCTGCTTATATCTAAGCACACAGATCTTGTGGAAGCATCACAGGAAACTCTCCTACTTTTTGTCACAAAACTTACCATATGGGGAAATTTCCTCAAATGCCCTTTTTTAGGACCAAATAAAGAATCTCAGCCCTTATTTCTACACACACACATACCCTGATGTATAATTGCTTCTAGTTTTTGTTAAGATCCAAGCTCCGTGGCTACTGCAAAACAAAAATGTACATTCATTACTGACCAAGCAGAGGTAATCTGTGCTTGAGGGTAAGTGACAGACACAGCATCTCATGATAGCAAGCAGGTTTGCATTGATCACAGATGGATTATTGGGTGGGAAGGCAGATGCCTTGTGTGCTATCACTCCTACAAATCAGACCCCTTACAGTCCCTAATTTTTTCCCTTTGATTATTTTTTTTTTCTCAGACCTAAAACTTATTGGGATGACCCTTCTTATCATACACCAAGAAAAAGCGCAGGGGTGGAACATCATGGGTTTTCAGAAGCCTCCCTTAATACCCACACTCTTCTTCAAATACAATGGATCTGTTCCTTTCTCCTTTCTTTATTCCTTTCCAGGCAAGCACTGGCAGTATAATAAACTGCAAGTTTTGCAAAGTGGTGAGCAGAGGCAGTAATAGAGTCTTAAAAATAATAAAATAAAACCATAATAATTAAAAACCCCACAGAGTAATATAGCTTGCAGTTGCCAGCTAAGAAGGCCACATGGGAAATCAACTCCTGCATTTTGCAAGCAAACAGACTCACCCTACACTTTAGCACCTCCCTAACAAGTCTATTTATGAAAAGTAAAAATTAAAATTAAAAAAAAAAACACAAGAAAGAGACTCAGAGATACAGCTTGAGAAGTTCTCAAAAGTGAAGTAATTAGTCATGGACAAGCTGAAAAAATCTTTTGTGATAAACTTTTAATCAGCACATTTAAAAAAACCTCAAGCCTCTATTTGGAAATATGTGTTGAGACTCACTTTCTCAGAGTAAAACATACTGTAGATAAGCCATCTCACAAAATGCATTTGAATCACTCTTCTATTTCATCATTTTGTTTTCAGAAATTGCAGTGTATGAACGTGTTTTGATGACCCAATATTCTGATGTTTTGGCAAGAACTTTGCTTTACTGCCTGCCTGCTTAAAAGCCAGGCTGTCAAGATTATGCAGCATTTCAGCACTAAGCCTGGTGTTTCTTATTTAAATAATTCACTACTAACATCCTCCAGTGCACATCCTCCCTGTGCTCCCCTTGCTTTCTCTGAGACTCGTGTGGCAGATGGTTCAAATGGCGTGACACGCGCTTGGTGTAGAGAAGGAAAGTGACAAGCTGGATGGGGCTTCGAGCAATCTGCTCTAAGGGAAGGTGTCCCTTCCGTGGCAGGGTGTTGGGAACTAGATGACCTATAAGGTTCCTTCCAACCCAAACCATTCTGTGGAACCATTGCTGGAACCCTGGACACAGCCCCCCAGAGCCAAGATTCATGGGCTGAGGAGAGCCATGCCCGAATATTAAGTTGTGTGGGTTTGGATGAGTTGATGTATTTTGTGGTATCTTTTCTCTGTTATTTCTCAGACTCTTTGTTGCTCACGCACTAGGAGAAATTAGGACTCTAGTAAAACAGAAGTACAGAAACTGAGCTGCAAGTCCATATTTGTTTCCTTCTTCTTCCTTTTTTTAAAAACTGTTTTCATTCTTTTGAAATCCTTCTGAGTTTTCTTCTTTAATGGAAGATTTTCAATTTTACACCCAGAAAAAGGAATTTGAAAATGACCAAATGAGTCATCCTCATATGAAAGCTGACAGCAACAAAATTTTAAGCAAAAGCATTATATTGTATTTTGGCTAAATTTGTGCGCATTCTGCACAAACCACCTAAAAGAGATTTCTGTTTCTCACAGACCCATGTTCATTGATATGGATTTCTCTGAAACATTAAGATTTCCCAAATAATTCACAAACAAACAAACAAACAAACAAAACAAACAAAAGGAAAGACATTTGTTCAGGCTTGTATTGTACTTTCTGTGTTAACTTGTCACTTACAAAAAAATATTGAAAGTACTGTCAAGAGTATCCACACAAGCAATGTGTTGAAATGTGAGGGAGTCGGTAGAGTACAGAATTATCTAACCCCAGGACATGGATATTTATTTTGCCTACCTCTGTGAGTTTATTTCTGTGTTAACACAGTATTAACAAAACCTTCGCAGCTACACTGCCCTGCAAAGCAAAATACTTTAGGGAATTGGTATCATTTTGCTCCACCAAGCATTTACATTAATTTTGCATTATGCATGCAACCCCACACTTTCCCATTTACTAGTTACAGAGTAAACTTTAACTGAAGTCAATAATATACAATAATAGCCTCCAACTGTATGTTTACTAAGACATTCTCAAGTACTCAATGCATAGCATGAGCAGCATGATCATTTCACAAACCATTTCATCTCAATATGAGAATGTGTGTATCTCCCTGCTATTATAAGAGCAAGTCTACAATAGCAATATCTAACATAACACTGATAGGACATTCTTCGTTTTCTAAATCTTGTCAGTTCTTGTATGCTGGAAGGCATTGTGGGACTAACTGGACTGTATTCTTCCATGAAGAGTATCACCCAATGGAAGAAAAGGTGATGTTACTTTGGTTTCTTACCTTTTTTTTCCTTTGATGGAAAGGCAAGGCTCCCCTGTTAAGCAACCTTTGCCAGAGACTAATTCACCGGAAAATTGCTAGCATCTAGTCCTAGTTCTTTTTCCTCTAAAACTGCATCTTATTGTCTCCACTGGCAGATTAATATACACACATGACAAACATGGCCAAGAATTACTTTGCCTTTTCTGATTTCAAATTGCATATATTAATCATTGTTCTGATTACTATTTTCAATATTTGAAGTATATTTTTTCTAATACTGCAACTATCCCAAGTCATTACTAGAAATGTAAAATTTGTCAATGCACATTTTCTCTCAGCTTAGTTATGATTCTCTAAGGGCTTTATGCAGCCAATCACCAGGATAAGAAAGAGCTCCACATAAAGAACCCAACACCTGAGAGGAAAAAATTCTTTCAATTACTCTAGGAACAAATAGTCAATTTCTTTGGACGGCCAGAGGTGGGCAGGTATCAAATAACAGAAAAGTCTTTCCCAAATAATAACTGAGAGAAGAAACTTTGTTATGATGATAAAGTCTGTTACTTTTTTCAAAAGACTTGCAACCAAAGCATCTGTGTGCTAAAATGCACTTCAGATGGAATAACCAGCATGAATATCTTACCTCTTAAATAACAAGGAAGCATCTAAATAAGAGCAGCTTAACAGAAGTCACGTTCATAAATTCACTTCAGTGACAGCACTTGAATTATCATTGAAAAAAAATTTAAAATAAAAAAGTTCTTTTAGTACAACTAATGTGCTGTCTCTTTCAATGAAATTTTTATTTGCCAGTCATTATCATTTTGGTGGAAGACTAAATTATTTGCTGCTTGTCAGTGAGGGGCAGAGTGTAGACAAAATGGAAGAAGTTGACAAGTTAGATGATAGAAATGAATAAAATTTATGTTCTTATGAACCTAATGGCAAGTAATTATCTCTGAACTGGCAGTACAAATGTGCTTTTTCATCATGAATATCTGACGTGCATTAGAAATTTCCAGAAGACATATTATTTATACAGTAAAGCAACAGAGTGGAAAACTTGTTAAATATATGGCTTCTGCACCCAGCATTTAATATAAAAGTTTAATTGAGTGGTGAACCTTCTAGAAATTTTTTATGCCACGTTAAAAGGCAGGTGCTAAAAAAATCCCAAAAAATATCCCGTAAGTCCCTAAGTCAACATGTTAATCCAGATATGGCTGCATTGTATGTTCTGGTCACAACCTGCAGCATTAACAAAGCTGGCTATAAGAGGATGAGTGTATGTGTCTACATAATACAACAGACAATATCACAAAATACAGCACCTCCTAACAACAGTATTAAACCGTAAATCAGCAGCCAAAAAGTTGCATATATCAGAATTATGGTGGACTGTGCTACTGTTGTTCTTTCTCATGTGCTTATGTACACTTACACTCCCAGCACAGAAGTCTTGATTCATACTTTTCCTAATCTAAGATAGGGGCTGAGCCTCATTTGGATGCACATCGCTCTAGTCAGCATTTTGTGTATGACCCTGTACCTCGATTAGCAAACAACATTCAGATCCTGCTAGAAAGACAGAATGTTTAATTTCCTTGCAGACGGTACATTATTCATCCCTTAAGTACTTAAGTGGTTCACTAATAATTTATCCTCACAATATCCCTGAAAGATGAACAGCTGGTATTATCCAAACTTACAGATGAGAAAACAAAGCACAGGAAAATCAAGGTCAAACATGCCCATTAAAGGGAGATGCCCATTTTGAGCATCCAGACCAGGCCATTGCTGAATACACAGCTCAACATGGCTACAGCTGCAAACATTCCCAAGCAGCTGGAAGGAGCCACCAGAGGAAAGCACAGTGAGCTCTTCCTGCTCTGAGCTAATATTTTGCCATCAAAAGTTTCATTTAGTAGTTCTGCATAAAAGAAAACAGTCTTCACACTAGAAACATCAGGAATTCTTTACATGCCTTTTGCATTAGTGCTGAAAAATTAAATGCATGTGTCATGGAAGTTTTAAGAAGCAAATCAGGCCTACTCACTGTATTTGGGTTCAAAGTACTGTTGGAGGAACTAATTATTTTTAAGTTATGTAGGAGTACTACAAGTTCAACCTGTACAAAAATTATCTCAAAGAACATTTTATATACAAGTGGGCAGGATTTGCTAACTGATTTTTGGAGCTGATAAACCAAAAGTGACTAAGCAAGTATGTCTGATACTTCAAAAGTGTTATTTTTGTATAATTATACTTCATAAAAACCCTTGCGCATTGCACAGAACAATGCAGAACAGGACAAACAGTCCTCCACAGAACTAACAGCTCGAAGTGGATATAAAAAGTATATAAAAACAGATTGCCTTGTGCTCCTCAGCTACACTGTACCGAGTCCTTCCTTCCCAGGAGGAAGGAGGTAGGTGTGATTTGAGAAAACAGCACTCTCAAAGGAGGACAGCTACTCTCACAGGCGCCATCCCAATGTTCTCTTCCCTAGAAGAAGTGCCTGTGCTCTCTCATAAGCGATTCTCTCTAGATTCTTCCATCCAGGGGCCTTAGAAGAGGATATAGGCCACTTGGATTCTCTCCCATTTTAATACAGCCCCCTGTGATAGGTAACATTAGTCTCAGGACAGAGAAGTGTCCTATTATTAAGTTGGCATCTCAGAGAGTACCAACAATGGAAGGAGTTCAGTTACATGAAAATCAACTTGGCTGAAGTTTTCAGTCAACAAAGAACAAAACTTGGTATTTTGCAGTATTTGTCTTCACTGCCTGTCCCGGTATCAAAATTTGCTAAATTCTGTTTGAGAATATCAAACTCTATAGTACAGTAGTCCTGACAACTTCAGTACTGAAAGGGAAGCATTTCAAAAAGCAGAACCTCCTCAGAGCTTGCTTCCTGAGGCTGGTACTACAAATAAATTTTCCATTTCAGCAGATAAGAAACACAGTAGTTTGACCAAGTTTGCTTTCACCGTATTATTTCATTATTTTTCATAATGAAATTAATTTCATTAATTTCATTAATTATTCCATTATTATTCATATTCTGAAATCAGAAAAGGCATTTTATTGACAACAAAATTACAATGTTTGCATCTTTAACCCACATAAGACTACATGTTATTATCTGACATCCACCAAAGACCAACAAGTATCAAGAAATGTTAACATATTCCTTGTGTCTGACAGAGGAACAGTATCAATGAATACGACAGGACAAGAGCATTAGTGCACATCTTTCTGCTCATAGAAAAGTTAAATATGTTTTCTAACCAGAAACATCTAAGAAATCAGTCTGTACTTAACACAAAACCTAGACTGCAAATTCTTTCCTGGGTTTATTGCATGTGGGTTTTTCCCCACCAGCAGGAGAAGCTTTCTGCTTGGTCTTGTGCAAAGCATCTGAGACTTTCCCACTCAACATCCCTGTCTCTAAACTTGAGAGACACAGACTTCACAGATGGGCCCCTTGGCAAATAAGGAATTGGCTGGATGGTTGCACTAAAAGAGTTGCAGTCAATGGCTCAGTGTCCAAGTGGAGACCAATGAAGACTGGTGCTCCTTAGGGGTCTGTTTGGGACTTTTTAACAGTACTGTTTGGATACAGTTTAACACCTTTTTTGGTGACCTGGACAGCTGCACTTGAGTGCAAGTTTGCCAATGATACCAAGTTGTGTGGTGAGGTCAACATGCTGGAGGCAAGGGAGGGACCTAGACAGGCTTACAAGATGTCTGTGTGAAACTCAAGAAGTTCAGTGAGGCCAAAATCCTTCACATGGGTCATGGCAATCTCAAGCACAAATGCAGACTGGGTGGCAAATGGATTGAGAGAAGCCCTGAGGAGAAGGACTTGGGATGTTGGTGGATGAAAAATTGGACATGACTTGTCAATGTCTGCTCACAGCCCAGAAAGCCAACAACAGCGAGGGGATTCTGTCCTTTCCTCAGCTCTTGTGAGACTCCACCTGGAATGCTGCATCCAGCTCTAAGGCCCCCAAGATAAGAAGGACATGGACCTGTTGAAGCAAGTCCAGAGAAAGGCCATGAAGATGATGAGAGGGCTGGAGCACTTCTCCTGTGAAGGCAGGCTGAGAGACTTGGTGCCGTTCAGTCTGGGAAAAAGAAAGCTCCAGGGAGATTTTAAGGCAGCCTTCCACTATCTAAAGAGCGCCTCTGCAAGAGAGCTGGACAGGTTTTTTTTTAAAAAAGCTTGTAGTGACACTACTGGGGGAATGGCTTTAAACTGAAAGAGGGCAGGTGTATTTGAGGTATTAGAAAAAAAATTCTTTACTGTGAGGGTGGTGAGACACTGGAACAGGTTTCACAGAGAAGTTGTGGATACCTCATCCCTGAAAGTGTTCAAGGTCAGGCTGGATGGGATAAGACGACTGGAACTGGATGACATTTAACAACCTTTCCAAAACATCCTACAATTCTATGATTTAGTAAAAGAAAATTGTATCAATTCAGTTTGCTGGAGGTTTACATCCTCCTTGGCTACTCCTGAACAGAGAGCAATTGGCAAAGAATTTAAGATGTATGAAGGTTGATCTGGAGGAAAGGAAAGGAAAAGAGAAAGCGGAAGGGGAAGGGGAAGATCCCTTAAATCAACAAACCAAACCCAAGAAAAAAATCCACACAAGAACAGCAAAGGCAGTGCTCTTACTCCATCAATTTCTAAAAAAACAAACAAAACAAAAAACCAGTCATTTAAATCATACATTTGTGGGCTTCTCATGAGGACTACCAGTATAGGAAAAATGTAAAAATGCTGAAGAAACTGCCTGAAGTCAGTTACTGAGTTAACTACCTGAAGTGACAGCACCTGGGTTTTCCCCTAAACATAGCAAAAAAAAGCCAAAGAAAGTTAATTTTCTGAAGTTATAACACTTTATTGATTTAAAAAAAATAAATCAGCTTGGGTGTTCTAATAATAAAATTTTCAGTTAAAAAGTAAAGATCTCACGCCTGCTAATAAGTGTAGGAATATGGACAAAAGGAATGTTCGAGCTGTGCATTAAAAATGAATCCTCAATCTCTGAGAAGTGAAAGGTTCCCTCAAGGTTTCTATTACTGTTTCTCAGCAGGTCTACACATGCAGTAGCAATTTGGTGCTCATAAGCAAAAATACTGAAGGTTTAAGGTCAGTCTCTACTGTCCTAGTAGGAGAGAGAAGATAAAGCACTGAACAGCAGCTATCTTCAGTTATCTAGGATTATACAAACCTGAAGGATTCCTTTTTATTTCAAACCCATGCTGGGCAAATCGGGTTAGCTCTTAAATCAGAAGACTCTGTTACACACCTTTCAGCAGATACATCATTATAGCTGTCACTGCAAATGTTTTCTTCTATTTTCTTTAGAAACCATAGGCAACTGTACAATTTTAGAAATTTCCTCTATTACAAAGAGATACCTGTTTCTCTTCCCTCTATCTGATTTGAAGGACAATAGATAAACTCTTTTATTCAAGTCAATATGCGACACTTTCACCTTTTCCTTTATCTTCAAATTTCTATTTTTACCCTTATCCCCAATTTCTAAAAAAATGTGCAGTAGGGTCACACCTGTCTCCCTTAAAATATTTCAAAAGTCCCTAATTTAACTCCATATTTTGAGCACACTACTTCCAACTACATCTGTACATTTGTTATTTACTAAGTCAGTCTGTGAAGATGGACTGAGACGTGTCAATTTATCTCTATCACCTCTTACATCCACATGAGGACAGACAAAAAATGCCTCTGGAAAGGCCATCCACTTACACTTTCCTACCCCATATATCCACCTTTGGCAGGATCAGTCCTGTCCATCATCGTTGCACCAGGATACTGCTAAGGAGTGCTTGTACAAGACCTTTTTGGACCTACCCTGCCAGTGTCCAAGCCATCACTTGACTCTCAGCGAGTCACTGCCCTGTGCCCATCCATCTCATTCCTTATACATCTACTACCTGACCCCACTGTAAGCCACATTTTCATTCCACCTAAGGACTCACCCTGCCATTTCTCTCTGGAGCACTTTATCCCTGGCTGACCCTTATGCAAGGAAGCAAAGTGCAATCAAAGCCTTTAAACAGCATCCCCACCTTCCTTCAAATTCTTCATGAAAATACATCTTCTATCATCTTCTGCAAAACAAAACACCCTTGCACTACTGAGGCCACTGGTTACTCAGGACTACTCAGTAACTATTCAGCACTACTGATTTACACATGCAGTTCTTCCCAAATCACCCTCCTAAACAAGAAACTCCATTGTCACCAGGCTTCCTGAAACTACTAAGCAAATGTATTTTACCTGCTGAATCCTTCCATAATCCTAAAATTGAAGCTCTCTGACTGGTTTAAACTTTATTTGTAAATACAGCCTACATGATTGTATAAACCTCTGGCTACTGTAATGCACATTATTACAAATAGCTGTTGCAGCCTTCTGCTCCTGGGTTATAAAACTGATTTGTTTTTAAAGAGAAAATTATAGCGTTTCTCAATTCTCTGAATAAACTGAAAGGATTATCAGAGATTGAGAACATTTTGGTAAAGATATTAGCAAACCATGCCTAGTGTAGCCACACCTTGACAATTTCCCTGCTACCTCAGTAATTCTTTTGGAGTTAAAATCATTTGCAGTTATCTTTCTTTTCACATGAAACAAAGAGCTAAGTACCAATTTAGCTCACTAAAGCTTAATCATTAAGGTAAGGTGACTAATTTAGCACTAAAACCACCTCCAAAGTGTCTTTTGCATCTCAGTTACCTAATCGTGAAGGGGCCTATCTTTCTCTGTTGACTAGAAGGGAAGTATAAGCAATTGCATCACCAGTGCAGATACTTGCACCAAATGTGTGAAAGCAGGTAAGGTGAGTATATGCCTCATGCTTGTGTCATCAAGCTTAAACCCAAAGCCTATGTGTTTGATAAATAAAAGGCAATTAAAATCTCAGCATTAACCATTTTCTAAAAACCCTTTCATTTTAAAGGCCAAGTAATAGCTTCAGACCCTAGTCTATGATCACCAATCTACCACATTTTAGAGAAAAATATTAAGTCTCTCTATTAAGTTTTTTTGCAAAAAAGTGTAATAGGATAGTTCAAGACTGAGGATACATGCTGGAGACATGTTCTGTCTTCACATCAGCAGAGCACAACCTGGTTCAGCAGGCTAATGTAGATGAAGAATGGAATCTGTGAGAATTCTTGTTTTGAGTGTGAAGCTGAGCTCATTAAGACATGCCTGAAAAGTCCCAGTTTCTAAGCAGAATTCTAGCCTGGGCTTGTCACTTGTTTACATCAATCAAGCCCTTTGGCCTTTTCCTTTCTCTGTGTATTTTATTTTATCACACACAGGGAGTAGTCGCTGACCTCATTTGGACTACACTTTCCTCTCAATTGACTTTGAAGAAAAACTGTATCAGCATCAATAGGCAAATTTACTGGTATCCACCCAAGCATGACAAAAGGTAAGAGCTCGTGTTCCCCTGCCCCAGCACTCATCAAAGCCAGAGAGACACACACAAAAGAAAGGGCACACTCCAGTGACACACACCCAGTGATGGGAAACCTGCCACAGCACCAGCACAGTGCTTCTCAGTCACAGTACATGGCAGTCACACAAACTGCTTAGCTTAACCCCTGGAAAGCTGCTGATTTGCTGTAATGCATATTTAACAGCCACAGTCACTTCAAGAAACAAATTTTGTCCAGTTAGGTTGGTTATGCCCACCTTCTCTCTTTAACTGGCAATTAATTAATTTGATAAACATGATCAATATTAAAATGCTTGATTTCAGGAGGGGAAAATTAAAATATTTTAGATTATTTCTATTTTTTAGTAAAAAAACAGACTAGAAAGTAGAATATAGAAAGACTAGAAAGAAGAAATAACAGAATAGAAGGAGAAAGTGCAACGCAAGTGTTACTATTTTGAGGATTCTGCTTTTATCTGATTGAGGATTCAGAGAAGCTCCCTTTTTCATCTTTTCTTTTGCGCTGTCAGTGGTGATAAAGGAATGAAGTGGGGGGGAAAAAAGTTACCCCGCACTGTTGAGCACACCACTGATTTTACAGGAGAAAAAGGAAAAACTGTCACCTAAAATTGGGTGTCCTGCTCAGAAGCAAAGCCTGTGATCTGTGCCACCCTGCAGAACCAAAGAACAGACCTACTCAAATAACTCTGCAGAGCGCTGCCCATTAAAGGGAACCAGCTTAGAACGGGGGAGAAAGAACACACAGAAAGAACAGCCAGAGCAACCCAGGCAGCAACAACAACAAAAAAATCCACTTCTGTGACTTGCACAAGAAGAGATTTCTCCTTCCTCCCCTTCCCAAAATTAGTAATTTTATAGAAGAAAAAACAACAACTGGATAAAGGAGAGAGCAGAACATTCTAATGTTCTTCTAATTCTAATTCTGTGACCTAATGTATGACAGGGAATCAAAAACTAAAGACAAGGCAAGGCATGAACTAAAGGATTAAATGGAAGGACTGTGCTGGATTAGGCATTTCTGTGCCTGGTGGGCTTGTTCAGCATTTGAATCTGCTGAAACACTTCTGGTATTTTTGGGGGTGCTGTGGGATTGAGCTGGGCTATCCTTCAGCCGGTTCAAGCCCTTAGCTAAGACAAGTGGCCTCAAAAGGGTTCACAGCAGCAAATTACAGGGGAATGAATGAGTAGAAACTGCTTTTTTTAATTGGTAGAGCTTCCTGAGACAGTATGTACTCTGTATGGAAAATGTTCTGTTTCTGCAGCTGACAACGGCAATTTCAGACAAGAAACAGTGAGGGTGTGGGTGCTTAATGGCAAGATGCTGGTTCTGCAGGCTTAAACTACTTCATAGCATGGCAATTTTAACTTCAGCTATTTAACACTGTTGCTAACACCTTGAAATTTTACATACTTCAAAACCTGCAATTTTTGTTTCCTGCCACACTCTCAAATCAATATGCATTAAGGGAGTGCTCTGTGACACTCGAGCAATGACTTTCTGACATCTCATCTGTGTGTCCCTCTGCAGCACACCTGCAGAAGTCACACAGACTGATTCCATTCAGGGATCCTGCCACAAACCCACTTGTATTCCTAAATAGCAGTGTATGTTCCTCAAGCATTAACCAACCACTACCATGTCCTTTCATTTCTTTTTGCTTCACACGCTTGACATGCCTGGCCAGCTCTGATGATGCATGGGATGGTGGAGCAGGGAAGAGGCTGTGGAATTCCTTGGCACTGTCCTGGCAGGAGCCTTTCTAGGAAGCATGAGCTCATGGTACACCCTTGCATCCATAGCTTTCTGTCATATGGCTGTCAGTGTATCTCACTGTAGGGACTGATGCACTGGGACATCGTGAATTACAGAACTTTGATACGGTATTTCTGAAAAATCATGAGATCTGCTACTTGGTCCTGTTGACCTCCTCACCACTGTAATTTTCAGTCCTAGTTTGTGACAAAGCACCAGCTACCAAATGCTGGGAAACATCATACTTTTATGGACTAAAATGTCATGCTTAACCCCATCCAGGAGAGCACCCAGCAGAAATGCCTTGAAAAGCAATCAGCCCAGCTCCAAAAGCACATCTGGAACAGCATGGTGCTGCATCCTTGTGAGTAACCAGAGATGAGGCCTGCAGAGATCACCTGTGGTTTGTGCTCTCTTAAACTGGCAAATCATTTATTTCATAATGACCACCATTATCAGAATGCATGTCAGTGTTCGGATGAAGGGGCCATAAAATGGTAAAAATTATGGTGAAATACGAATATTTTTCTAGTTCTGACAGGACAGACTTAGGTAGCTATTTTGTGTCATTTACATCACTCTCTTCTCCATTTCATAGCCATGTGAAGCAAAAGGAAAGGATGACTGTTTGCTCCAAATTCGTGGACAGATATAAAAATGAAAGCCTAAAGTAAGACTGCAGCACCAGAGCTGGCCATAAAAAGCATGCCTGGGGGATGGTGTGCCCAAAGCTCTGCTGCTCCCAGTTATGGCAGTATCCCAACTCCATTATCAGCTACAACTTGCTGATAATGCACTTGAACCCACCCAAGGAACTAATCCAGAGAATTCTCTAGTTTATCACCTTATCTTTCAATAGGTGGCAATCTACTGGGACCACACACCTGCCTGACCCACAGCTCTCATCTCCCAGCACATTTCCCAACAACTGCATAGGGGTTTACACCACTCAGGAAGATGGGACACTGCACAGCTCCAAACTGCACTTCACTGCACCAAATGATAAACATATGCATGTGTATTCCATACATTATAATTTTTCTAGATATTTCAAAACCATATTGCTTGATCCTATCCTCTGGTGATACCCATCATTGCAAAAATCTCAAGTGTACACTTCAGCTATCTTTATCTGTCTGTCGCTGAGTTTTTTTGGGGTTAGTGTTTCTATAACACCATAGAAGTTGATGTGTAGGACCAGGTGCTCACACAAGCCTCAAGAAGAACTCTTTTATTCACTGATTGAGGAAATTGTACCTCATGTATCTCAAGACACGGTCCTATCTGTGTTCCAGGTGGTAGCTCCTAAATTCTCTGCCTCAGGAGAAGAAAGTAAATAATCCACCATCCTACACTGCTCTTCAATATGCAGAAAGCTGGTTGCTTACATAACCCTCAGTACTTGAGAAGCCCTTCATTTGTCCATCTAAGCAACCTTTTATTCTCAGAGCATTCCTCACCCATCTCCCTTGTGACACAACAAGCTACAACTTGCTGCTTTGCATGTTAGCAGCACACAAAGATCGTGGGACATTTCCTGCACCATTTTTTGGTCAGAGGAAAAGATTTTTTTGTCTCTTTTGGACTTAGCAATCATCCCAGGTACTAGGCTGACCCAAATCAGTAGCAGCAAGACCATCTAAACTTATGCCTGACACAGCACTACTCAAACCAAGGGTGTAATTCTGAGCAATGCTCACTATGGCACGGCACAGTGCCGCTCAGCAACTGGCTTGCAAATTGACCATAGGTCTGTAGATCAAATCAAACATTTTAATTATCTTGTGTTTTGCATGAAATCATTACATCTCCTATAATCACCACTTGTAAAATTACTGTAGGGATAGGGAACTTTATAACCATCCCTGAGGCAGCCAGGCATTTTATTCTGCTTCCTTGGCATCATTCATGTCTTACATTCCTATTAAGCAGCCAGGTCTGACACCTGTCTTTTTAACCCACTCCCACAGATAACCAAATACATCTGCATGTAAATGATTAACACTCCCCTCTCGTGAAGCCACACATCTTTGCGCTCCAGTGAGAATAACTGCTTATACTATTGCAAATAATAAAACGTGTCACTCAATCCTTGTAATAAAAGCTTAAACTCCAATGTGAGGTGACATAGGTGTAAGTCAACATCAGCAATTTGGACTCAAAGGCAGTTTAACGCGATTCATAGGTTCAAAGATGAGTAAATCATCTCTTCTGGCTCCTACACTCTACCATCATCCTGGTATTCAGACTTCTGCCCACAATAACCTATTACACACCACTCAAACCCCACAGAGATCATTCCTCTTTGTCTACTTTCTCCTCTTAATTTTGGCACATAAATTACACTAGCTTTGGTTGACAGAGAAAAATGCAAAGCTGATGTGTAGAACAGTGTAAATAACCCATATATAATAGCTTTTAAAATGTTTACTTCTTCAGTCATCCTTACTGTTGGGCACAGTAACCTCACAAAGGAGTACAATATTCCAGAAGGCATTTACCAGTAAACTCCTATCCAGTTGTAGTGTATTTGTACTTCCATCTTTTAACACAGGGAAGGTTTCTAACATACATTAAGACAAGTGTTCTGCCCTCTGCCACAGATTTCCAGCCCTGAATAACTGAGCTCCAGAGGCACACGTTTCTACTAACTGTATCCTACCATGAGATACTAATATAAGCAAGGGAGAAATACTAAGGAAACATAGATATTGTTTTAAATTGGGCTGGTATTATTTAGTTAGAAAGCAGTTTTTCTTCGTATTCCTTCATTTTCATAGGATAGTATTAGTTTTTTTCTAGTCTTGAAAATTTATTCATAGAATCATGATGCATGACGTTCCTTTCTTCCACTAGAATGGTATGTTCTTAAACTGAGCTCATACTGTATTTTATGCTACACAACTGCTGCTAGAAATGTTCTTGCTCTTTTCCCAGGATCAAGCAAGCCTTCTCTAGAGGGAATGCTTACAGCTGCAAAGAAACCAGATCTCCTATCCTCAAAGCGCTCCTAATTCTGGGTGCAAGAGCAGGACATATAGTTCTTCTACCTTTGTGGTGCCATTTTTTAAGGAAGAGAACTACAGTAATTAAATCAAACTGGTAAATTTACTGAAACAACAAAAGGAAAGGACATTCAGAAAGATAGGTGAGTATCCCCTTACAAGGAGGAAGTGCCATACCAAAGCATTTCAAGTATTATCCAACTACTACTTACACAGACCTTTTTGTGAAACCACTCTCATTGCCTGCAGTTTATCAGCCTTGCCCAACCTACCCAAAAGGTGATCTAAGGGCTTATATACCATTTCCATGGGAGATGGGACATTAAAATAAAATATATTCCAGCTCTTTGATTCCCATTGATTTTGTGGGTAATACAATAACCAGAATGAGATAGCTGAAACCAATAAAAACTGATTTATAGCATTAAAGGCATTCTTTATAGCACTTATTTATGGTACATTACATCTGAAATCCAATTTCACAGGCTGCTGTTTGAAACTTTCTGTTCAATCATAAATACACTACATAGAGCATACCTCAGTGCCACAGAGTCAGATTACACAAATGCCTGTGTTCCCAGAAGGAACTGCACTTCTGCTGTAAATGAGTTTGACAGTAATTTTTCCCAACCAACTTCCAACCAAAAAGTTGCAGGCAGCACTCAATAAATTTAGAATATATGGTTACTCCTTTAGTCATAATAAACAACTATTTATTAACGTATTTCAGTTATTGAAAAGGCATTAGCAGAAATCACAGAAAACAAACTTGGCATATGTTGCATGATAAACTACGGAGTACATTTAAGCATTGTAGCAGGGACACTGTTTGAAAGGCACACTCAAGCAGGCACGTGTTCCACTCCCATTTATGGGCATGGGACTGCAACAATCCTGCTTGTCTGACTTTCAGAGTGAAAAAAAGGAGCCTCCTCAGTGTATCTCAAAGCTGCTCACTTAAAGGAACATACCACATTCAGGTCACTTACTATCATCATTGTCAAGAAAAGGGCAAAAAATCAGATCTGACTTTTACGGAGACACTGTCACTTGAATCTGGAGCAAGTCCTTATTTATCTGAAAAGACTTTTCCCTGAAAGTAAAATCACTGCAAACTATGTATGTCAGGCTTTACACAAATCTAAGTTGAAAGACGTTTTCTCTCTGTGTCTGATATGAATGCAGACTTTGTCTTTGTGTGATGTTTCCTTTCTTGGTTATAAAAGATTATTTTTAAAGATGTAACTACATTGACATGTTACAAAACAGAGTACCTGTAGTGTTAAAAAACTAAAGGACAAAAAAAAATCATATTGTGCCATATGATGTTTTGCTCCTCTAGAGACCCAACTCCACAGAGAAACAGAGCAAGACAAAATTGTATCTCCAAACATACAGGAGTACTTCTGACCTTTGGCTCCTCAGCTACAAAGCCACAGACTCCTGCAGGGAATAGAAAACATATCAAAATTGTAGAAGCAGACAGTGGCTGGAGACCTAGTGAGAGTAACAAAAAATGTTGACTTGGCATACATTTTGGGGGTAGAGAGGGGAGGACGGGAAAGCAGATCCCAAATCCCATGTTACCAGCTGAGAGCAGACCTGGCCTGACACGTGCACTTTACTGAAACTTCTACAGGAAGCAGAAGGGAGGGAAGGATGCTTTCAGTGAGGAAACCTGAGACTGCCAAGCATTAACAATTTAATATCCAGACTTTCACCTCCAGAACAGCAATTCAAATCCGATCCACGTCACCAGTGACCCAAACTTATTAAATGGCCTGCACGTTGAAACGATCTGATAGACTTAATTGGTTTCTAGTGTATATGAAATAAAGCTGGCCACTACCTTTGACATTCATAACAAACTTTAAAATGGTTGAAGGCAACAGATGAGAATCACTCCCCCAGAACCATCTCCCCCCTCCAGTGCATGCTGAACAGCTCCCAGGAGAGACACTCCCTCGCACCATGAACAAAAGGTTAAAGCAATGTTAAAAATATACCAATGAGAATTTGTCAGTGTGTGGTATTTTTCCAAAGAGTAATTACTGTGTAACATGGATATTTATTTAATTTTGTTTTGTTTTGGGTCGTTTTGCCACTGAAAGAAAGGTTTGGCCACTAAAACCACGTATCGAGTGTGACTGCACAGTTGGCTGACAAGAATATGAACGACCTATTGACATCTTGCATTACTCTACATTATAACCCAGATCCTACAACTGTAGTGTAGTGGATCCAAGGATAAAAAGGAGCAGAATGGAAAAGAACTGCAGATTCTATTTTCCAGGTCCTGGTCACAGGCAGAAAAACCTTCTGTTTTCCTTGACATCATTTACAATCACTTGTACCTGAGAAGATACATAATTTCATACCATCTTAGAAGGCTTCTGGACCTAAAACACAGAACTGGGAGCCTTGTGGAAAAAAACATTTACATACATTTCACTGAAACGAAAAAATATATCACCTATTCTGAGTTTTAATGAAATAGAATTAACTAGGCTTGATCACAAACGATTTACATCCAAATGGAGATTTCACTTCAAGACAAGACATATCTAAGTATGTATTTCCAATTTTAATGACATCTCCAGACCAAAGCCCCTTCCATTGTCTTCCTGCATAAAATGAGTAGTACTGCTACAGGAATCATTTTTTCAATTTTTCAGCAAAGCAGTGTTTTGCTTACAATGCAGTTTAATTTGTAAAAGAATTTATGATGAGCCTGCTCAGCATATTAAATGCAGCATGCTAGCACTCTGATGACCTTTCCCATGGAAAAATGTCCCCATCCAATTCATGAAACTAAAAATCCTAAAAATTCTGTGATCTATCTCAAGGACAGATTAATAGGGGCAGTAAAATCTTGCAAATTAGAAACAAAACATTTCAGTTAGTCGATTTCACTTAAATAAATGCACAATATTAAAATATTATTGTATACAATGTATAAAGCCTAGAAAAGTACTTAGAATACTCATATTTCTGAATTCTTCACTAAACCATTCTAATGGGAAGAGAGTGAAATTTATATTGGATACTTCACTGACAAGTCCCACTTTATGTAGAAGTTCAGTTAAGATGATGGAATGAATTTGAAAATTTATTTAAACAATAAGTCTATATTTTATGTTATAGATTGCAAACATGTTCAGTTCCACTAAAGTACACTCTTTGAAAAAGAATATAGAAGCGTTAGAGGGATCCAAAATTACAATGATAATGGTAAAAGACATGAAAATATTATTTAAGCAGGTAAATTACTAAAACTATAAATTATGTTCTATTTTTATGCTTCTCCTATAAGACAAGATCAAAGATAATACATTAAAGTCTAACTAAAGGAACTTTATAAAAAAGAATAAATACAATACATTTCCACAAGGTAAAGAGCAAGCTAGGCTGCTATAAACACAAAAATACAGTCCAAAACCACCATGGATTATGACAACACCTCAAAATTACCCAAATCTCTTTTTGTTATCTTCTGTTAAATGAAATGCATAGCTCCTTACACATGCAGAAAGTGACAAATGCAATGCTGATGCAGCTGTAATGCTTCACATTGACACATAGATTTTCTCTGGGTACCTGAATAGGAAATTAATAGCATAACAGACACCAAAGTTAACATCTCACACTCAAATCTAGCACTACCCACTTAACCAAAGAAAAGCAACAAAGAATTGCAAAATGCTGCAGCAGAAATTCAAACTCCACTGTCCTGCTTATGGGGTAGATGGATGGGTGGACAACAGGGCACACTAAACCTCTTCAGCAAATCCTTAGTCTCCAAAATAAGGGCAATTAAAAATCACAAGTGTTTTCCCTGATTATCCTTTGTATTCACTGTTAGCAGGCTTCAGAAAACTTACTTAAAAAGGCAGAAAAATAACAGAAATGGGAACATAACATCTGCATAAGACCTCTTGAGTTCTCAGACTCAGTTTCCTTGAAAAACAGCTACCTCTCCCATGCCCCCTCTCATGAATGGATCATGCCCTGTTTCAAAAACAGCCAAGAGGGCAATTGGACATACGATAGCTGTACAGCCCAGGATAGATGTCAAAGATGTTCTGTATGTGAAGCCAGCATCTCTCACAAGAGAAGTCCAAAGACAAAGAAATGAGGCACATTGTACATTTTACACTGAAGGGTGGCACATAAATCTCAGAGTCCATTACCTAGAGTCCCACCTAAACTCAGAGATGTCAGAAGTCCTGTCAACACTGCAAAAGGAGAGCCAGCATCTGATTCTCTGTCCCACCAGTAACTCCATTTTCTTTTGTGTTCGTCCCATCCAGCCCAGACTGGACAGAGCAAAATGATTTTTGGGTGGATTTTTCAAAGCACTTGAAATAGCTCTGCTGCAATAAACAAGAACAGGGCTTTATAGCAAGAAACTGAGCAGGCATGTGAATGCCATGGTAGGCAATACGCAGTCTGTGGCCATACTGGAGAGGGCCAAGTCTGCTCAAGCAGTGTCAGAGAACTGCACCAAAGAGGAAGATGAACCATGTGCCTTTTTGTCCACAACACTGTCTGAGAGCAGTTCCTACAGTAAACTATCCTCAAGCACGGCAAACCCATACCTGGTAAAAGCATCTGCCTCAAGGAATGTGATGCATACCCCAGGAATGCCTCCGTCTGGAAAAGACAACAGGTGACTGCTACAGTGACTTTATCATCAAAACTAGATGCCTCAGAAATGGGACAAAAGGTAGAGAGGTGGCCCAGGCCCAGCCACCAAAACCATTGGGAGGAATGTTTTTACATCTCTTATGTCAGCCAGGGGCTGCACAGTCTCAAAATCCTCTGGGGCTGCAAGGAGGAAAGGGACACAGACTCCGAAATGGCCTCACAGTGCCCTCCTGCTCCCACTCCAAGACAGCTAGAGTCTGACAAGCCATCAGCTGGCAAAAACACAGCCCAAACCTTTTCATTGTTATTTGGTTCCAGCTTTCAGGGAAACCAAAAACATGTATTTTCCCCAAGTCCTAAAAGACAACGAAAAGACCTTTGCCAATGTTTTCCCACTGGTATGCGGGGGAAAGTCTGAAAATCACAGTACTAAAAGTACACAGCACTCACAACCCGAATTGACAGTACTTCTGCTTCCCATAAAAGGACTCTTCTTGCATTAAAATATAAGTATAAATAAAACGTATAATGCACCAAAAAGCAAATTAAAACAGTATCCTATCTATCCAGAACAAATGATTTTTGATGCATATTATGCATTTTCCTATTTTTTCCTTTTCATTAAAGTCTCAGTTCAGTAGTGTGCATCTACTGTAATTCAGGGACTGAAAAAATGTCAGTCTCAGCAAATCAAGGTTAAGATTCAATAGAATAATTTTGAAGCACACAATAAACAATTATAATTATTAAAGCAAACTAGACTTTGCATTTCATTTTCATTTATTTCACATCTAAAGACTTTATTATGTTTTATTTACTAATTCGCAAGATGGAAAAATTTGTAAGGCACTTTAAATTATTGATGTGACTTCAGCTTTCCAGCGTGCTCAACATATTTCTGGCCTCATAATCTAAAGCCTAGAGGCTCTGAATTTGTTCATGCAACTCCTATCCAGCTGTTAGAAAGAGAAAAGAAGGGAGACTCCCCAGATCAGCCACCATCATGCAACACAGAATCATCACAGAATCAGAGAATAGTTTGGGTTGGAAGGGACTTTAAAGATCATCCAGTTTCAACCTCCCTGACCTGCTCAGGGACACCTTCCACTAGAGCAGGTTGCTCAGAGCCCCCATCCAACCTGGTCTTGAACATTTCCATGTGGGCCATCCACCTATGAGAGACATGTGGAAGTTTAACCTTGATTTTACAGTCTATAAAACTACAAATCTCAATAGTAGCTGCCAAGGGGAGCCATCCCCTACACACTGAGTATGGGATACAGAGTATTCCTTTTGTTTCTGGAGTACAGGTAATCACAGAGGACCACATGCTATCATTAGGAATCTTGCATATTTGGAGGGCTTCACTACTTCTACAAAATGTTATCAATTTTTAATGAGAGAATCTCTCTTGCAGAGTGATTTTTTTTTCTTATTAACCACGACAATTAAACAAAATACACTTGCTTCTTAACTCTTTCAGAGAACATGTGTCATAAGGTGAAAATTACATATTCTCACTTTTAACTGACTTTTCTCTAATTAATAACCAAAGTGCTTCTTATGTTTTTATGACCACTATTAATGAAGTCCATGAACTCATTGTAATTGGGAAAGTTACTGCATGCCAAAAGTGCTTCATAACTATTCTAAGTTGATGAATAATTTTTATAGCTAGGTATATCAAAGCCAATTCACTTAACTTTCAGTTAGAAGTATTTTTCAATGTTATTGTTTGCAGCAGTTGTACCAGATGGCAACCAAGCTCTTTTTTGAAAGTTCACATCCCTTTCACCAGTCATCTTCTCTACTGTAATCCAGTATTAAATATTTCTGAGAGTTTCTTTGACTGACAAAACGAATCATAACTACTCAGAGAAAATACCACCTAATATGCAAAGGTTTAAACTGCATCAACATTTTTTCTTATTTTTAAGCCAATTTTTAATGTTTATGTCATCATTAAGCTCATAGGGGCTTGAAAGGATTCAAAGAATAAAAATAAGTATCTGACTTCAAGCAATGAGCTGCAGAAGTAGCATGGAGGTATGAAATCAGTGCAAGTGAAGCCAGTACCTGAGAAACAAATGTTAGTCATCTGTCAAAGCCTTCTGCTGAACAATGAAGCTCTGCAGAGCTGCCTTGCAGTTAGGGAAGTGAGATCACATTCCCATCACTACTCACTAGGATTTATTTGAGTTACACTGCTTGAACTCTGACTGAGAGCAGCAGTGTAGAACTGGTCAGGTATAAGCTCACTTTGACTGTGACTTTTTAATGTGATGGGGTGGGTGTCCAGCAACCTCTGGAATTTTCAAGGATGTTTGCATTGAAAAATCTCATCCCATGTACAAACCCTGGATACTGATGATGTATTGCCAAGAAGCTTCACGGGTTCCCACTCTATGCTCTGCAGTTTCTTGACGGCAGAACTGAAGATGCAGGCAGGAGACCGACCTTCTCCAATGATTTCCCTGCAGCCATAGGCTATAATATATTCCTACTGAAGTTCTCAGAGTCCAAGGAGAACTCATAGTTCACTTTTTTCTCTTCCTAACAGATGCCCAGCAGAATAACCTGGACAGAGGTGACAGAAGGCTGACAAGGAGAACAGCAAGGCATAAGAGTGCCAGTTTGTTTAAAATTGATAAAATACGTTTTTGGGCAAGTCATTTTCCTACACAAAACAAATGCTGAAACTGCCCATTATGAAAGAGAAATGCTATCACATAGAGCAAGAAATCTAGGAAGAAGCATTTCAGCCCATGAATTTTAAAATATTCTTTTCTCCAAAGCAAACAGAGGGAAAGAGGAAGAGCTTGAGTTCCTGCAAAACTATACTCAGAAGGAGAAATTGAAGGATAAGGTCCTGTTTCACAAATAGATGCTAAAGTAGGATGGTAAGATAGCTCAAACCGAATTGCACGATAGCAAACAGTCTGCCTCTAGGCAGCAGCACTGTGGAGCCTGCAATTTATGCTGTGAGGGAACAGAACTGCAGAAAAACCTCATGAAATCGAGTGATTAGTCAATAAAATGGCAAGTGAAATTCAGTGTAAACAAATGTGGTGCACATGGGGAAAACAGTAATATGAACCATGCATTCAGCGTAGCAATGAGATCTTAATGGGCTGTTTCCACTCAGAAATGAGACTCTGAGATAACAGAATTTTTATGAAAACATAAGCTCTGGGCCGATCATCTGCGTTTACTCCCGGGTTGGTGGGTCATCCACACCAGATGGCTTTCTCTTCTAACAATGTATTCAAATGTCTTTCTGCAGCGTATTTCTGTTGCAAACATCAAATTCTAATGCTTGGGCTGTAATTTGCTTTGTGTTTCTGCAATATAACCATAATCACACTTTAGATGAAAATGCTTTATTAGGCCTATTTCAGTAAATCCTACTATGCAGTTTATTATCTTCAATTAATATTATGGTAAATTGTTCTTCAGCCATCCTCACATCTTAAAAAATAACACCAGAACATCCAACATTACTTCCCCTTTTTTTAAAAAAATGCACACATCCCCAGGACTTACCCTTCACTAAAAAGGTTTTCCCGACTACCTTGAAATGCTTATTCCTTAAAAAAACCACTTTCTGGAAACCCTTCACAAAATAAAGGAACACTTATTTGGTTAGGCAGAGGAGTAATGCATATTTACAGAACTGTGAAACTCAAATATTGTCTGCTGTTGCAACAAAGCATCAAACTGAGATCCAGTCTCAGAGCATACTGGCAACCATACACGGACTCCTTCTCCATTGCCCCTGTTTGGCATGAAAGAAGAGAAAAAGAAAGAAAAGAAAAAATGTTTTGCACTAGCTTTGTGCTACTGAGCCTGTCAACTCTGCTAATCTCAGCAAAGAGAAGGGTCAGAGCAGCCTAGCAGCTATTCAAAGTGTTCAAAATCAGGTTGGACGGGGCCTTGAGCAACCTGATCTACTGGAAGATGTTCCTGAACATGGCAGGGGAGGTTGAACTAGATGAACTCTGAAGGTCCAACCCAAATGATTCCACAATTCCATGTTTCTGTTGAAATGAATACTTAGGCAGCAACAACGCAGGAGTCCATATAAGCAGCCAGAGTAAGCAGAGCACAGCATACCTTCCCCACTCACTTTCCTACTCTTGGGGCAGGGGATTCCCAAAAGAATGGGAGGGAGGACAGTGATAGGACCCCACTCTTCATTCCTCCTTTGTAACTCCACAGCAGCATTAGAACCACTGTTGAAGACAAGAGCAAGTACAGGAAAAATTGGAATTACAGCAGAGGTTAACAGGAAAGGTGTAGTTCATGCCATTTGTCATACTATGCTTTTTCGTCTTCCCAAACAACTGTCCTCTCCCTGCATAGAAAGGAAACCTTTCTCATGATAAGGTGGGGTTTTGCCATGAAAAATCTAATGAGCAGATGAAACAGCAATTCATTATCTATTTAAATATTGCAGTGGGTTAATCTAGAAAATAAAAGTGAAGCATGAAGCAGATGGCCCTTTATAGTTCTCATGATTTCTTAAATATTCCCTCCCAGTACACAGTCATTCTTGTATTTAACATGAAATGCACAGCTTTCACGATGTGCACATTATGCAACCATTCATACAACCTCATAAATGTAACATCTTATAAAGCAATTTTTTATGCCTTTTTTAAAAGGAAAAGCTGTGTCATGTCATGGCAAAGTATTCTCAGATGTCTTGAAATAATATGAGGTAGCTGCCAATAGCAAATGATAAATCTACTAAACGCAAATACTTGCTCAACCTACTTTTTTGATGTATATTAATATTCTGTGTTCAAGAAATAACACAGGAAATGCATTTTGACGTTGGATTTGGGTGTAATATTTCAAGTGTTCAGTATCTTGCAGAACACGTGCCAGGAAAATAGGTATCTGAGTCCTCTCTGCTTCATTAAAGCAATTACTGTTCATACTGAAAGAGCAACTGCGTATAGGCAAGTGCTGCTTTGGATTTCACAAAAACATATTCTCTGCCACTGAAAAAAATAAAATGTAAAAATCAGTGATTGTCTCTTCACTGTTTGCATTCGTGACAATCCAGTCCAAAGCTGTCCATATTCCTTGCAAAAAACAGACTATGTAAATACCTTAAAAAATACTCTTCCTCAATTCTGTGACCCACATAAAGTGAAAAATTTCTAAAAATAATTTTTGTTATTAAAATGCACTAAGATGCTAACACACCAAATGCAATTAATATACCACAAATTAAATCTGCCTGTGTGCAAAAAACCAACATGAGTCTCATACACCAACTAATCTCAATTACAAGTAAAGCAACACTTATATACACATTTTGCAATGGGGCATTACCCTCTGGATAAAAAATAGAATGTAATCATTATCAAGTTTTATACTTTCGTTCTTTTTTAAACTACGATATTGGTACTAAATACCACAGTGTAATCCAATGTGCAAACAGTGCAGCACCCAGGAAAAGGCAGGAATGCCTAAACAGAGCCCGAAGAGCCTCCATGAAGAATAAGCTGGGAGAAGCAAGGAGAAAGTCTGAAAAAGGACCTGGGCAGAAAGAAAAGACAAATCAGGACAGGTCAGAAGTGCTTGGTAAGAGGCAGCAGGAACGTAGGCACCCAGAAGCACACTTTTTTCCAGAGCTGGAATTAACCCCAGAATTTCCAGCACGGTAAGCCAGTTTGTATGAAGTTATTGAAAAAGTCATTCAGAGAAAGCAGCTGCTGACTACTAAATTAGGTTTAGCAGCAAAGCTCTGAACTGTGCATCACAAATTTTTTTAATCCTTATGATGATCTATTTCTGTACTGAATTATTTTCTGCTTTCTTCCTAATGGATCTTCTAAAACTACTGGAAAGTGCAGGCACAAAACTGTGTTGAAACAACCTTGTGATGACTTCGAGTCAAGCACTCCAGAGATATGACAGCAGGAACCTGGTTTCATCTGCCAATTTAACTTACTCCCCTCCATGCACACAAACTACAATTTGGTCTTTAATTGTCCCATCACAGTAGTTCAGGGAGGTTGAATTCAAATGGTGGGATCTGTTTTCAGACTGATGCCCAACAAATTCCTGAAGCAGCAGTCTGGCTGTAAGTGACAGTTTCTGACAGGCACAGGAGGAGGTATTTGGCTTTTTAGGCAGACATTATGCAGTGATTGAAAACTGTAAAGGTCAACTGAAAACATCCCTAGGATAGGTAAAACCACCTGACAGTAACAGCAACTGGACCACACTGATACCTGCCCATTTGCAAGAAAAACTGATGCACTGGAAAAAAAGTTATTGCAGAAGTTTTGTACCAAAGGCATATAAATACAGAAATAATAGTAGCAAGGTGTGAAAAGAAACCGTTGTGGGGTTTGGGGAGTACAAAGAGACATTGCACTGATCCTCCTATAACAATTACATGTTTTCCAGATGGCATGAATCCACATGAAGAAGCCCCCAGGCTAAGTTGATTCCTGAAGCACCTGAAGATTGAGTTTGAAGAAAGTAAAAGCTCTTACAGTGCTCATAAGATTTCTTAGCATTACATGGTATTTTACAAAGCAAAGAATTAAAAAATCTAGGTCCTACTTGCCTAATTGTGATCAACTCAAGCATAATAATTTCCCCTGTAGTTCCTCAGTGGCTCAGTCCCTTAGCTCACACCAGGCAAAACACCACTGAGGCACTGACAGAGCTCACAAATTTGTGAGGCAAATAGATCTTACTGCGACCAGGAAGATAATTTTTTCTCACATGGCCAAGATTACAAAAATGTACTAAAGTAATAATGGAGAATGGGCTGAAGAAGACTATCATAGCAGGTTGTTATATTTAAGGGAATGCCATGCTATCCAGTGAAAAAGCAAGGAAGAGATTCTGTATGAAAAGGTAATACGAGATCACTTAATTGGAGGCTGTGTCACAGGCACAAAAATTAAGTTTGCATGCTGCTTTTGCAAGCTTATTATGGTCTTATTACAATGTCGGTATTTGCAGCAAATTTATATTAATATTTCATGCTATACTGAAGTAAGATAGATGCATTTAAACTGAAAATAATTGGTCTTCTGCTGTATTTATTTATATTCAGGAGTTTATATTTGTTTTTCTATTTCATATATTTAATTTGCATTTATTTTGGCTAGTATGGAATATTTAAAATGGGTATTATAAAGTCAAAGATATTCTTACACCATGAAAGAGATTTAGAGAGGAAAATTTTGTCCGTTTAAAATTGGAGCAAGCATAACTGAATAATGAGAAGAAATTTGAACCATCTAAAAGAATTATAATTAGAGCCCAAGTCAAAGATGACAACTTTCACCATTTAGAGAGATCATGATGAAAATGGTAAATATGAGTTGTCATGCTTTAATTAAAAAGGAGTGAAAACGGCATGAAAGCATTCATTGTTAAAATGTTCTTAGCACTGTAATTATTTTTATTGATTAAAGTAATTATTAATTCATGAACAGGCTTTAGAATGTTGATACTGTAATTCACGAAATGAAGAAAGGAATATGCCATCTCATTTATTCATGAAACTCTTGTATTTCCATAAATAGATTTTTATAAATGCATGATAGTGGAAAAGGGGAAAAAAAAAAAACATAGCCCAACCTGAGACAAAATCCTGAACAGATCCAAACTTACAGAGTGCAGAGCCTTACTGAGAAATCTACCCTTTGCTGTTTGCCCAGAATAAAATTACACCATTGCTCAGTTACTCACTGCATCTGAATGGCTTTTCAGCAGAACTGCCTTCAATGTATTAGTCTGGTGACAGGAATAATACTGATACATTACAGAAAAGGGTTCTCTTCCCTCAGATCTATCCTATTCTTCTTCCAGGAGATTTTTTTGTGCCTGGGTAGTAGAAAAAAAATTAGTATCCATATTTCTAAAATGTGTGGGACATTTTAGACTTACATGCACAAGCTGGTGTGGATGACAGGGACCCCCTGAAAAAACTCTGCCTTGACACACACAAGCACAGCAGTTTCCACCTGCGTCAGCCTTGCTTTGCATATTGTGATATTGAACAGCAAAGGGCAGCTTCCCTGGAAGTACCAGCCTGACAGAGTTCAAGAAGCATTTGGACAATGCTCTCAGGCACATGGTGAGATTCTTGGGTTATCCTGTGCAGGGCCAAGAGTTGGACTTGACGATCCTTGTGCATCTCTTCCAACTCAAGGGAATCTATGATTCTGATTTTATGAGTCTGTTTTTTGTATGGAGGGTCAAGAGCTATAATTCCCATCCCCTGTTGACTGTAATTCAAAAGGCCTTATTCTCAAAAGGCAAAAGCTCCAGAATTCCTGGGAACTGAGTGTGGTGGGAGAAAAGAACTCTGTGAGTATCTCTCTGGCACGCTGCTGGCAATAACCTACACACACCAGAGACAAGAGCCATCCTCAGAGAAGTTTTCTGGCATCTTCTAGAACACTTTCCCTGTGCTAAGAATTTCAGGGTTGGCTGCTGACACCTGAGTGGGCAAAAGCAGGCACTGGGGGAAGCTCCCGCAGGTGCACAGAATGGGAATGCACAGTCAGGTCAGCAGCTGGGCTGACTGGGTGACACGGGGGGCTCTGCACAGGGGCAGAGGTGCCGGGAAGAGGTGTTTATAATGCCCTGCAAGGCAGCCTAGGACAATGTCTAAAGCCTTTCTGCCTGGCTGCTGTACCCTTCAGACACAGTTGCAGGGCAGAGGTGTCATAAAATGGGCTTTGGTGTCTGTATTTTGTGTCATCTGACATGCTCTGAAAAGGACGTTGCAAGTCAGCCTGGACGGGATCTGCTGTACTCAGCCAGTGTGACTTCAGATCTATTCCAAAGGGTGTTCCTCCCCTTTGTTGACAGGCTGCAATGATTAAACTCTTTCTTTTTACATTTATTATTACTATTATCATTATTATTTCTATTTTTTGCTATTTCTTTTAACTCTGTTTCATTTTTAATGCCACCCTTGTTATTAATAGCAAGCACATTGCTTTCACTCTCCTCTCCCACCCAGCCCTGCTCCAACTTTCCACTCATTTATCATCTCTGAGCTCTGGGGTGGGGGACACTGCTGCACCTGCAGCCTCTGCCACCCCATCAGCCCTCCTTGATGTGCTCAGCATCCTACCTGGCACCTCCTTCCCTCTCTACCCAGAGAATCTTGATTCAGGGCAACATCTCAAGCAAGCTCATGGACAAGGCTTTGCACCTCATGTTTCACCAGCAAGTCCCCATTCTGATGGAAGGAAGCCTTGATGATGGCCTCGGTGAGGAAAACAGACCAATGCTGATACAAAGGTGTCCCACACTGCAGTGCAGGTCTCTGACAGCCTCTCTCACAGACACATGCCAGCTCTGTGCATTTTACCCAAACAGAAACAGCCAAAAACTCTCTGCTTTAGGAAAAAAAAAAATTAAAAATATATATTTTTCGTTGAAAAAATTATAGTCTTCTGAGGCACAGTATCCCTGTAGATATTGGTTACAGGGACACTGGGATGATGTGGGGTGAGGTGAATCCACAGATACCCAGTTGTCCTGTGAAGAGGTACCATCAGCCAGAGAGCAGCTGAAACAAGTGGGCAGAGTTGGGAGATCTGCATCCTGGTCCTTCTCCAGACTCTGCTTCACCTCTACCTCTTGTTTGATCTTTGCTTTTACAGACAGCCAGTATCAGCTTGCCCCAGTGCTGCTCCACGTCTCTGGGGCACCCTGTGCAAATGCATTTCAGAAAAGATTACTCACTGATATTAATTAAGAGGACAGTTATAGGACTGCACTGGGGAAATCTCAGCAGAGTACTGCCAGCAGTTGCTTTGTCAAGCCAGCAATAAATAACTGCAGTGAAAAGCCAACTCACGTGTCTTTCTCCCTCAGCCATGACAAGCCTATGCAACATACAATTATCCAAAGCAGCAGCACACACAAGGCTGCTGTAATCCCTAGAATATAGTACATGTTCAGCAATCCAGGAGCCTGAGTCTTGGCCTCTTCTTCAACCTCTTGCCCTGCAGAAGAAGAGAAAACAGCACATATTACTGTGCTCTGTGCTACAAATAATCTCACAGGTGGCCTCAAAAGAGCTAAGTTCTGAAATTCCTGGGAACTGGATGTGGTGGGAAGTGAGCAATCTCTCCTCCTATCCAGACATGACTACAAGCATCTCTGGCACACTGGTGGCAGTAGAGACAACGGTTATCCTCAGAGAGCTGCTCCTGTTTCTTTCTCAACACTGCCTGCAGCCCTGGCAAAGTCTGCTGGTCCCTGCAAACCAAAACTGCCTGCACGTCCTTTCCAGCAACCAGGGGCCCTCCCTCCTCCAGTGACTGGCAGGGCGCTCTCCCTCTCCTGGCTCATGAGCAGTTGGCTCCTCTGCACATCCCTCACACACTCCAGAAGCACCACCAACAGTCACACTCATCCCACCACGGCTATCAGGTTCCTGGCTGAAAACCCATCACAAGCAGAAGTGCCTGCAGAATCTCTCATGGGTTGTCATCTTTGCCTTGAAGCTGGGCTGTGCATGAGCTAAATACAAATTGAGCACACACCTGTTCCTGACATCTGGATATTCACATCTGCACAAAGCAACTCTGACCAGTAATTGTACAACTACAGCAGCAGCTGCCCCTGGGACTCATCTAGGAGCTCAGCTAGTAGCAGACACTGCCCTGGACCATCTCTGGGGCTCTGCAGCCCATGCAAGGTATAAAATCAATTATCCCTGCTGTGAGGCTCTGACTGATCCCTTCCTGCTGCCCAGGCTAAAAAGCTCAGCTCCACAGGTCCTAACAGTTAACAGAGTGAGTTATACTCACTGTTTTCAGTTTTCTCCAAGTCTTCCAGGACCTTCTTTGGAACTTCAAGTGTCTGCTGGAAATCATTCCCTGTTTTAGCTTCATATGAGGACATTAACATAAATTATGAAGTTACATTTCACACAAATAACATGGAAAAGGAAATCTTGCTCTGTGAAGTCAGTAGAGACTCACAGATACTCACTCGTGGGATACAAGCTGGGAACCAGCACAGAATCCATCTGAGGAGCCGGAAAAGCCCTCTCTCTGGCCATATCTACAACCAAACACCCATGAGACATGCTCATTACACGTTCTGCTCTCCACTGTCATCCCTGAATACAGAATGTGTACGGAGGTCATGTGGTGATGGCACACAGCAGGACGATGGCTAACCATCACCAAGTGGTGGAGAACCCACTGCCAAGTTTCTGCCCCCACACTGTCACTCCCCACCTCTCTGCTTGTTAGGAACCCCTCATACCCCCCCAAAGTAGCTGCAGCCCCCCACACCTCCTCGTGGTGTGTTTGCCCCATGCTGCACCGTGGAGCCTTTCTGGCTCACCCAGCCTTAGCCCTGGCCCTGCTGCTGCCAGCCCTGGGGCTGGGTGCAGGTGCCTGCCTGCCCACCTGCTCCCTGCCCTTGTATTGGAGCAGACTGCGTGTCCTGGGCTTGCAGGACCACCAGGAAGAGGAGGAGGCAGTGGGTGAGGACCATGCCCCCCATGCTCGCAGCATGCTGCTGCTGCTGTTGCAGCATTGCCCATGGCTGGCACAGAACAAGCCAGAGGGGCTCTGTGACCTCACGGCTCCGTGGGGCCATGACCTCCACCAGGGCTCCCCAAGGCGCTCCCATGGTCCATGAATTCCTGAATCTGCCCGCTGTTGAATTTCCTGTTTTGCATGAGCATGGAAGGAGCAGAAGTGGAGAAGGGTGGACCTATTTTGGGAGGCAGCACTGTGCATGGGAGTGCAGAGCCACTCAGGTCTTTCTTCTCAGAAATCTATATCAAAAGCTCCGTATAAAGACTGCATGAAAGAGCCAACTGCAAGTGCCTTTTGACTATTTTTGTCAGGCAGCATTCTATCAAGAAACTAGCTTTTCCCCTCTCCTTTTGCTACAGTTTCATTACCATTAAAGACATCGTTTCCTAGGTCTGCAACTGTCCTCCTAAAATCAGCGTTCTGCCCCTAAGCTTATCCCTAGTGAGCCAGGCTTATCCCCTTCCCCCTTTAAATCTGGTTTACAGCTGTCTCAACAAGCCATGTTGACTCCTGAGCAGAGATCCTTCCCCCTTTGAGACAGGTGTACCCCACTGCAGCCATCAGGCCTGTAAGCTGACCTGGGATCAAAGCCCTCAGAATTCTGCTGGTAACACCAGGCTCTGAGCCAGGTATTCACCTGTGTGATTTTCCTGTTAAACACATTAGATAAGAGCAAGTGTCAGATTCTGCACATGCAACAGAGAAACCCTGGATGTAGGTACAGACTCAGGAGTGAGAGGCTGGAGAAAGTGGAAACAGACTGCTCTGCTCTGTGCTGGTGTGGCCTCACCCTCAAGTCTATGTGCAGTTTAGGGCACTGCAATAGAAGATATAAAGCTATTAGAAAGCATCCAAAGGAGGGCTACAAAGATGATGAAAGGTCTAGAGACATGATGTAGTGTGGCTGAGGTGACTTACACTATTCAGCCTCCAGAAGAGCTGTCTGAGGGAAGGCCTCACAGTGGTCTGCAACTCCTTCATGGGGGGAAGTGGAGGAGCTGGCACTAATCTTTTCTCTCTGGTGACCAGTGACAGGACCTGAGGGAATGGCATGAAGCTCTGTCAGGACAGGTTTTGGTTGGATATTAGGAAAAGTTTCTTCACCCAGAGCATGATCAGGCACTGGAACAGGCCCCCCAGGGAAGTGGTCATGACACCAAGCCTTACAGAGCTCAAGAAGTGTTTGGACAATATCCTCGGGCACATGGTGTAATTCTTAGGATTGGATTATTCTTGTGGGTCACCTCCAAGTCAGGAGATTCTATTATTACTCTTGGTAGGGGGTAAAAAACATAGCTGTGGTGATATTTAAGGTCATGGGTTCTCAAGTGATGTCTGATGTGAGGAGAGTGGGTTTGTATAAAGATCCATCAGCTGTGAGCCAGATGGATACCAATCCTGCAACAGGATATGACTGTAAGCAGGATGTCAAAGTGATTTTAATTATGCAACAACTTAAATCTAAGTAAGAAGAAAAAAAGGAGGGGGGAAGAAGCTCATTTTGGAGATGTCAAGAATAGTTTGTGTGACAGATTGCTAGATTCTTTTGTTTAGGAAGCTAGACAAGGGTCATAAGTGAGAAACAGAGGGAATGCAGCAGCTACTCATTTGTTTTTAATACTCACAATTTTTCTTGCAGATTAGCTTTTCATCATGCTGGAGTCCTCAAGGAAAGAGCTAGAGGGGTGTTGGGTATGGCACACCATGCTCAAATCACTTGTGATTATCTAACTCCTTCCATAACACAAGCACCTCAAACACAAACTAGAAAAAGAGAGTAAAACTTGGTGATTTTTGAGTTTGTCACTGTATTTTAAGAATTCTTTTGCCAAAGCACTTCTCTGACATAAGACTGTAACTACAAGCCATAAAACACTGTGAATGGACAAGAAACGCAAGCACTGTTCCCTGTTCACAGGCACACAATAACTTTGCAAACTAGCACTTTGGGGCACTGGAAACAGAAATGGAAGATACTCCACTAAATAGTAAATAGAATGCCAGATTACTTAAGGAAGATATCCTTACTGTGCAAATTCTGGACACATTTAGGTACTGTACCTACACCTCTGGGCTTGTAGTGAGTCAGCCACATACCACACACTGTCAGGGTCCACAGCGCACAACGCACTACCCAGCCTACAAGTACTAATACTGATAAAATAAGGAGTTCAAAGAGTGCTAAAAGGAGTGAACTACAAGAACAGATGGTCTCTAATGGAACATATTTGCAAAGACAACACTTGAATTCCTGCAAAGAGTACTGTCAGTGATTGCCAAGAAGCCACCTGATACCCAGTGTGACGCTATCACGCAAACAAATGGAAGACACAGTAATCCCAACATCCAACCTTTGTCACTTCCTAAGGCTAACAATCTTACAATGATATAACTTTGACTTTCTCTATAAGATTTGCCTTAAAAAAGACACATAGAACATGAGTAAGTCCTATGACCCTCAAGTTCCAGCAACACTATGGGAATAGTCTCTTGTCATGTGAAATAGACACTGAGGAAATCCTGCAGAGCCCTGTTTCATTGAGAACCATTAATACAACTGAGTAAAATCATGCCTAGCAAGCTCTCTGGAATCCTGGATGCTTTGGATCAGCATTCCCCAGAAGGATGGACACCAGAGAGACTTCTAAGGCTAAAACTGCCAGCCCTGGGGAAGAAATTCCACTCTGAAAGTTGCTTCATGATAAACAGGACAAATAAAATCATTTCCAAAAGCTTCTTTAGCCCTCCTAAGGTTCTGTAGACGTAATGATGAATAGAGATAGACATCTCTTCCCATATGTTTTTACAGGAAATTATGACACGGCCTTAGTAAATGGATATGATTAATCATTTATAGAAACATTCTTGTTTCTGACAGCAGAGGAAAAGAAAACAGCATAAGTAAAGCTAAGATTCTCACATCTTTTCCACACCATGAAAAAGACTACCATAATCAAGACTCACAGAGAAGTCTGTTCTTCCTTAATGGAAGATGGGATTCTGCTAGAACTGAAGAAAGTAAGAAAAGCTAGAAATATTCAATATTTGGGTTATAACCAGTTTTCAGAGGCATTACTGCAAAGGAGAAGACCTTCACACCTGCATTACTGCAAGGGAGAAGACTAAGCAGGCAGAGGAGAGAATGGCCAGAAGAATTTCATACCACACATGGCTCTGGCTGTTAGATGAGAAAATCTCACCCTTTACTGCCTAACCTGTATTGCTGCTATCTATAATCACTTTGCTTTGCACTGGAATTTTTAAATACTGTTTTTAACTGCTGGTACTATAATACCCGTCACCATATTTATTTCTTCTGGACAAAATTTTATCTAGGTAACTCATCCAAAGAGATACAAACTTTGAGGAAAGAAAAAGAAATCTTAAGATGAAATGCTTATTTACCACTCATTATTCTAAAAGTGTTGGTAGCTATTTGAGTTTGCATTTAAGATAAACACCCAATTGTCTACAGTTTCACAAAAGAGAAGAAAACTATTAAGGAAGTATAGTTTTCTATTTTGAACTGAATTGCCCCATAAACAGAAAATATGGTTCTATTTGTTCTCTGTCCAACATGTCATTCTTGCAGACTTTTGTTTTAGTTGAAAATATAATCTCATGTGACATTTATACTACAGATTTTAAAGACAGGTACCTGCAAGGTTTTGAATCTCTTCAATGAGAACAGGAGGTAAATAAACCCAAAGTCTTTAAAACTCCATTTACTAACTTTTCATTGTCACACTGGAAAACATCAGTGAATAAAGTATTCTTCAAAGAAATTGCTAGATCATTACATTTAAAACATCCCAAACCATTTCCTCAATCATACATTGTAATTGCTGGGGTTCAGTGATGTCCACACCAAATAGAGATGTGTAATCATTTGTAGAAACATTATAACTTCTGACAGTGCAGGAGAAGAAAGGGTCATCGGCGAGGTTCGATTCTTCTCTTTTGAGAAGAAAATTTCCAATTACATAATTGGAAAGGTACATGATTCCATAAGCCTAAGTATACCCTGGATAAGATATAATTATTATTAGCATGCACTCAAGCAGCTTCATAGGCTGCCAGGAACACTCCAAAGCATCCTTCCACAGACTTGGTAGGCACCAGAGACAGCAGCACAGAGAAATGGTGTCTCCTGCCATCATGGCTTGGACCGGTTTGGGTACAGCCACCACATATCAACTAAACATTTCTTTAATTGTTATTTTGCCACCGTGTAATAAAAATGGTCTCAAGCAAGGAGGATTTTATGAGTGTGAGCATCCCATAACTCTTCTTCCAGCTCTACCCAGAGTTACTCAAGCTATCACATGTAGGAGAGGTTACCCTTACATAGTCCTAATTCACAGGACAATTCATTATATTTTAAAAGTGAAGGGCACTTACTTCGCAAAATTAATTAAATCTCTCAAGAAAGAGGACTAGGACTACTAGGACTCCAAAGTCTTTGGAAGTTAGAAGCCTTCACTTCTGCATGAACCCTCTTATCAGAACAGAAATCAGACTCATAGTCTTTCAAGGACAGAAACATGAAGCAAATTGAATGATCCTACAGAATTAAACACTGCTATGAAAAGCTGCTGAAAATAAAGCAAGTAGATGCTGTAATCACAGACCTGCAAGCATGAGATAGCAGTGAGTTAGTCTTTGTATCTTACATTTACAATACATATAAACCCCAAAACATTTCCTTCTAAACTGCAAAAGCAGATTCCCCTTTTGATAGGGATGCTAAAAAACACCTTCTACTACAACAGAAGCAAATTTTAAATACACCAAATTATAAATGCACCAGCATTTAATTTGGCATTGAAATATGATTAAGCTTCCTGATTGAAATTAAACAATAAAAAAGAACTGCAGTCTTGCAGGTCTTCACTGATAAAAACCAAGGAAACCTCAGAGCACCTTCTCAACCCAAGAATATTTCCTCATCCCCTCCCTTACTTAATTACTGAAATCGTGAGGTACAAACTGTACAACAGACACAGCGCAAAATAAAACTGCTCTACCGTACATTATCAGAAAAAGAAACTTCATCTCTTTTAACAGTATGAGCTATTTTTCACAGTTACTAATTATTAGGTAGGATAAGAAAGAATTTAGGAAAAGAGGACATAAAAAGTCCAGAGCAGCTTAGCACTGAAACAGCAAATGAAAAAATATCTCTCATTAATTCCTTTCCCAGTTTTACCAGCAAAAAAACACATACCAATTATTTTAAAGCATAACAACTGTCATGTTGTGCATCAATTCAAGTTCCATAGCATTTATATGCATCAGAACCAAATCTGCAAACAGTGTGGCAAAATGTACGTTAGCAAGTCTCAGCAAGCAATCATGAGGCTGAAGGGGAATGCAAATGTAGTCCTGCTCAAAATCTACTGGTCTTTTGATGAGAAGAAAGGCCAGGATCAACCAAAAGAAGATATGTGAGAAAGTTAAAAAAAAAAAAAAAAAAAAAAAAAAAAAAAAAAAAAAAAAAAAAAAAAATCTCTGTGTCTTTCAAAAGTTTGGTATTGATTTCTTTAATGGAAAACACAAAACTAGCAAGAACAACAGACACATTTCCTTGCTTCCTGATAACAAGAGGGTTGATGTAGTCATGTTTATGGACATAATGTTGAGTGCTTATATATCTTTTTATACAGAGGAACATCCATATTATTCATTTAAACACATTTATAATGCATATTCCTTTTTATAGGATCCTTTTAGAAGCCTGAAAACTATAGCAGCAGAAAAACACATAAACTTACCATAATTTAGGGTTGTTTAGTAAACCATGCACCTACTGTAAATCCTATAGAGCTCAAACATAATCTCAATAAATAGTCACTGAAGAGATTTAATTTATAGACCTCAAAAACCCTTGATTTTCAGATTCTTCACAGACTTACTAGCAAACCTACTACATGGTATTTAAATAGCGGAGATGAAATAGCAGTGGAAAGGAAATAGACTACTGGTTATTTTGTCCTAAATATTGTTGTTTTATACACAGTTTACAGTCTAATTTCTTTGGAACAGAACTGCAGGTTTTGCACTACAATGTAAAAATCTAAATAAAACAAGACCAAGCCGAGCAAAATCTCCAGCCTCACAGAGACCTTGTTAAATTTGCAACTAAAAACCACTTTTAAAGCAGAAAGGACAAAGCTCACGCTGTGTCCCTTCGAGCACATTTAAGTATGTGGTCAGAGCTGCTTTTCTACAGAACCCTTGCATCACTAGAGATAATTCTGCATATGCCTTTGATGACTTCTGCTTGCTCTACTTACCTGAGCAAATTCCAAGCACGGCTGCAAATGGCAGGGGGGCCTTCGTGTGTTTGGTTTTTTCTTTCCGAAATAAGACCACAAGACATAAGGTGAAGTTCTTAGAAAAAGAGATATTCTCATTGATTGATGTGTAATTCACTGCACGTTCCCTACTCAGCAGGAGCATTGCATTTTTCTCCTAGATGGTGTCTCCAACCACAAGGAAATGCTAGGAGCAGCCAAGATCCTTTCAAACAATGTCATCTCCACCAGTCAAAAAATACTTGTCCTTCCTTCCTTACTGCTACAAAATGGAGAGAAATTACATTTATTAAAACCCAAGTAGGGTGCATATTAATAAGTAAAAAATATGCAAGTGGATTCTGGACCTGGAAACTTCTGAATTCCATCTACACCCTCATTCACTTTCCAGCATGCACCCCAAGTGGAAAATGAGTGCACTGGAAACATGTTCTTAAGGACTGCAATATATGGTTGTGAGAAAAGGAAAGAGCAGTAAAGTGAAACAGAGAATTCTGATCTTATATTTACAGCTTTCTAAGTTTTTCATCACTATACTTACTGTATGTTTGCTGGTAAGTTTTCTATGAAGTTCAAGCAGAAAAATTGAAAATCTGAGAAAAAGAAATCCCACTGCATTCAACAGTGTATCAGACAGTGGCAACACCTTCATCATAGAGGCATTCCTGGAAAAAGAAAAGGCTGTATTCTGTATAAATTTTTCTGCCTGAAGACTAACAAGTGAAACAAAACAGGGAAATACCCCTCCATCTTGCTGTACCAGGAACATTTTGTTTAGAATAATGGACTAAACTATTCCCATTAACTAGCTCATTCAACAATGCATGATTTTGGAAAAGTGCTTAAAAATAAAATCACTGCAGAAAATCAAGGGAATAATTTTTGTTTTCATCCAATTTCGAATGCAAATGTAACTTAATGAAAGGCCCATGTTAAAAGCTGATCACATGATTTTGGAACCTGAGCTGTTTCTGAACCCCCTTTCTGCTCACTCTCTAAAAAGCCAAACATGACCAGATTGCTAGTCCAAGTAACTCACAAGCTGACCATTAACAGGCAAGAATCTTCCCTTCTTTCCAGCTTCGAAACTCCCTCCTACAAAAATCACCATGATTTCTTAATTTCTTAGCACAGAGAATCATATTTTCTACTTCTAAAGAATATTTTTAGGAAGAAATTGAATTCACAAACCAGTGAAGAGTTAATGAAAATGAAAGAGCCCATGAAAATAAGCAAAAAAAATATTTCTTTTCCTATGACTGCAAAATATATTGGTGCTGTGGAAAAATTCCAAATTCATACTTGGGTAGGCAATAGAGCTGGTAAAGTGAGTCCCAAATACACTAAGCTTGAGAAATTGTAGGCTGGTGAAGAAGAACCTTGAGACTGAGGAATGTTGACTTAGCCTCACCTCTACCTTGCGCTGAAGTCAGCATGCTTTGTGCAGCAGACAGTGAGACACAGCAGCACTTACACATTTTCATTGCCATTGCCTTCCCCATACTAGGGTCTGACATTTTTTGAAAATAATTATGATTATCTTTTAGCAAGACATACCTAGTGGAGACTGAAGTCGCATGACTTCTTGAGCAAATGTAGCAAATAAAGTAAATTAAATCCTACAGTGAAATTCTGTCTTTATTGAACCTGCTATTCTCAAGATTGCAGAGGTTACAAAAACATGCTCTGTATCCCCACAGTAACTTGAAAAAAAGCACTTTAATTACATCCATCCTACATAATGAAGTTTTATCTTTACCTTTGCATCAAATCCAGATGTATCCTTCATTTTCATTTGCTATTTTGATGAACTTACTTCACCTGGAAGTCTCTTTTGTCTTCTTAAGAAGTATCAACTAAGAGCTGTTCCCATAAAAAGTTTTTTGATTGATGAGCAGATGCTTAGTTCCTAATGATATTTCTGAGGTTAGTCTACTCTAAATGAAACAGATTAGCTAATTTTTAGACGTTGAAGAATCATCGTAAAAAAAGGTCACAGAACATCTCACTATGCAATTAATAAAGATTTAGCTAGTAATTCCTTGATCAAATATTAGTATTTTTGATTGGTCCCAGAAGAAATATCCTTTTTTAATGCAAACCTGGCACATGAATCAGAGCCACAGCTGCTGCCTGATATAATCAGTGTACAATATTCTAATCCCATGAACTCTGACTCAGCAAGCATCTGCTTTCCAAATAAACTTTATCAAACAACATTTTTTCTTCAGAATTTTGTCAGCCAGTATTTAAAAGGAAACAAATCTAAAACCCTTTTGCTGATGCACTTTGAAGTCAAGTACTGTATTTCACCTTCCTTCCAGAAGATATTCCCTGGCAATTTAAATGGTTATGACACTCAGTTAAGACTGTTTAATTAGGAAAGAAGACACTGCTAAGTTTTTTTTATGGACATTTTTTTCAGGCTACAGTTAGAGGATTTGTTGGATCCACAAAGCTTGATGTGCAAGTTCTAATTGTTAGTGTTTTACTATACCAACAGTCCCTGGGGTAGTAAGGCATTAAGTAAATTTATAACATCCATGTTTAAGTTTGTACATTGATTACCTGTCTGCTTCTAAGCACACACAGAAAGACATAAATAGTGGAGGTCCAGAGCTACCCTTCTCTCCTACTACCTTGCTATTAAAATCACAATTTTGTGGTTGCAAATTTCCCATGCAGTTTATAGACTGACATCTTTCCCACCACTGACGGAAAAAAATCTCAGCTACAGATTCTTTCAGAAATGAACAATATTAACACCAAAACACATGGACCTTTCAGGAGAGGCAAAATGCCAGTTTCTTCTCATCTTTTTGTCTTAATGCTTTTTGAAGTGCATTCATTTGGATGCAAACAAGCAGTCAGATGATTCTACATAGCTGAGGGTATGTAGAGCCAGAAAGAAGGAACATCACAGCAACATCATCTTGTAAAAAAAGAAAATGCACAAAATTGTAGAAATGGTGACATGGAACCTTGTAACTCTTAAGTCCATTTAGCCTTCTACTCAAATCAAGACTACTATCTGCATTGTACCATTAGGCCACCTAGAGTTTTATCAAGCCAAGTCTTGAAAACCCTTCAAGATGACCTGTCCCAGTGTAACACGATCCACCTACTCAAGTTATTCTTCTAATGTGCAGCCTCAACCACCTCATACACCATCTGGTGTTGCCACTTGTTATATTCTCCATCACTACTTAAAAGATTTTGCCAGATCTGTAAATGATTTTCAAGGCATTTCTTCACAATTGGAAAAGCCCAGTTGCTTCAACATCACTCACAAAGGATGTGAATCCTATCCCCTGGTCATTGCAGTCGCACTCCTTCAACACCTATCCAGTTTTGCAACATCCTTACAACACCCAAGTCTTATGTGCAGCTTCACAGAGTGACACAGAGACAACCAAAAGCTCCTCTCAACCTGTTGATCTGATTGCTTTGTATACACCAGTGAAGAACTGCTGAGGAGAGATGGCGTAAGGATGTAATTAATAAAAAGGAGCCTTAGCACAGCACACACATTCACACACCACTGACAGGTGCAGGTGCACAGGTAAAACAAAACACAGAATACAGGGATGCATGCTCCATTGCTCCACCAAGAGGAATATTCCTCCTTTATGTGTTGGCTTTCACTGCTAAGGGTTTGCTACGCTATCTTCACCAATTATAACAGGACTTAGTATGTACGGCTTAGATGGCTGCCTATTTCAGGGTGGATTAATTCCCCCTGAAAACATCTGTCTTACTCAAGTAAAAGTGGAGGGAATCTAAAGCTCAGATTCACTGTGCCTGTGTCAGAGCTCTACAGTGTAGGTGTCTACAAATGAATGATTTGCGGTGGATACATACAGCCAAACACTTTCACAATCTTCTTTTTTTTTTAAACCAATACAAGAATCATTTTCAAAACAATATTACGTTACATCCTCTAAGTTATTGACAGTTTTGAAGATAAATGACTACAAAATAAAACATCTTAAAGACAAATTAGTCCTATAATTGCTTAACTATTGCTCTTTACCCAACACATATTAAGAACATTCCATCTGCAATCATTATGGATTCATTAAAGATAATTGGCACATTGATATACTCTAAAGCTATTTTCTAAAAAGAAACAAAAATAAACAAACCTCCATTGTAAGATTCCATCTTTCTCCAAGTGTTACACAGTTGAAATAAACCCTCTGTATTTAAAACTAAGTGTTAGAATTAGCATAAGCAACTATAATTGAGGTAACAGCATAAGAAATATTATTTCCTATTATTCCTACTAATTGCTATTAAGTTCAGAGTACTACTGTCCTAGTTGAATACAAAGATGTGATTAACTACTACAAAAATAAAACAGCTAATTTCGGTGGAGGAAAGCATTATGGAAGTCTGTTTTAGTGCCATGGGAATGAGAAATCTCACAGTCCTAGGACTGACTTTCTTAGCTTAATTAAGTATTACATTCTCATTTTCCAAAAGCTGCTTGTACACTCTAAATCAGCTCCCAGTTATATGCCATACTAGCTTTACTGATCCTTGACTTTTCAGGGTTTAACCCCAGCCAGCAACTAGTAAGTACCATGCAGCTGCTGACTCACCCATCTCATCCTCCATGGGGTATGGATTGAGATAAGACCAGTTTAATAATTTAAATTAAATTGTTATTATTGTTGATCACATCCATTGGGACCTCATGACATTTGTCTTGCCAATTTATTCCTAAAAACTGGATCTCCTCTTCAGACTCTTGACTTTGCTTTGCTTTAGGGCAAACCTGGCTCTTTGAGAGATTTGGACTATTTTCTTCCCCCTTCTCCAAACTTCCTCCTCTGTCACTTCACATGATGATGCCATCACTGTACTGCAGGTTTTCCCCAGCTTCACCCTGTTCCAGTCTGGATCAGCCCATGGCAGATGGCAGGGCTGTGTGTCCACCCCTGGGAATGTCAATTCCCGGTGTACTGGGCACTCCCACAAGTGAAAGCACCCCTGTACTCTGCCACCAAAGGGATTGAGAAAATCCATTAGTGATATCAGCTGTGCTTTACCACTTGGCTGCCTTTTCCTCAAGCTCCTCTTGAAGGGAGTAGGACATACCCACTTTAAATTGCTGGAATTAAGTTCTTGCCCCTATTATCCCACACACACTGCCACTCCTGACTCTCCAGTCTCAGGACAGATGTATGGGTGGCATTCTTAAATACCTGTTTAACCTTAAATAAGACCTGGAACACATTCAGAGCATATAGCAATAGGAACATGCTGGTTTGAACATCTCAAAGATATTCAAAATTCTGAAGAGCTATTGTTATTATCCTGGAGGGGAAGGAGAAGAGAAAGCGAAGTGTCTCTGCCATGATTTGGATCTCAGAGGAGAAAAGGTAAAAGCTAAAAGAAACTTATTTATGGTTTCCTGGAGTACGGATATGACTGCAATGCTGGGTACAAATACCAGATTAGTTTCATGACCAGCAATTCTATCACATCATAAACCAGTATTTGTTACAAAGTACAACGTGATAACCTCAGTCCAGTTCCCACAGGTATTAAACAGCACAACAGGGAACATGTACTACAAGTAAGGGATTACACAATGCAACTTTCAGAACAGCCACTTCAACCTTGAGAGCAAAGAAATCATTGTGACCAGTGACTATTAAGTATAATGAATGCTTGTGACAAATTTGTTCCAACACATTCTAGGCAGATTTCTTGTTAACTCAATCCACCGAGCCCCATATTGGGCATCAAAAGGACTGTCTTGGCTTAACCCAGTTGGCACCTAAATATCACACAGACACACTCAGCCTACACAACCACCATGGGATGGGGAGGAAAATCAGAAAAAAAAGGTAAAACATGCAGGTTGAGATAAGAATAGTTTAATAATTGAAACAAAATCAATTATAAGTAGAATAACAGAATGAAAAGAGAGATTTATTTAAAAAAGGGAGAAATAAACCCCAAGCAGAACATGTGATGCACAGCACAGTTTCCCATCACCCACTGATGGGTGCCCAGCCCATCCCAGAGCAGTGATCATCCCCTTCCAGCCCGCTCTCCCAGTTTATATACTGAGTGTGGCATTCCATGGTATGGAGTGTCCCTTTGGCCAGTTCAGATCAGTTTCTCTTGGCCATGCTCCCTCCCAGCTCCTTGTGCACCTCCGTGCTGGCAGAACATGGGAAACTGAAAAGTCCTTGACTCAGGGTAAGCACTATCTAGCCACAACTTAAAGCTTCAGTGTGTTACCAACATTATTCTCATATTGAATCCAAAACACAGCACTGCAGCAACTGCTAAGAAGAAATTTAACTCTATTCCAGCCAAAGCCAGGAAAGTCTACATTATTACTTTTAATCTATTACACACTCAAAAACTCTTGCACTTCTATAATTAGTAATAACAAGTTATTAGCTGTAGTTTCAGGCCTCATTTAATGATACCCAACTAGAAGGTCACACTCCAGGTCCTGTCAACATCCTCACTGAGGATTTAAATTTCAGACAGGCAGAGATATAAGTACTATAGAAATCCATACAACCTCATGCTCTTGGAATGGCAACACAAAACAGGACATCATCACAGGGTTCCCAAAACATTGCCCTCATGGGGGAATGGAAGGAGCAGTTGGAGACAGAAAATTCCCTAGTGTTCCTTCAGCCAAAGAGGTATGAAATGGCAGGCACCGTGGGAAACAATGTGACTGCCCTGGAGATGTGTGTTGCAGCACATAGCCCCTGAATAATGGAGAAGATGCAGATATGGCAGGGTAAAGGAAGTGTCCAAGGAGTATGTGGGCCACAAAAGAGAGGGGAAGCAAGAGTTCTCTGGCCATCAAAAGAACAAGTGGAACAGGCAGAAAGGGAAGATGAATATCAACATTGGATACTCATGAATAACATGAAAATGATAAAGACTAACTGTATGCTGACAGGGAATAAAAGTAAACAGGGAATCACAAGGCAGGGGTGGGTATCTGGGAAGTGAGACTGAAGAAAATAACAGAGAAATCCAGGAAAGAAAGTAACACTGAAGTCTCAACATTTTATTTATTTCAGATTTATGTGTTTTGATATACATTTGCTGAAGGCAAGATTTCCTTTTTCCTTGCCTTTTTGAAGACCAACAGATCACTTCACTAAGCTATCGCTAGCACTGTATAGCAAGGCAGCAATTTGGGGTGTACAGACATACCCTGAACTTCCTCAACAGCAAAGCAGAGAGAGAGAGGGGAGATGACCTTTCTTCTGAGGAACTGAGCAAGAAGGACCTACCTTAGAGAGACTGCAGTATCTGCAAAGAGAAAGTCACAGCACAGGCTGGGGATGCTGCAGCTTCACATAGAGACTTCCCAGAGCCAGAAGCCAACATCCAGACCTCAGAAAGTGAGATGGAAGGAAAATTCCTCAGTATCAGAGGAGTCAGTGCAGCATTTGCTGCTATTTAGAGCCATTAAACTGCCTAGAAGCAAACACCTTTTGAACAGACACGCTGGTTTTAAATCAACAAAAATGCTGTATTACTTTCTTTTCATTCCATCTTATCTATCTGCTCTGGGTTTCCTGGATTTAAGAAGTTACTTATTCTAGCTTTGACTCAGATAAAATCATTCTTGAGTTCAAAAGCTTTTTGTCTTCTTCACAGAGCTTATTATAGGATAAAGATCTATGTACATCTACCTCAAAGGTCTGACTCAAAGAATTATTCACAGAGCAAATGAGGAAAGCAGGAACAAGCCTTCATCTGCAGAAGACCTGGTTTTGCCATGAACAGGTTCACATTTAGGATCTCACAGAAATTAACTCTCCTATTCTGTGACCTTGCCAGAGCAGGCTACTGCATAAGCATGCACAAGGACACATGAACATTCTTGGAGGAAAAGAGAGCTGGAAATTAACCTCACTTCAGTCTAGAAATTCATGGGAGACTATCTGAGCTTAAAATAGAGTAGTGCAGAAAAGATTGGTATTGTCCAGTGCAATTTAGGTCCATCCCATGGCTTCCCCTCCCAGGAAATGTTTGTAGTTTCCAACAGGGCCAAGCCTCACTAATTGACTGCTCTTGAAAAGAGCAGATACTGGATGTAAGAGACAAGAAATGGCAGCAGCTGGAACAGGAAGAGGTCTTCCCTGTGGTTTGGGTACTCCAGGCTATTCACAGCACAGTAGGTCTGACTAGGTTGATGGTTACTGACGAGATGTTGCTTCACAGAGCCTACTCAAGTGACCTAATGCAGAGGGATCCAGTATGGAAGATTTCAAAGAAACCTCAGTGACCTTCTGTGTTTAGCAAAAGGGAACAAAATCAAGTATAGATGGTGTCTGAATGGTATGCTGTAACTGAGGGGAAACTGTAGTATGGATTTCTGTGGGAAATATAGAGACACTTTTAAGACAGACGTAGAACACCACATACAATACCAGACTCATCACACACTGGTTTACTAGAAACAGTGAAGTCCAGTACCTTTTCTTCAAATTAAATCACTCATGAGGAAAGGATGAGTTGGAAGCTGATTTTGACTGAATTAACCTGCCAACTCATGGCATATGCCATGTACCTTGATTCTCTTTCCTCTGGAATTCCCTGAAGACACTCCAAGACAAGTGAGAATGACTTTGAAATGAGGCCTCTGCAGTCAGGGATCACTTGCATGAGAGAAAACAACCAGAGCCCAAGCCTCTGAAGTGCAAGGGTCTGTAATTGCTCAAACAAAAATTAAAGAGAGGTTGTTTTTTTCTTTAGAGACAGATGATAACAAGGTCATGCTACACTTAGGTCACCACTTATATTAAAATCTTGGTCCTCCACCCCACAATAGATGTGCGCTTTCATCAAAGTTTCCCACTTTTTTTCCCATGTTGACAACAAAAAAAGCTTGAACTGATAGAGAAAGTGATATCTTGCTTTCTTAAAAACACAGGCTTCAATGAACAATCAGGCAGTTATTTCCAATCCCAGATCTCCATCCCCCCTAGGTTTCCCCAGCATCTTTTCTTCCAGAACTGTGTGCTCTAAATTGTATTTGCTACAATTATGAGACTGTCAATGGAGCAAATCAGGATGCCTTGGTCTTTAAAATGCATTTAGCCAAGTGATAATAGGCAAGCATTGGCTTGTAAATGTTTACTGCTGGCTTGTGCATTATTCCTCCCTTGTTAAACTGCTGCAAAAAGATTACACGCAATTTAAAACTTGATGGATGTATATATACCAGAGCAAGAGACATACAAAATTGTTGGATTACTGCTAAAATGATTGAGACCACGTGAATACAGAAAGCTCCATAAAATCCTGGAAAAGCTTTCATTCAGTATAGTGGAGTAAAATCTGAACAAGGTCCCAACATCACGTTGTTCACCTAGACACAATTTTCTATCCTCAATAAAAAAACTATAGGAAAGACCAATAGTTTTACTTTGTTCAGAACACCAACTAAGCCCCTTCCTCTCTTTTCTGCACTACGTATAAAGCAGTTATCAAATCTAAAATACCACCTTCTAGTTCCTCAGCTATATTAATAAATCCGTCATGAAACTTTAACTTCGTGAATTTAATAGTTTGGGGACACTGCAATGTAAAAAAGTCTGGAAGTTTAGCAATAAAAATGTAAGAAAATGTTATTTGTTTTAAAACAAGCCAGAATAAAGTTATTTATCAAAACAATTCTGCTACATTCTGTTTGTTTTATTCCATTATTCAAAAATTTGAAGCAACACTATTACTTTTTTGCTAGACTGGATGGCTACAATCAAAATTAATTTTCTGCCTCAACTCACCCTTTTATTCCAGACAATTTTAATTAGGCTGTTCTCAGGAATAGAAATGAATGAAGTATACAAACTAAAAGATATTTTCTGTCATATCAAAACAAAAACCTCATACATGCCTGGTCTCAATGAAATCAATATGCAGCAACCCCAAGCACATGGCTCCATTGCAATTCGAGACAAATTGGAGGCACTATTGCTTAGATGGAGGTTCATAGACCACATTAAAAAGTGGCTTAAGCATCCAAGAACAGCCTCATTCTGAAAATCCCATGAAAATACTCTGCTGGCATGAACTAAGATAATAATAGAGCCTAGCACTCAATTCAGGCATGTGCAGAAAGACAAACAAATGAATTTTCACACTGGGCAAGGTCAGGGGGAAACACAAACTGGGTCAGCTGTATGTGGAAGCTACGGTGAGGGATGGAAAGTCAAACTGTGCTTGGCTACCCCAGTCCATACTTCACCCATTATTTATGATCAGACACCAACACAGCTAAACTTCACCACAGCTAATATAGGCGTCAGAATTCAGGTTGCAGTATTTTGAGTTTTTGTCACTCTGAGTGTACTTTTAAGTTTAACTTTTAAGTTTTAAGATCTACAAAGAAGTAAGTGGATCAACAAGGAAGATCTGCTGCCCAGTGGATGCTTATCAATCCACTCAGATAACAGCGAGGCCAGTGACAATTAATTACAAATTGCACTGGCTATTGACATGAGAAACTCCGGTCTGAAAAGGACGATCTGATAGCTAGCACAGGAATATCAATCATGCAGACCAGCAAATCAGACTGCAGAGAAGTCATAAATCTTGAACACCTCTCAGCCTTTGAGAAGAAACACCTTTTGGTGTTGAAAGGCAAGCTTCATATTTTTCTAAGAAAAACAAAAATAAACCAGTCTGACAGAGACAAAACTGTTGTAACCTTAGGGATTGATTAGATCTTGTATGTATTCAGCTGTCACCCTACACAAGTGACCCTGATACAGATGTCCAAGTGCAGATGAAACAAAATTCAGAGTACATCTGGTGGGCAACCACCTGGCAAAGTAAGGGACAAGTTCTGGAGTGAGGGTCTTTAAATACACAGTTTGCTTGTGCAGCATTCATTTGTGCTGCATCACTTCAAATCCCAGAACCAGCATCACCCCATCACTCCTTACAGCTTTCCCAGAGCAGCTGTGCGACACATCTGCACTGGCAGTGCTTGGCAATGCAGCTGTGTTGTGGCATCTATCAGAGAGGCAGTGCTTGTTTGGCTTGCTTGCTCCTCAAATTCTGCTTATTGCTCAACATCCCAGGCAACACTACTCATCCCTTCTGCACCTTCTACAGTTAAGAGAGAATAACACCTCCACAAGGTGACTTACCTTAAGCAAAGAGGCAAAAGAGCATATTCAGGCATTTGAGTCAAGATCTTGATACACTAATAGCAACATTATAAAGGAAAGCAATTTTGGAATTTTATAGTTAAGTACAAAATCCTTACAAACAGCTGAATATGCTGAGGAAACATAAAAACACAAGAAGCATTACTATTTGAACTCAAATACTCTACCGGCAGGGTATTTTTGAGCAGTGCTGTAAATGAAAAATAATTTTCAGAAAATCTATTAGCTCTTTTCCCTTGATGACATTAATTTTGAGGACATTAGAAGAGACAGTACAAGACCTGAGACAATCTTAAAGAATCATAGCTCAATTAGTAGGAATTAGAAAAATTGTGCTGTTATCGTCAAGTCTGAAAGAAAAAGGCTTTGGGCTCAGTTACAGAGGCATTAGCACATCAAATTAAAATTAAACATGAATAATACAAATAGCCAGTGGTGTTACAAAACAAATGCCTGGACATTCTAAATGGAAGCAGAAGTGGGGGAAAAGAAGATCCCCCCAAAAATAAGTATTAGCGTTTAAAATGATGTCATTTCAGTGTCTATGATAAATTAAAGGAACTCAAAACTTTTTAAAGTAAAATTTGCAGGACTAATATTTACAAGATTTTTAAACACTTTACGTATGTCTGGACACTTTAAATGTTCTATGCTACACTTGAGGCATGAACAAAGCAACAGGTCGCATCTTTCCAGGTATTCTGTATTGTTTTACTCCTTAAGTTATCCTGAGATTTCTTTTAATGAAATTTGCTGTCCTGATATCCATGAGGGTAGACAGAGATGCATTAATGTGAAATTTCAGAGAAAAACACAGAATAAACTACAGTATGTAACTGAGCTGGTCACTAAAATGCAGGTAAAAGCCAGGCAGATCTGAGATTTCTAAGAACAACAAACAGAAAGCAGTTGTCTAATTTGCAAAGGCAAAATCCAAAGCCCTATCCCACATTAGGAGTGACTCAAAGGCAAACAGAGTAACACCTTGCTTCTAAATAAAAAGCTATTGGGGATTACTTTAATAGAGAACACTTAAGTAATCATGTTTGATAGGTAAGACTGCATCATTTATCAAAAATCTATGCTAAAATTTAATTTTCCATGTGAGTCAAAGACAGCAGTGGCAGCACTGCTTGTTGTTGCTGATCTGTGGCTGCTGATGCCTTCTGAAGTGGAAATGATGGATGCCACATGTTCTAGCTGTGATTAAATTTGCTTTGACAAAGCAGCATGGAAATCTGATTTTCAATAGACTCTTGCATTTCACCCAGTGCTGAGTAAACAGATACACAACGTAATGCTATATGGTTGTCAAGCTGATGGCTAATTCATTCTGCCAGTCCAATCAATCTACCCATTAGAATATTACCTGTCAATATCAAGTAGGTTCAGCTTGGAAATTGCATGGAAACAGGAAGCTGTTTAGAAGTAAACAATGCCAAAGCCAAATGTGTCATAAAGCTATTTCTCCAGGTCCTCCCAGCAGCTTCAGTCAGCCACTGTAAAAGGTCAGCAGAAGCCTACTGCTTCAGCATGCTCACTGCTTCTCAAACTTCTCACCGTGCCACAGGACAAAGGTACAATATAGCAAAACCCACTCTTGCTGTGCTGCTGCTTGAAGAGAAGGAAGCAGAAAATCACATTAAGAATACAACTTATCTAAGTACTATTATCCCAATACTAGGAAAACCTGCACTTGCCTTCAGTGGGAGACATCCTTCATACCTTGACTGATAGGGAATAGGAGTTGGCAAAAGAGCGATGAGATTTTTCCCCGCACTGAGAGCAGGCACCCTCAGATAACCTTTTAGTTTTACCCTTCATTTGGAGGAAATTAGGATATTAGCCACTAATCTTTATGGGCAGCAGCAGTTCTGTGGACATTCCTGCCCTCTCCGCAGTGCCTGAGCGCTCCTGCCAGCTGTCATAACCACACATGCATGATGCTCCCAATATAATCTCTGCTTTCAGCATTCAGCTCCTCGCCACACAACCAATCAACATGGCAAGTACTCTGAGTATATGCCGAGTATATGCTCTAAAAGTCCCCTCAAAAATATCAGTGTAATGATTTTTTTGGTCCTTTTTTTCCTTTTTTTTAACAGAAGGATGTTTAGAATCATACTATGGTTATTAAATTGTAAAAAAATCCCTAGCCCTTTGACAGTGTCAAACAGAGCAGTAATTAGTAAGCTTAATTGAATCAGGATTAATAATAAAAATGTGCCAATAAGCACTAGCAACCATTTCCTATTCTTCCTATTCTTCTGTTATTTGGACCTTTAGAACTCGAAAACACAAGTTGATCTAATATAATCTTCTTTCTAAGAGAAAGAAGAAAGACTATTTGATTCAAATTATACCATGAGAAAGCTGAAAGCCCTTGCTTCATGGTCACATAATATGACAGGAATTACTTGACTTTGACAGAAAATCATAATTGAATAATGTTTGTTATTTACAGAAAATGAAAATATACTCTAAGTTCTTGTAAGTTTTTTTAGGAAAAAAAAGTTTTTTTGCTTTGTTTTCAGATAGTTCTGTTGAAAATCATCTTTAATCAAAGTATTGATTTAACACATCCAAAGTAAGCAACATAGCTACAAATAACTGTAAGAAACAAATCGAGGAACTAGAAGTAAAAGGATTTAGCCTACCTACATCAAGGTCACATCTGGAAGCTTGCTTTCACTTTCCTCCAGGTGATTTCAACACACACTGAGGTCTTCTGCATGCCCTATCCTAAGAGACAGTACTAACTACAGAGAGCCCAAGCCTAGCAGCATGCCTTCACTTTCACAGGCATTGTCCTCTTTGCATTTTCCCGGGGCTTCAAGCAGAATTATGTCCCTTAAAATATATTTACAACCTCTTCTCCTGTTCTCCTAATTTCATTACTTCTCCTTTATTCAGAAGAGAGTCTTGTCACTCCTCTTTTTCCTTCCCCAGATATGTAGAAATTCCATGTTAGATAAGGCGTCATGTCTCGAGCAGCCACAATCAACTGCTAGACCAGGTAACAGAATAAATGCACTTCAGAAATAATGTCTTGGGTGGCAAACCTGAGAGCTTGTGCTTTTTCAGAACTCTGTTCTTCCTTACTGGAATCACAAAGTCTTATTGCTTTGAAGAAAGAGCTAAAAATCTCTACCCACTCACCCTAGATCTGCCAGCAGATCATTTCTGCTGCGTTCTTGCTGACATTTCCTGCCAGAAGACTATGAAAACTGAGCAGTCTGAGCCATGGTTACATTAAGTATTTGTGGTGGATGATATCTTAATGGCTAAACGATACACCAGGCAAATAAAAGAGACATCACAAGGCATCTGGAAAGTTTCCACCAGGAAGAACATAGAAGGGGCAGTTGCCTGGTGTAGTCCAGCTCAGTGTCCCAAGGAAGAGACAGAACATGTTCAAAGGTTTAAAATCAGAAGTTCTGGAGCATCTGAATCTGTTATATAATTTTAATGGGACATAAGATAGACAAATGATAGAGGCGAGAAGTTTTAACTGGCACAGAGGCATGATTTGAATACCTCATAGTTCTGAATCACTATTAAAGTGTTAGACTGGCTCTATCTTAGTTTATTTCACTAAAAAAGTCTAAGATTTTGGCCCAAGAAATTAGGGCTGAAACCTGAGGCACCTTCATCAGCAGTTATGCAATTATATACTGTACAACTAAAAATTCTAATGAAAAGCCTCACTCTAAAGTGCTTCAAAAATGGTTCTTAAACTCTTGTGTGATTAATTTTAGCAGTTTCAAGAGCACTTTCCAAATTATCTGCCCCATGTGCCTAAATTTCTCTGAATATTTTCAAGTTTTAATTATTGAAAATAATTTTTGAAGAACCAGACCCACTGCTAAAGTGTAGAAAAATATCAAACTTAAGCTCTGGGTAAATATACAGCAAATAGGAAAGCATTAATTCGAGTGTCATAAGAGACTGGACAGGAAAAAAAATTAGGCCCCCTGAATAACTGTTAATCATGTCTTAACTAGATTAGCATTACAACTAAGAGATAAATTAACCAGAAGACATGAAGTAGTATTATCCTTCTCAACACCAAAACAAACAGAACCAGCAAATTTATCTTTGACAAAATAGAAACACCTCTTGTAATTAAAGAAAAAGCAAGGTAACATTTAATGAAAGCAGAACAAAACACTATCACCAACAGCAGATGGAAGGAGAGATGGACAAAAGATATAGAAAGAATAAAACAGAGATGTGAAAAAACTATAGCTAAAACAAAAACTTAGTATAATAAAAAGCTAAACATGTCAACCCCGAACATTTTCCTCAAGAAAACTTTATCGGAATAATCTCACTAAACTTTCAGTAAACTGAAAGGCTCAGGAGTGAATTAACAAGATGTTCACTAGTTTTATCATGGAGCCAGCCACTGAATATTACTTTGGTTTTTAACTATTTTTAAGACACTTATTTGCATTCTAATACTTTTACAGCTATAGATACTTCAAAACAAATGAACAAGTTTTAGCATGTAGACTGTACCACAAAACATTTGGTATGTTCATTTCTCAGAGCAAATTATGTGTAATTTGTTGCCAGTTCATATCCTACTGCTACTAATTGATTAGGCAACATTTCAGAAAGCAGCCACACCAAGTAGCTTGGGAGCTGAATTTCAGAAGGGAGATGAAGTGGGAAATGGGTCATTCAGTGTTTTTATCTTGAAAAAATCCAGTATAATTTTCAAGCAAACATCTTTAGAGGTTTTTGCTCTTTTCAACACAGATCTACTGCCATGGGTAGCTGATGTTATTCTTGCAGAATTGTGTACCATTAAGGTATTGAACAGTGCAACAAATTTCTTCTTATCTTGGTTCTAGATAGTATGATGTGTTTCTCTAGGACAGTAACAGACTTGCTGCATTGTGTACTATACCTGTTTTGTTTCCATTTTTCACTTCTACAAACAACCTTTCTGATCATTTGGGTAGACTTCACAATTTACCATCACTATTGGTTTCCCATTTCAAAAATAATCTGCAAATTTAAATTGCTTTTATCATTATGCAGTGGTAAAATAATGTTTTGAAACCATCTATAATTCAGAAAGCAGTTTTCCAGCTGAACAAAACCAGAAATTTGAAGAAATTAACATAATCGAATCCAGAAAACGTGCAGGTTCACTCTTCCACAAAGATTCATTTGATTTTAGATTTTACATTCCTTAAACGAAAAACCCCAAACCACAAGTCAAAATAATTTATTGATTAGCAACAGACTATGAAGGAGGATGAGCCAACATTAATGCATTACCAGTGATAAGGACACCTAGGAAATATTTTATGCCATTCACTAAGATAAAAAAATTAAATAACTTTTATATCCATTTTTTCATTGACTGAGAGCATTTTGAAGGGTAGCATTGATTAACACATTGGTTAGAGCTCTAGGTTTTCATCTGACCACCCAAAATCAACAGAAATTTTATTGCTATTCAACCACTGCAAGGCAAAACCACAGGTAAATATAAATCACAATGTTATCAAAAGCCCACAGCAGTAAGAAACTGGATATAAAAAAAAAAACAAAAAACCAAAAAGTTTTATCCAGGAACAGTATCAGTGATAAATAAGCAATATGCCACTGAGTCTTGCAACATAAATCAGGCAAGAACTGTCTGAGACAATGTTAGTGTGACTAATACTTTAGTTAACAGTCCACATCACAGACCTCACTTCACCCTCAGCGTTCATAACTAAATACTTAGTTCCTTCTACTCTGCAAGCCCCTGCCAAGGTCAGGACAGCTCTCCTGGCCACAGCCAGTGCCAGAGGCAGAGGAATGAGGGAATTGTGACACATGTATCATTACCAGCCGCTGTGTAATCTGTTTGCTGCACACATCATTATCTTTCACATTAAAAGCATCATAAGGTTAAACAATATAGTGCATAAAGCTTCCCTACCAACTGATACACACAGGAACACATTCAGACATAAGATACAGATGGATAATGCTGGGCTGTTAGTGCTGGGCAAGCTCTGATAGCTCTACCATCAGGTATTTTGCATACACAATTTCAAATTACAGTGAATTAATACTATGATTTTTATCAACAGATAAAATTAATTCTTTCATTGTCAAATATTAGCTCTGTCTTACGTCTTTAAATTCATGCATGAAACACTGAGAACACAAGCAAGACTTACAGCCATAGCAAGAGTATGTTAATTCCCTCAGACACTATTAATGTTTCAAATTTTTAAAAATGCACAAATCATTTACACAGTACTTTCTTTTCCAGATACTTGTTCACTCAGAACACTCAAACTTGAATTCCAGTTGACAAAACATTTGGATTTAAAGTTATTCAGTTAAATTTTATCTAAGTCTCTGATTTGGAATATAAGTGATCACTCTTAAGTTTGTCTCAATTTTAAAGTGACTTAATCAAATTAAGGCCATTGCAATTCCGAAGCAGAAAGGTTAAAAAAGGATTTGATCTAATTTAACTAACTCAAACTTGGCCTCTTAGTGAATTCAAAGAGATGGAAACTAATTTAATTAATCTACTTTAAAAATCAATTTGGATTAGTTTTCCTGAATGACCCTGTGTAGACAATCCCCCATTCTCCTAACACGGATAAAAGTATTACTCTGCTAGCCTGCACATATCGATACGAGATGATTAGTTCTCAAATAATAAATTGCAGAATCAGCTAACAAATATACCAGCTGACAGCAAAATTATTTACTTCTCCAGGTCCAGCCTGGAGAAGAGAAGGCTCTGAGAAACCTTCCAGCAGCTTTTTAACACCCAAAAGAAAGGGAAAGGAAAGCTCTCCAGGAAAGCTGAAGAGAAACTTTTTATAAGTTGATAGGATAAATTGTAATGGATTCAAAATGTAAGAGGGCAGGTTTAGAATAGATATTAGGAGGAAGTTCTTTACTGCAAGGGTAGAAATTCTTTACTGTGAGGCACCGGAACAGGTTGCCCAGAGAAGCTGTGGATGTCCCATCCCTTGAAGTGTTCAAGGCCAGGTTGGATGGGGCTCTGAGCCAGGTGTACTGAAAGTCCCTGCCCATGGAAGGGGGTTTGGAACTAGATGGTCTTGAAGTAAAGATCCCTTCCAACTCATTCTATGAGTCTATGATTCTGGCTATGTACTGATCACTGTTATCGGAAGAGCAATGGAGCAACACCAACCAAGCCAACATCAGCCAAGCACACTCCCTGTTCACTTAATTCCAGGTCAGCATCAGTGACAGCTTTCAAGAGAGCCAGACAAAGAGCTCAGGTGGGGTAATGCCAAGTGTGACTGTGTCCTGTCATCCTCAAGTGCTGGATGGGTATCCCCAGATCTGCATCACCTCCTACATGCCCTATACTCAACAGAAGTAAACAAGATAGCAGGTAATACTGGGGAGAGGGACATTGAGAAATGTACCAACCCTGTGGTAACTTGGCATCTCCCTTGTGGTGTACATTCAGTTTTCAATGAAGGTCAGAGTCACAGTTTGCATCCACACTTTCATAGCTTTGTCTGTTGGAGCACACAGAAGTGAAATTTTCTACATTTTTCATAACCCTATGTTGACTGGAACAGTTCTCCATTGCCTACTGTAACCCACCAAGTTATTAGTTATGAATAGATAAGCCATTTCTGTAAAACATTAGACTTTTAGATCACTCTACAGCATGTTCTTGCTCATTTCTTTAAAATTTCTCCCAAAGGTTTTCAGATGCAAATATTGACAGTTGTTCTAACTGGAAGCAAGCATAAAGTAATTTGGTGCCCATACACAAGTTTGCCCAATATCAGCACTTCTGGAGTTCCCATTTTTCCTGCTCTGTCTGGGGATCCTAATTTTTAACACACACATTTGAGAAAACACAGATGAATAAAAACATTGCTCAAATTTTCTTCCTCCTCTTTAAATTCAGCAGATATAAATACACAGCTAACAAGCAAATATTTACCAACTAATAAGCATTCAGCCATTAGGATGGTTCTTGTTTACTTTTGCCTTGTGGCCTTTATGCCTTTGAATGTCTTTATTCTGTGCCATGCTTTGCCTGCTGTGTACAAGGAGGGGAAGGCATTTTTCTAGTCTACTCTTAATTGAAACATGTATCATAGATTCAACATCAATAGCAACGGCAGGGGCAATAAAGCCACAGAGAAGCATCAGCATCAAATGCTGCTGGAAGAGAGTAAAAAAGACTTAAGGGAAAGGAATATAGTCTCCTTCACACCTATTCTCATTTAGTATGGACTGAAAAAAAGCTGTAATTTGTATTACATGCAGCTCTTTCGTGACATCCTAACAGTAAAATGCAGAAAAAAACCCCAATTTTTATCTGCATTCTTTTATATACTAACACTCCTAATCAGATATATACCTCATAATTATTTGACTCCTTGCCTTTCAGTTTTTATCGTTTCCCTGAATGTTTTGAGTGCATTAATCAAATAATAAAGTCAATAGGAAAAGAGATTTTCCTCATAAAGGAAACATATTATTTAGTGAATCAGATCACATTTATCTTTCTAAAATTTACATTCAGATGCTTTTCTGAGAGTAATTTAGATTTTAAAAAGATACCAAAACAAATGTGTTTTAATGTACCCTCAAAAGATCTCAAGCTTAATCCAGGGTCCACACCGTTCTTTAACCACCTATAGCCTTAGCAATGCAGTATTTTACAATATTTGCATGGCTAGACACAAAGCAAAGATTTAAAACGTGATTTCAAAGTTTGACATGAACCCAAGAGGTTTTTCTTCCATTTAAAACCTACAACATTTTAGTAGCTCACATCATCTGTTGACTCTAATGTTTGTTTATTATAATGAGCATTTTCAAATAGGTGAAGACATACTTCTGAACAAATTATATTCAGGAGAATCATGTACATGGACTGAGAAAAGAAAATATCTGAGTAACATTGAAAGAGTCAGCCCCCATACTACCCATTTAAGTTCCAGTGTTAACAATCAGCAGCTCCACAACTTCCTCATACATTAGAAAATTACCTCTGCCATCACTACTCTCTTAAAACAACTATGTAAGGTTTTGTACATCAGATATCTGTCTGCAGGTACTTCTGTACACACTCACATCTAAGAAGAGCTGTTTGACCTAAACACAGATCCGACTGTGAATCACAAACTTTTTATTGCCACTACCGAAACAAAAACATAAATGGATGGAATAAGGATGCCCAAGTGGCTGTTTCATTAAACTGGATTCTCTCTCACCTCTTCAGAGTATTGTAATGGCAGTCATCAATTCTGGCATTCAGGACAGCAAATGATTTATAGCCAACTACACTAAACTAATTAAAAGCATCTTGCATAGTGCAAGATGAAAACACTGTCATCTGTTCGAAGCAGGGCATAGGTGAAAACTATGCTGCAGAAAGATTTACAAGCAAGTTTCTTGCTAGAATTGAATACACAGCAAGTCAGTGTTCCCAGTGTTCACATGGATGACAGATTTGTCATTCAGAATAATCAGATCAAAGGGAAAACAAGATGAAAATAAATCAAGAGCTCTATATTCAATAATACTAACTCCCACGCAGTACTTTTCCTTAGTAAATATAAAAACCCTTGATTATAATTACAAAAAGCCAACAATTAACCTATTTCAGGGTATAATTTACCAGGTGTTTTTACAATTTTCTATGCTAAAAAGAACCGCTGACTTCTAATGAGACTAGTGCAAATAAATTTAAACTTTTACCACCACTTTATAGAAACATAATGGGGAAAGCATTAAAGATACTGATGGCAGTGTATTCTTCCTTTCATCCTATACACTTTAGGTCTAATTTAAGGATTCTCTTTTCTCTGGCACAGCAAGTTGCCACTACGTCTCTTTTCAAGGTTGCAATCTTCCCCAGGTATTGCTGGATGCAATCAGCAGGAGTCATAGCCAAAAGAAACAGGCAGAGTTTATATACTGTATGTCCTGGCCAAACAAGGAGGCATACAAACAATATGAACAGTAAACTTGTTTTCCTAGAAGCAGCACACAACCAGGCTTGCAATTAAGATAGAAAAAGGCGTGTTCAATGCTAGAGTAGTGCTGCCTGAATTCCTTGGGATTGCTTATGAGACAAAACAACACCTGCTCCTGATCAGTAGTACCCCTAAAAGTGCATGGAGGAGCTTTGGCAAGACCACTCTGTTAGTGGGAGAGACTATCACGTAGGTGGGGTAACCAGAAGCACCAGATTTTCTAAATTGATCAAAATTTGTGCCATGTGTTATCATTATTTCTTCTACAGAACTTGCCTGGAGTTTTCAGCTCAACTTGAAAACAGATAAACAACTTCAAAAAAAATCTGAACAAGGAATCTAAATTTCTGCAGTAAATTCTCTAGTTTGTTGTTTATTTTTCTCCCAAGCTTTTGTAAAAGCAGCACAGAGTTTCTGTTCACTTACAACTGTATAGAAATATATCAATCACTTGATCATACTTAGAAAAATTAACAAAATCTAATTATGTATTTGGTTTTATCATGCTATAACACATGCTAACATGGAATAAATGGTTGGTACTTCTTGTCATCTATCTCAAAAGCAAAAGCCATAGCAAGTAAAACATAAAATTTAAAAAGAATGAAACTGAATGACAGAAGTAGTATATATAGAATTAATAAAGATATAATTTTAACATACTTTTCATTTAATGAATTCTTAAGGGTGGGTTTTTTAAAATTTCTAAATCATGTATAATTAACCATGGAGGTTGTTGCAGGTATATACATGCAGAAAAGATATTGACATATGCGCATCCATTATCCATGAAATGAGATTACATACTCACAGGAACGCTCGATTACAACAGATAAGATAAAAAGGACCATAAACCCCTGCAGTGCTTCACAAAATAATCCATGACAGATGCTCACTGTGCAGCACCACCAGGTGTGGGATATTGGAAAAAAGATGTTACTGGCTTGTCCTAACACAGCTGCTAGTGATTTTCAGGAAAAATCTGACCTCTTCAGGAAACATTCCAAAGCTGGAAAAGCTTTTGAATGAACAAAGGAAAGGGTAATACTGTATTGAAGCACCCAAATATAACACTTTTTTAGGCAACAGCAGGATCTACATAGAAAAAAATTCTTTGGTATCACAATAATCAACTTCAGAGTTATAGAGAAAAGAACAGTACCTCATATGAATGCTAGGGATGTTCAGGGATAACACGAGAAAGGCTTTTAAGCCAGCTATTTACAATTGAAAAATCTGTTAATTAATAGAAAGCCTGAAGGAATAACAAAGGATTTATGGCACTCCAGTAAAGGAAGAAAGGCAAAACTTCCCTCCCAAAAAAGACTTTTTAGAGGTGTCATCATCAGAGGACAACTGCCCAAAACTCACCATCACCCTGCCTGCCCCCATTTTCTCCAATGCCACTATAAATCAAGCCAGTATTATTCCCCCAGGAATCCTGCCAGCTTCCAGCCCAACTAGATGGCAGAGAACAGAAGAAAAAGACCCAGAAGGCAATGAGAGGCTGTTGTGCCAGTGAGGGACCAAGTCAGACTCTTAAAATCCCCCTTTAGTCATGGATCTCTGCCACACAAGGCAGTTAATTCACAGAAGGCGCATGCCGCGAGTTGAGGGGAAAACATGTGACAATAGTGAGACAGGATTTTGGTTTCATTATGTCCCCTCCAGAAGTTCACTGAGAAGGAAGTGCAGCTGGTGCTCCCACCCCAAATCCCCACAGGTCAGTGAAGATGTGCGTTCTTCACCTGCAGCACTGGCCAAATGCTCTCTCGCCAGGAAACACCAACCAGCACTCATCTGGATCCTGCAGGTCACCCAGAGGAGCCTGGGGACAGAAATGACAGGAATACCATGTTTGCATGAAATTGCCACCTTTAAGAGCAGTTTTTCTTCCAGCACAGAAAGGTGGCCCTGGGAGGAGACCTTCCAGCTGCCTGCATGTGTGTGTGAGTTAAAAGGTATTATAGGAAACACTTCAGCTGTCACTCAGCTGCACAGCCCTCTGTCCCCTTCTCTGCAAATTCATGCAGTGGATGCATATCCATCAGGAGTTATTCTGTAACTCCTCAGTAAATATGTCATTTAACAGGTGAGAGGTGCAGCTTCTCAGCCAAGCCAGTATGGGCAGATCTAGTGCTTTACTTGGGAACCCAACACATATTACCCTCTAGCGCTGAATTACAGCTTCAGTCTCTAAAGCCAACAGCATGGACAGCAAACCGTCCCTATTTCACTACTGCCCTGCAATACCCTCTAAACAAGCCCTTGCCTACATTTTCAGCAGTACTGAAATGGTCTGCTTGCAGCTTTCTCACACGTCATAGCTCTCCAGCTCTGCAACACTTAGACAAAGGCGACTACACTACCAGCCCCTCACATCTACATTTGTTGCTCCTTTTTTTAAATGCATAACGAAAAATTGCCTTCTCCTTTTTTTTGAACTCGTTTTTTGCTGTGAGGCAACCAACATCAGATTGTGCTGCCTTTTGAATCAGCTCTTGACTTAGCACTGGCCATTGAAGATGCAGCAGGCATGAAAGGTCACATCATCAGAACTCCTTATCTTTAATCAGACATCCATTTCCCCCTCTGCTTTAATCACTTTACATCTCATTTTAGATCTTGGTAGGCTTTTTAGCCCCTCCCTGATTTTTCTTTTCCTTCCTTCTATTCCCTTATGTGACAGAAAACTCATCATCACACACACAGCTATTACTACTTATTTTTCTACCTATGTTATTTAGGCTTGCACAGGGTTCTCAGATAATAAAATCCACAGAAAATTAAATAAAATAACATAAATAATTAATTAAAAATAAAAAAGTAGGTAATATACTCTGCAACCTCTTATGCTACATTTTTGAGGACATGCAAAGGAAGCTGAGACTAATTTCTGGTAATGAACAGAAAAGAAACAGGAGATGAGAAGGGTCCACTCAATAATCCTTGATGGGCTGGTATACTGCAAAAATGTGTTCAAGTGTCTTTTACAACTGAGTGAACCTGACTCTTTTGAACTCTAGCCTCCCACACACAGCAAAAGAAAAGGAAGAGCAGTCTCACTGAGACCAAAGAGTCTTTTAGCTGAGGATCTTCAGCAACAGGACAAAGTGATCACACAGAGACACATTCCAGGGATATGCTCCCAGCTGGGTGCAGATCAGCACTGTCCTGAATCACAGGCATATCACCTGCGTGCTTTGACAGAGATTTTTCTGCGTTCGGTGACACATTTTTATTCCATTTGTTTTCTGAACGCATGTAAATGTCTGGAGCATGCAATATCCTCCACCACATGACACAGGAAGCATCTCCCTTTGTTCTGAACTTGACATACATTAGCTTTGTTTGTTGCCTCTCACATCCGGTGAGAGACATCCTGAAACTGTTCACCTTTTCCATTTGTGCTTATTATATTCAATGCTCAATCTTCTCATTCCAAGGATGCTAAGTCCAGCTTTATTTAATAATTTACTTGTGCAGAACTGCTTTCACACCTTTTTTTTCTTGATTATTCAGCATTGTACTTTCTGCAGTTCTATTTATTCATTGTCAAGATCGAGGGGGGCAGAACCATACAAGTTACAGGTTTATGCAGCTCTGCCTGCTTTGTTTTTTGTTCTCCACATATTCACGCCCAATATTTTGTTTCTTGGACTACCACTGAGCACAGAGGCAATGTTTTTTATGGAACTACCTGTTATAATTCAAAGATTTTTTTTCTTGAATGGAAATAGAATGTTCAAGAAGTCACTGCCACTCACATAAAGTTAGGATAATTTTTTCTTCTCAATGCACTCTTCAATATTTCATCTGCCGTCCATCACCCAGTCTCTCAATAATTTTAATCATATATTTCAAATTAGCATTAAATTGAGTAAATATCCTTCTTACCTGTTAGTTTCACTTAGTGAGCTTGCATAACTTTGGTTATATTAAGGAGAAAATAAGATTTCAAAACAAACAACAAATACCTGTTTGCTCAAGTAGCATTATTCCACCTTCTAAGTAAGAATTCACTCAGATGATTTATTACTCACACACTGTTGTTACACAGTGCTCTAATACCTTAGTGTATTCCATTCTGCCTGGGTGCAATCCAGGTAGATTTTCTTTTCTCCCCTCCAGGTAAATTTGTTCAGACAGGCTCAAAACAACATTAACAGTGTACTATTTTTACACTATCCAACACAGCTAAGAAGCATTCATGGGAATGATTTCAAGTATTTGTAGATGCTTTGTTTTCCTTGTAATTAATTTGACTCTGCCTGCAATACATGTCAGCAGCTGACACACCACAAGTTAGAGCAAAGCAGCAGCATGTATGGGTAACAAAATAATACATTAGTGAAGAGAAAGGTGAGGTGAGTTAATGGATAGTTTTCCCTTCTGTGAGCCTCTAAAAAGAAATATTTACCCTTCTAAAGAAATAAAAAGGTATCTAAAAATCTGTGACTGATGGGAATTTCTACTAGTTCACTCATGAAATTGAAACCTTTTATACATTTCCCCCCTGCTTTTTCCTGCTCCAAAGGCCAGGGGGATAAGTGCTTTATTTATCTGTTTATTTTCTCCTCTACACCTAGCAACTTCTGGGAATATTGCAGGTTTGAAAGCGATAGGACCATGCCTAAGATGCTGGGAGCACAAGGCCAAGCTATAGGCCCCTGGAATGCAAGCTGTCAGGCTGGGCTGGTTCCACAGCCATGCAGTGGGGTGCAGCACAGGAGCAGCTGGGCACCTGGCAATGCAAACCCTTTTTTGGACAAGTCTTAAACCATCCAAAGAAGCAACTGCAAAGTAGAAGCAGAGAACCACAGAATGGTAAGAAAAATCAGTCAAAAATTAGTCTTGAGCAGGTTAGGAAAGATGATAAATTTCAACTCAGTGAAAAATTAACTTGGGAAGCAGAGCACTGTTTTACATGCAGGATTGATTTATCCATCCAAACAGCAAGTCAAAGTCCCAACAAAACAAATCCCTACTTGCTGGGTCTGGATGCACAAACTGGGCACCACATGATTGCAGCAGAGCATTCAAGATCCCAAGTCTGGAAGCCAATTCCCACAGGCAGACAGACCTAAAAGATGTTTGTGCAAAGTCACAGGCTGAGTTTGTCCAGGCAGCTGGCAGAGAAAGTAAACACAGACACCCTGTTCTCTGCCACTCCTTGCTCACCACTGCAGCACAAAGACATGTGATAGACAGAGGTGTCTGAAAAGGAGCAGTCAACAGGCAGCACCTGGCTGGTACCCAGCCAGTTCTTCAGCTTGATGTGCACATCTTCTAAAAATATCAGTGGGCTTTTTTTTTTTTTTTCAATTGTACGTTCATGCATCACAACATATTTTAATTGCCGGACCAAAGCCAAACTGCCCTGCTGCTAGCAGGCTGTGTCAAAATGGAAATGTATTATACAAATTACTGAAGTGTTAAGTCATGCAGTATGGATGCTGTCCAAAATACTAAAGTGTCAGAAAACTGTAGGGTACAAATATATGCATCTTTAATTTCAGGTTAAGATGCAGGCTCCTGAACTTAGGGAACAAGTTTACATATCTCTTATCAGCCTTCTACATGCCTAAATTCCTAAATCCATGTGTCAGGTGCCACCCCAGCGGCTACTATGGATCATGTAACAGGTCTAGTTTGCTGCACACGGTCCAGCTTCCATGGTAAGGAAAAGGAAGGGAGTCCTCAGAGAGGAGCTGTGGGCAGGCACACCCTGTGAGTGCCTCTGGCTTTAACTACGACATTTATGTATATAACAAATGCAATTTATGTCATAGTATATATAATAGGATATATAACAATATGACTGTACTCACAACAGAAGCAATGGTAGTAAGTAAATCTTGCTGAACAAAGCCATCTGAAACTCAGGTAAAAACTGACATAGATGTCTCATGCTAGTGGTATCTATTTGTCACTAACAGAATTTTTATTCTTAAGTAGAGATTACAATGTTTATCCTATTTCTTTGTCCATCTGTGTTCCTGCGCCAAGAGTAGATATGAAAAGGCAAGTCAGCATCGCCTTCTGATCAGTTTCCCTTTCTTTACACAGCACAGTAGACAAGCAGAAGACAAAAGGATTGCAGAGCCGTGGCAATTTTTGTATGTGCTGTCCCAATGTTACCTACTGCAACAGATAACATAAGATAACATAACATTTTAAGGTTTCTTTTCCTGATCTTAAAACAACAGTCATGGAAAACAGAGCTATCATGGATATTCGATGACTACACCCACACAGGTAATGTTAGGTATGCACAAGAATAAAAGAGATTAGACTCCTAGAGGTGTGGATCAGGTTCTGCTGTGGACTACCTTTAAGAAATTTCCCACACTCTTTTTATGCCCAGTGTTCCTAGTTCTCATAAAACCTAGATCAGGGCAGCCTAACAGGCATGCTCTTACTTCAGAAATAAAGCGATTTGTGGTGTTTCACTTCAGAGGAAGACTAGTTACAAAAACTGCAATATGGTATTCAACCCCTGAAATCCAGCTACCACATCTTTTACAGACTCCCGTAATTTCTTGCTTGTGATAGGCAGGAAACCGCTGTTTAAACAGAAAAAAAAGGAAAAAGAAAAAAGGCATTTCACCTAAAGGTGAGAGAGACAAAATTGGAATTAAATACCACAAAGATCTAAGAAAAAGTTTTCCTTAATATAAGGTTGAATTGCTGTAAGTGACCTTGTAATGTTAAAGTGCACCTTGAGTTTAGTATAGTTGTTCCTTAACAGGCTGTGTAAATCAAAAGCAACGAATAATTTTTCCCCGCAGCTATTATAAGGTAACATTTTCAAAATAAAATTTTAAAAAAGGCAGGAAAATTCACAATCTGCAAGTGAATAGGAGAAATAGCCATTAATAGGACAGCGATGGTGAAGTATCAGTAACCAAAAATTGTCTACCCAAACCAATTTATTACATCTAATTGCTTCATTTAACCCTCCTCCAAAAAAAAAAAAAAAAAGCCACAAAAGCAAACCCAAACCTAATGCATAAGGTTATACGGTTAAAAGACAGGCAGTATTTTGCAGGTTGGCTACTAGAGAGGAAAACTGGAGAGTGGAGTTTAAATCAGGCTGAGCAATGACTAGCAGGGCACGAGGACAGCCTGAAGAGCTTCTTGCTGCTCTGCATTTGTTCTCAAGATTGAAATTCCTTCTCTGCTTTTTCTCTGGGTAATAAATACGTAAATACAACCTGGTGGCAGAAGTATAGAGTGTGGGAATTAAGTAAGACTCATGGTGAGAGCTGGAGGAGCTGGTTACAGAGCAGCCAGGCTATGCTAAATAACCTTTGCTCTCCCTGGGTATGGTCTACTGCAGAACACTTTCTGATAGAAACCTACTAAAACAGTATGTGCAGCCACGGCTTCACTCCTAATGTCCCAGCATAGATCAAAAAGAAGGATTCAACTAAGTCAATGATGGAGAAAAACTAATTTCATGGTAAAATAATTCTAAAATATATTTAAGGTACATTGGCAAGGCTACTTTAAAGAGAATCTGCATTACAAAACATGTAAGGGAATTGAAGACTATATTCTCATGTTCTGCTGCTAAAAAAACAGTTATTCTTTATCACTTTCTGACTACAGTATTTTATGTAAACAATTTTCTGAGAAGAATACTTTTTCCTCTCTTCGCTGTTTTGGTTTGGGTTTTATTTTTCAGACAGAATAGAAGGCACTGCTGCTTTTCCATCACCCATAATTTCCATTTTCCTCTTAGAGGACACAGAAAAATAGGATGAAGATGAGAACTGAAAATAACATTTTAACTTACAAAAAAGCAACTGCCTAAATGTGAATCCCTAACACTTTCCTATGAGAAGTTATTTAGAACAAATGTAAAATTGTGTTTTCACTTTTACATATGACAATATCAGGGGTCACTGCAGAAAACTTGTCAAAGCAGCTGCAGCTGAATTTTGCACATTTAGAGAGCGAGAAATGGAGGGTAGTTCTGCACTCCCTGCTGCAGCAAAAACATTTCCTGGAAACACAGCTTAATTTGCTAACAAAAATGGAACAGCCAGGTTTTCAAACCTGTGTTTTTCCAAGCACGGAATATTCACTGTTTGAACAATACCTGTGATCCTGAAATGAGGAACTTAACTTCTGACTAGAATACAGACTACCTGAAAATAAATATCACTCCAGATCCCAGATTGCTAGTGTATTCACTACCAGGTAAAAAAACCCCAACAATCTATCAAATTGTTAGTACATGAGTATTTTAAACAGAAGTGCAGCATATTTTGTTTTCAAAAAACAGAATCATAAGGGGAAAAAGACTGCTAAGACCAACAGACAAGAAACATACATACATTTAACAAAGAGTTTAATTAAGGCATAACAGTGCCATTCGAAAGTCCAAATTTCTGATAATGCTCTTTTATGTTTGTAATGCCAAATTGCATCACGAAAATTACTTATCAAAAAAAATTTGAAATATAATATTTTTCTCTCATTTATGTATCTTGTAACTGGAGAAGCAAATCCTTTAGCCAGAGGAAGCTAAATTATTTAAATTATATCACTTTTCTGTAATTGTGAAGTTTTGTTATTGCTACTAGATTTATCATAACTCTGATGTAACACTGAATTTTCATATCAGGGCCAAAAATGAGTATTAATTTACTTTCTATCATTACAAAGAAAAACAAAAGAAAAGTTGAAATGGTCACATGTCAAAATAAATTGGAAATAAATTGGAAATAAATTGATTTTCATTTCATGCATATTGTGAAATTAAATGGTAAAAAAATGGTTAAATATGACACTACTCAATTACAATTTCTTTAACACCTGTTACTGGCATGTAAGATGCATTTCACTGTATGAATTTCAAAATTATTTACCAACCCCATGGTCAGTTGCTCTGCCAAGGCTGTGTTTGCTTAGGAAAAAAGATATCGAAGAACACCATAATTGAAGAAGCATTTTTCTTCCCTTTCTTTTTAAAACCAATTTTACTCTACCATTCATTTTTATAGACACAAGTCTGTAACAACAACTTAGCTGATTGCTTTCTGTATATCCTTTCTCATCCCACCAGATGCTGAAAATACGAAGAAAATCCCATAAATGCCAGATTGTAGCACATCTTGATATGTGTGATGTGATCAGCACTGCAGCCAAGTCAACCCTGATTTGATTCCTTACACGGATCCATGTCACCTGTCCAAGGAGTGCCACTGGTCACTACAGCAATACTGCTGAGATCAAGCACTACTTATGCTCCACAGCAGTGAAACGCAACCATCTCTGCTTGCAATATTCCCCACCTAGCCACAGACCTTTTTCTGCCATGTTTTCCAGAAGAAAATTTTAAGATTATGGTTATTTTCACGCTTATAGTTAGGATTATTATTAGCTCCTTGGTTTTCTCACCTTGAAGGGGTTCCCCAGGTGATAACAGAGCCTTGCTCAAGCACTGTCTTAAGTCACAGACTGTCTTATCTGCTTCTGCCTATGTTCTGCACTCATTTCACCAGCTCCCCCTCCAGTCCCTGTTTGTTTTGCTAATGGATTTGCTGCCACAGCATACATAAAAGTAATACTAATTTGATCAGGCAAATTCAAGTCCCCAAAACACAATCTCAAAACATTTTGCTTTCTGTAACGGGGTGTTATTATAGCAAGTCAGAAAGTTTGCAGCTGAGAAAATGCCCAAAGCCAACAAAGAAACCCAAAAGACAAAACTGGACACTGTAGCTTGAACACCAGTCATACCTGTGTGGGAATCTGAGGTGTTTGTTAAAAAAGAAACAAACTATGCTGCATTATTGTTTATTCTGAATTTTAATAATTCACTTCACATAATGAGAACACACTGATGACCTTTTAGAATTAGCCCAACAGACTCCCCATGCAAAGCACTTGAGTCCTATCCATTGTGCAGTGCTACTTGTGGACCACGTGACTGAGTTGAAATGTGGCTCTAGGCAAAGCAATTAATCTCAATTTATCCCAATTTCTCTCTAAGAAGTTATACTGTTATTCTTTTATCTCACAGACACTGTGAGTAGTGTTGGTAAGCATTCTGAAGGTGAAATTTTCCATCAATGGTCTTCCAAACACTAACACTAAGAACTGTTAGCACAGGATGGCTGTTTTTAGTTCTCCCTGTCACGCAGGAGGGATGACACAAGGCTCTTGCTAAAAACAAATCTGTTTCAAACAAAACACTTACAAAAAGAAAATCACTATGTTCAGCCAAAGGAAGAAGGGTAAAACTTGCCAAATTTAATATTATAAAAAATATTACGCTCTTCTAAAAAAATAATTGGGGGAAATTCAAGAGACTTGGATAGCCTTGTACATATTTTACCAAAACTCATTTTCTATTGTACCTCAGAGGCACATGATGATGATGATACTTCCACGGCTGAATTAACATGGCCAACATTCTGCAAAGTAAATAGGCTCCTATTGATTAAATTAAGCATGGGGTGAACTTAAGCTGTTTTATCTGACCGCCAGTGAATGTTTTGCTGGCTGGGAATGTCCCAAAAGAGGAACAGAAGTGCTTGGAATCGATATTGTCCAAACCAATTCTTTTTCGCTGTTATCAAGGACAACCCTGTAATTAAGAAGCAATTCCCTTAAACTGTCCAGCACAGTACACAAGGATGACTGCCTAAGACAGCTTCTCAGAGATACAGTTTGCACCTTGCCTCATGGGTTTGAATAATGTTATCACCCAAGCAGACTCTCAAGTGCATATAGAAGGCTTCACTCCAAATAAATTTTGGGTCCAAAGAAAAATGCCTTTCATATTTACATGATGTCATCCTGAAGAACTCAGGGCATAAGTAGGTATCATCTTGAAGAAGTCAGGACATATTAGAAAAATTACATAAAGCCAAGTTAGTCTGAGAGGTTAGGTTTGTAATAACCTTGGTAACTTAGAAGTCCTACCTACATCACTGAATTATAGGTAATTTACTTTAATCCATAGAGATAACACTGGTTAAGGCACAGACACGCCTAATAACCACTGCAATATTTTGGCCCGAGAGATGTTGTCTCAACACATTCCAAAAGCATATTCACTAATTTCTTCACATCAGTAACTGTGATACATTGTCACAGTGTGCCTGTTCCACCCATGGTTCCAACATAGACCTCCTTCCCCAGACCTGAGGATTGCAGAACATTGGGTGTGTTTGGCCTTATTGTACCTCCTCATTCTCTCTGCATTTATATCAAGGAGGGAAACAGTTTTTCCTGCCAAGAATTTGTAAGAATTCAAAAAGAAAAAACTCCTGAAATTTAAATTACAATAAGATGTAGAAATGGTTGATAACCAAAAGAAGAATAAAAAAGTTTACCTTGAATTTCTGAAAGAGAATTCATTAATTAAAATACCTTAAGACAGGCTTTTCTCCTTTTTTGTTGCTGTAATTCTTTCCTGTGTTTGTTTGTTTCTGACTTTTCGCTTGTTTCAGATCTAGTTTATCCCTATGGAACATGAACTGTTCTATAAGCCAGCTCTAAATTTACGAGAACTTGGAGTTACAAGTCATTTTATAAGAAATAAGCATTATAGGAGAATATAAATAACTTATAATGATGTTCAGCTAAACAGGTAAATAATGCTAAATAGTAAAGTAAAATTATATACAGGGCTTGAAAACAAGTCTATGACAAATGTTTGAATCTTACAAGGTTGTTCACATGAGCAATTTATTAGAATTACCACCTGTCTTGGCAAAGACTATTATTTAGTAATTCTAATAATTAAATGGTTTAATTTCTAACAATGACTGGCAAATTATTTGCGAATCATCTTTGGTTTGTGTGCTCCTTGCTGAGAAGCTCTTTACAAAATATTAGATAAATCGAAAAAATATGTATTTTAGAGGAGAAATTTATCTATAAACCTGATGTATTTCTGTTGTGTATCTCACACCCTGGAAGGGTGCATAGAAAGGACTTCACAGAATGAGTAATAGAGCACAGCAGCTTGGAAGAAATGAAGCACTGTAATTTTGCCTTTTTATTCATAATGCTTCAATGCCCTGCAGACCCACTACTTCTCACCAAGCATTTGAATAATGTGTGGTTCCTGAAGTCCTGCAACTCCTTCATGGAACATCATCAACTTTATAAAAAGGAGAGGGGTTTCAGGTAAAAAGCAATTGCTCAGGTTAGATGGTGCATTAAAAGTTATTTCAGCTGCAAGACAGAAAGGGTAAACTGTGGAAATGTTTTTTAACAAAGAAGATTGAACATCACGAAATCACATAAGACCTGTGAGATTGATATGTTTCCCATTTATCAGGCAAGATAAACAAGGCAAAGCAAACATTAGTTAGAGATCAGAACAGAAGACAAAGTTCCTCCAAATTCAGAAAGCATTTTATGTGACCACTGTTCCACATCAATATTCAATCAGCTCCAGGGCAGGTTCCCAGCAAAATAACAGTAAACTAAAGCAGTGATTAGAGACAAATAAACCTAAGCCAGTATTTATGGTTTATACAAGGCCTAATGATCATTTAATACTATGATCTGGCTAGGAATTGATGCAATGTGAGGAACACAGCAAATATATAATGAGTTTTTGAGAGTAAGAGTGTATACATTGATGTAATTTCAGGATAATATTGAAGACATCAATCTTAAGGAAAAATACTTTGCAAGCTTGGTTCCCTTCTTGTTTTAATACTTGCTTTATAAGTAAATACAGGATCAGAAACTCGGGTTAAGATTAGGTAGAGCCTGCTTGGAGCTGATGATGTGCATGTTAAAGAAGATGCAGAGCAATGCGATTTTCTCTACCCTGCATTCCAAAGATGGTTTAACAGAGGACCACTAGCACCTATCCAAAACATACATGCACAGACCCTACAGAAACCCCCCAGGAATGCACAGGGACAGAAGAGAAAACAAGGTGCCTTCTGCTTCTAAGGCAGAAAAGTATCCCAGGCTTAAAAAACAGAGGGATAAGTTCAGGGAGTAGCACTGTGAGAAGTTAATGGAGTTATTGCTCCTGAACTGCCCTGATTTGTCACCCTGCAGCTACCTTATTAGGGAAGGGAATAAATGATTTGGATCAGAATATGGAATGCACAATTGTTCCATCTTGATTTAGTGATCCTAAACACTGTAGCTCCCAGTGAGACTACTGTGCTGAGACAGGGCAGTGTCTGTGCTGCTCAGGAGTCATGGTGAATGTATTGTGCACATCATTCATTCTGCCTCTTGTATACAGATCTGCACACACTTGAGAGGTTCTTCAGAGAGTGGGATACTCAGAAATATTCAAAATTTGTGTATGATATACAGACATCGCTGCTAAGACTGCTTGTACTGCTAGAAGTGTGCACAAGCAGACTTTCAGGCAATAAAGAAATTTAGTTGGCGTTACATTAAAAGTGCTTCTATATTTGGGGCATGATGGAAATTTGAGAAAGGTTAGGATGACACAAGGAGACTAAATTTTTTGCAGGCACCATTTCAGGTCTATCAGCTTTGTTTGGGCTGAGCTCTTACCTTTTTAAAGAGAAGAGAAGAGAATCAACTTAGAATCAGGTTAGGTTTAGAACCCGATGGCTGTATGGAAGAAGAGGCAATTCTTATTGCAAGCTTAGCAGGATAACTAGGAATGAAAGAGAACCCTTTACTCAGCATAGGAAGACGCTATAGAGTCCTGGGGAGGAGAAACCATGAACTACTTCCATTCAAGAAAGCGAAATATTTTTAGAGTAAAGCGAAATATTTTTAGAGCAACCTAGTAGACCAAAACATCATAAAGAAATGGATAAAGGTAACAAAGAATAAAATAGATATCCTTAGAACAAGGTGAATTTTGCTTTTCCCTTTAAACCCTCTATTTGAAACAAGTAAAAGGAAACTGAAATAGCAACAATGAAACTTTTGAAGCAGGTATGTGAGGCAGAACCAAGGACCCTACACTGAGAATGTTTCATGCATAACTTTCTGATGTGGTAAAACAAAGTAGTAAATCAATATGAAAAATCCGAGTAAGTAAATTTTTAGCAACCATAATGCCAGCTTACCCTTGCCTTTCTTAAATCTAATGCAGCTATTCCTCAACCAAAAGAAGATGCTGTGTAAGACCAAAGATTTTTTAATCTGCTTTTCAGCTTCTGACAGTGTCCAGTAGTGAAGACTGAAAGACCATAAAAATAGGCCAAGCTTGTAATGCTTTTTTCTTAGCACAAGTGAGATTTCAGTTCAGGGATTTTCTAATACAGAGATGGTATCTTTGTGTTTAATAACCCTCAGGAGTTTTTTTCTTCCTTTACCTTCTACTTTTTTTCTAACACATGAAGACTTCTAGCAATACAGAAGCATTCTCTTGCACAAAAAAAAAAAAAAAAAATAATTAATTAATGTAAAAAACTGTCTTAATGTGTTTACGTTGAACCTGTCACTTGCTGACATTTAATAAGTCCAAGTTCTTATATTACAAAAGGTAAGGACAATCATGTCTCATGTCTCATATAAAACATTATTCAGCTAGAACATGGTTTTAAAAATGCTCAGAAGATCCCTTTTCCTTGAAAACCTAGACAAAAAAAATTGGTGCAAGACAAGTAACAGTAGAATTTTTATTATACTGATTTCTTTCTTTTGCCTTTTTCTAGGTGATTGCTTGGAACACAATCTTAAGTGTTTCTTGCATATTAGGTTCAGAGTCATGCTAAGACTTACACATATATTGGCTACACCTTAATTCTATACCAATGGTTTACCATTCTGCAAGCAATAAAAAAAAGACATCCATGACTGCATGAACATGAAAGGGCAGGACAACATGAGCAGCCCCAAAACTCCAATCAGAGAGATCCAGTGGAGCTTGCAGGAAAGGAGAAAAAGCATGCCATGGATGCCACCAGTTAATTTTTAATTCTTCCTGTACAAGCAAAAAGCTAATTAAGTTTCCCTGCTTGAATAGCATTTATATTTACAGTAACTTGTGAGACTTTCTTTTTTAAGATTAAAAATTCAGGCTTTAAGAAGTCAGAGAATTTGTTGAGGTTGTCAGGTTAGTTCTGTGGTATTTTTATATTCCTTTTCCAAATTTTGGAGAGGCTACAAAAATAGCCTTTGTCAGAGACCCTACATTCTGTGCTATTATAAAACCACAGCCAAGTGTTAAGTAGTTACTATGATCAAGTAGTTTTCCGTTTACAATTTCATATGACAAATTGCTTTTTAGTTCTTTCTCTATAACAAACACAAAAAATGTTATGTAAAATAACATACTCCTTCTCTGTATAGTGGGATATCTTAGACTCCAATTTCTGGCTTCAAAGTTCCCAAATGTGAATCATAGCTTTTCTTTTTTTTCCCCAGAGCACTTTTCATCACTTGATGAACATTGCAAAAACACAAAACCCCCAGGGGAAAAACACCTATGAGCCTTTCTCAACAATAAAATGTATACAAATGGCAGACTTTTGCAACATTTAAAAATGTCAAGAATCCTTTCAGATACTTTAAGAACTAAAAACAAGTACAAGTAAACCAATTCACTTCTCAAACACATTAAATGTTCCTCTTTGCACAGTATCTTTTCTATTTGACTGTGGCCAAGTGTTAATTAATCCAGCACAATGGATCATCTATTGCAGCATCACAAAAGTATGCTACACAATCATACTGTACATATGCAAACACCTATGTTTCTTTTACAGGAGGAAATACAGCACTGTCTAGATTTCTCACACTCATGTTGGGAAAATGAAAGTAATTAGAACCTACCCACTCAGCACTGGTACAGCCACACCTGCAGTACTGGTTCTAGTTCTGGAGAGAGACCAGCAAAGGGCCACTGGTAAGATGTAGGGCCTGGAGCAGCTCTTCTCTGATGAGAGGCTGTGAGAGCTGGGACTGTTCAGCTCTAGAGAAGAGAAGGCTTGGAAGGTGTCATCACTGTATATAAATTAGGGAAAGGTACAAATAAGAGGGAGCCATGACTCCCTTCTCTGCTACTTCCATCCCTAGTAGTGGTTGACACTGGATACTTAGCAAAAGAATGTACCATCCTCTTTCATAGAGAAATTCTTCCCCTCTGCCCAACCCTCCAGCAACCTTGCATCTTCCTGTTGATTGTGGTTCAGGGATTCCTAGTTCCCATCATCATGCTTAACAGCCTTAGATGGAAGTATCTGCCATGAATTCATCTAATTGCTTTTGAACCCATTCAAACTTTAATCCTCCACAACACTCTTGCAGCAATGAACCGTGAAATATAATTATGCACATAATGATGAACTACTTCCCTGAGTTTGTCTTAAAGCTACTGCGTGATAATTTCACTGGATATGGCCTTGCTTTTGTACTATGAGAAAAAGCAAATAATAACTCCTTCTTCACCTTCTCCATGATATTAATGATTTTGTATACTTCACTCTTAATCCTTCTGAGTCACTCTTTTTCTAAACTGAAAAATTCTTTAAAGCCTCTTTACACAGAAATTGTTCCTTCTCTCTGATACAAGACCCCTTGGACTTATACAAGAGTATGATGCTTTTCACTTATGCTTTCTTCTCCTCTCATTATCATTTCCTAACATTATCAAAACCCTCCTACAATTCCTCCTTTTCAGGCTGAAGAATGCAATTTACTGTTTCTGTGTGCAGAACCTGTTTCATCCTTTATATAATGCTATTACATCCTTCTTGAGGGTGGGAGACAAGACCTGCATCCAAGTAAAAGCCATGCACGGTAACACAATGGCATTTTAGTTTTTCAAAAGCTGATACTACCTGAAGTATTCTATTTTTATCCTAGATCTTAAAATCTAAACTTTTTCTACATGAAAGTAGAAAACTGTTATGAGAAACGGCCCAGTTCAAAAGAGAGAACATATTTGAATTTCAACCCAGTTCAAAAGAGAGAGAACATATTGATTTCAATGAATAGACAGCTTTTTAAACAAATCTCAAAATAGAGTGAAGATGTTCCTCTGACAAATACCAGCCAAAACAATCATAGAAACTAATAAAAAGTCAACACCACCTTGGTATTGATAAGAAACATGTGTTTCTTCTGGACCATTTACTACCATTAAATGGTGCACAGGCACATAGCTTGTTTTAAGCCAGCCATTAGCCTTGCCACACACAAGCCTAGCTCTCTTCAGTCTCTTGACTTTGCCCATATGCCACACACAAAGAAACTGCTATCTGGATGACAAAACTAGGACTGCAACAACAGACACTACAACTAAAGCATGGCAGTATTATTCCATCAGTACTCATCTGTTGAGTATTGTGTTCTGCGGGCAAACTCAGGCTGTAAGTTTTAGAAAGATTTTTCTTTTCTTGAAGGCTTCAGTCTTTCTCTGCTGTACCAAATTGCATAACCTTCATGTTTTGGAATTGATCTCTCTAGCAGGCAGTTACATTCTACCTCCATGGATATTTCTTTTGCCATTTCCTCCAGGTGGCTTGACTGTAGGTCTCAGAAAAATTCCTCCTGAACCTGTTCAAGCCTGGTCCAGAGATGATGATCTGAGCAACTCCATCCTCGGCACATCTCATGTGTGCTGTCTCTCAGAACTCCTGTGAGCTCATGGCACACTGCAGTCACCATCTGCATAGAATCAAGCGAGCTCTGTGCTAAGGTAGAGCAGTGTATTTTGCAAGCATGCCTCCTGCTTCTTTCCAGCACTTTCCTTTTCTCAAACCATAGAAGGAAGACTGTACTGCCCCTTGAGACAGCAGGCAAAAGGACAAGTAAGCACTCCAGACAAGAACTCGGAAGAATGAGGAATGTGAACAAAATAAATACACAGGACAGAAAGAGAAAAAAAAAACAAAACAAACCAGGATGGAAGGGAATGCAAAACGGCAGTGGAAAGAGAGTATTAAGAGAACCAGAGAAGAGAAGGTGGGATGTAAGATGACAAGCTTGCAAAAATCCTATAGAAAAAAGGCATAGATATGAACATTTAGAGCTCAGCGTATAACATCAGGGAGAAAGAAAGAAAGCTATCATGGGCCCTGAGAAAAGGGTTATGAGTGGGATTATGCTGACTGGAGAGTAATTCTTCATGAAGTCAGCTCTGTTCTGCTAGAAGGTTTGCATTCTTCACTGATCTCTCTGGGATGGTCTATCATTTTCCAGCAATAGTATCTAAATAAGGAAGATTGTCCATTTGGCTACAATAAGTAAATGAGCGAAGTCACTGTAAACATCACTCTCTACCATCTTCAAGGACAAAGTCTAAAGACATGGCATTCTCTTCGTCCTGATAGACATACCTGCTGCAAAAAACCCCCTGAAACACCATAGATGATCCATCAAGGGGAAGGAAAGGAGAATCCACAGAGATTCAGCATATTCAGACTTTTAAATCTGGACATCTAGAATGCTAAAACACACAAAAAGGATGCTGAAGTTTTAAGTCCACCATTCAAAGATCAAATATGAGAAAAGAAACCCTACTTAAGCAATGTTGTCATCTCTGTTAAATGCACTATGCAATTACATAATCGTGTGCTCTTCTTTTCCATTAAATTACATAAAGGATAGACGAATCTGAGAATGCCAGTGATACTCGTCTACAAAATCAGCCATATGGATCTCTTTATTTCTGCTGTCACAAAAGTTAGATAGTGAGTATTGACTGACACAGAAGACTTGAGAAGAAAAGCAGATTCAGGGTGGTTTATACTCTCCAGAACTGGAAAACCGTATGTGATCTCTAACATTGCTGTGTGATCCCTGTATGATGTTGATCAAGGCTCTTCTTTAAAGATAATCACGAAGATCCAAGCTCTTCTCCACCAGTTAAGTCAGGTCTCTACATCAGATGATCCAGCAGTCTCCATGAGATGCCATTCTACATCTTTATTATACCCAGTATGACCGCTTGAGTTCTGATGTATTATTTAATAATTCCAAATAGCTATAACTGCCACTGATACAAAACCACAGCAAGATATTACTAAATAAAAATGTTCAGCTCCAGAGTTCCCAAATTCCTCTGGCTAAAATTATTTATAAAAATCCCTGTGCCTTATTTCCTCATATGTGTGCAGTGATTACAGCACCACCTCACTGCACAGGGATGCTCTAAAGATTGTTTGCAAAGATCTAAGAGGTTGCTGTAATCAGGGAGGAGATGCTGTTTTTTCTAATGTGCCTTTGATAACCTGACATCTAACAGCGAGGGCTACAAAGAACAGCTCAGGGAAATGAAAAGATTGTATCTGCTGTAGGATGCATCTGCCGTACATAAGTGACGCACAAGAATGCACAATGAACATGAGCACACAGCAAGTGCCTGTTCACTCAACAAGACTAACCCTCTGGGATTAATGAGATGGGAATTTTTGCTGTTGACAAGATGTTTGGGGAGTCTTCATATTCTCAAGAATGATTTCTTAAAATGTTTTAAAACTTCTTTTCCATTAAAAAGAATGATAAAGAATAATATCTGTGCTTCTAAATACCCACTATAAACAAGGAAAAAAGTAAAAAATTTTACCAATATATCATTTCTAATTAGAAGAAAAATATTATTTCTTACCTACCTGCAGCAGGAAGAAAAAAACCAAAACAGAGTTATAAACATGAACAATTCAGACTGATTTCATATCTTCCCTAACCCACAGAAGTCATCCACAAGTGAAAAGAAAGTCTGTTATAAAACCAAATGCCCTATGAATGGCTCTTTAAATAGAACATTGCATGGCTTAAGGACCTACATTTCATGAAAATAAATAATTCCTTCAGTGACTGCAGACTTTTTATTACTTTCTGAAAATTACAGATACAAAACTCCACAGAAGTGAATACGCAACACAGTGAGTCATCTGAGCAACAAATTAGTTCCATTTAATTCTTCAAGGTTGCTTTACAAATTAAGTCTAATGAGACATCTGAGTCATTAATGCCAGAAATGTCAAAGGAATACATTCTGTTTATAAATTTCTGTAATTTTGAGTTATATGAAATTGTGTCCAGTTTTCTGGGTTTTTTTCAGAAATTTTTTTCCCCAAGTGCCTGCAAACAGGTGATCACAGAAGCGTGTACACTGTATTTTGGGAGACATTAATAATTTCAATGCTCTGACTAGGATATAAAAACAGTCACATAAATTTGTGTTTCTTAGGGCAGCAAGAGTGAAACCAATGACAGATCCAAGAACAGAGACCTTAAACATCACGTGTGCATGAATGCCCTGTAACTTTACAAATATCAAACAGTACTTGAGAAATAGATTATCTGAAGATGGTTACCATCTCCTATTGCTTTCTGAGAAGTGTCATGATCTTTCTCAAACCTGGGCTAGATGGCGTTTGCACGGAGGAAGGGGAGAATACACTCCCCAGCTTCCAAATCACGCTTCTCATTTGGAAGTGCGTATCGCCTCCGCTGCTCCATATGGAAGTGAGCGCGACTCAAAGCACTCGTGCCACATGTAGCTAGGTCAGATGGTTGGTTATGATTAAATTCTGCCTCAGCTTACTGACCTGAATAAATTCTAAGACATACGGAACAAGATGATAAATTCTCACCCAAGAATACCAACCGCTTTCTCTAATAGCTGGATGATGTAGAGTGATTCAGTGTTACTCCTGGGACGCTTTTAAAAGATAATCTTAGTCATGGCTTGTGTGTTGATTTGGACAGAATAACTGGGAAATTTACCACTGGGATCGTGAAAGGCACCATAAATATTTGTGATAAATGACTGCAAAGGAAAAGTAACCTCAGAAAACTTTGAGAAGTATTCTCTCCTATTCAAAACTACCTTGTTAATTTTACTTTAAAATATTTTAATCAACGTCATGGACAATTTGTTTTATGCCATAGAGAATGTGCCAGTGATGCTGACTAATTCCCCTGTAAATACCAGGTTATCTTGGTTCAGCACTTCACAGCACAGAATTATTCTGAAGACTAGAAAAATAGGCTTTCCAGACTTTTATTCTTTAATCTATTTCATTCCAATATGTACTATACCATCTGCCATCACTAAAGAACAGTAATTCACTTTTGAATACATAAAGAAGTTTGAGGCCAGCACGTATCCAGATCATTATCCATTTCTTAATTTATTCTTATTTGATGGATCTATTTTTAGATCTTCCTACTGAAGGTATCCTGATTTCATAAAGCATTTCTGCTTAAGCATACTACTGTTGGGCTCTCTTTAGGGAGAATTAGGGTGCAACTTAACTGGAATCTAACATTTTTTATTCCTTTAATACCTTTTCACTCATTTTACATAAATATATATAGTTCAGAAGTGGCATAGAATCCCAGTAATACTAGCATGTAAAGATGAAATGCTGATACCCACTTAAAAGATTTCAATACAAAATTTGAGATGATTTGTAGTATGTACACTTCCACTTAATCTATTAAATTACTTCCACAAGGTAGTTATGAACACAAGCTACTAAAATAATTTGCAGATTGCATCTTCTATTATATACTACTGGCTAGGTAAATTAGCACTAAATATCAGTGACTAATACTGCTGCGACGAACTTCATAATTAAAAGAATATAAAGGATTGAAAAATTGAAGCATTAGCATGTCCTGTATTCTGGTATTCATGCAGTTGTTAATATACATTCGCTTTTGCATGCAAGTCTGTTTCTTTGAGAATAATGAGTGAGCAGTGCCCTGGCAGCCAGGAGGGCAAACGCTGTCCTAGGATGCATCAGGCACAGCATCACCAGCCAGGCAAGGGAGGGGATTGTCCTGCTCTGCTCTGAGCTGGGACAGCCTCACCTCGAGTGCTGGGGGTAGTTTTGGCTGCCACAATATAAGAAAGGACATGAAGGCATCAGAGAGCATCCAGAAGAGGGCAATAAAGATGGTGAAGGGGCTGGAGGGAAAGTAGTATGAGGATTGGCCGAGGTCACTTGGTGTGTGTAGCCTGGAGGAGACTGAGGAGAGACCTCACTGTCTTCAACATCTTCATGAGGTGAAGAGGAGGGGCAGACATTGATGTCTTCTCTGTGATGAGCAGAGAGAGGACTCAAGGAGACAGCATCAAGCTGAGTCAGGGGACGTTTAGCTTGGATATCAGGAGAAAGTTTTTCACCCAAATGGTAGCTGAGCACTGGAACAGGCTCCACAGGGAAGTGGTCACAACACCAGCCTGGCAGAAGTTTGGAATATGCTCCCAAGTATGGTGTGATTCTTGGGGTGTCTGGCAAAGGGCCAGGAGTTGGACTTGATGATCCTGACAGGTCCCTTCCAGCTCAGCATATTCTATGGTTCTATGAACACTAAATGCAACATACGCAGATTAGGAAAATAATCAGAAATTCTATAGCAGGTAGGTCCAAAGAAGCATTTAGTAGACTTTGGTGCACAAATCAAGAATGTGATGCCATCTCCACTCTTCATCCTCTCCCAGTAATGCAGTTCCTAAATTCACTATTCCTATGGTCTTTCCAATTTCCTAAATATCTTTACGGTATGTTGTGCATGGGTTCAGTTGTTTCCAGAACTGAGCAACTGGCTACCCATCTGATCACACCAGATTTGAAGCCAAGAAACTACAGAAAGGAATGCAAGAGCTCCCTGAGAAGCCAGTCGCAACATCCTACTAAGTACCAAATTCACATGACCATCCCAAAATTAGAACTAACCATTATCCTTTCAAAACTGAACTGCTAGAAGAAAAGTTTCCTTACTTACTAACCCCCCATGCTCACCTCCACCCCAGGCTGCAGACTTGAAACTAATCTTACATCTTACTGCTCTGAGCAGCTCTGCACAATCCCAGGTTAGCCTGAAAAGGCAAATTTTTCCCAGTACTCTTGAAACTTGGCTTACAAAGCCAAGAACTAGAGGAGAAGGGGGTGTTTTGGGCATAACAAAAATGTTTGCCCAAACATTTTTGGCAGGGCTGGGGCAGGGTAGGTCCTGCAAGAGTGACCTGTGAAAGAGAAGGTCAGGGACTGCCCTGTGCTGGTCACAGCCACGTCAACAGCTGACAAAACAGACCCACCACCTACCATAACTATTCATCTTATTTCGTGATACTGGGATCAGAGATTATAAGTTAATATAAATCAGCAATAATTTCCCAGTTATGACAGGTTTTGCTCATGATGAGGTGGCAAAGGCTCTCCTTTAGCGTGTTCATCTGCACCTTGGAGGATGTTCAGCTTCTGTGCTTGCAGAATTGTATGAACAAGTGAGATGAGAAGAAAACTTTTTTCCAAGGCTTTGATGGATGGCATTAGGTTATGGAGTCAGAGCACCAAATTACTGTTAAAAGTGCCATCCATTTCTGAATTAATTTCGATACTCTTGTACGTTTCTTCATATAAATTACATACTTTTGGATAGTAAGAAATACAGTAACCAGCCTGTGGAACAGTGGCACAGGAATTTACTGTGCAGTTACATGAAAGCTACTGAGGATATCAATTCCTCAGGCTTCAGGGCACAGAGTGAATCTCCATTTAAGATCCATAAGGAACCACAGGGACCCATAACCTTCCACATAACATGTCGTACACAAAATTTTCCACTCAGCTACAGTTCTCCACAGCTGGTCTTTCAATTTTATCCTTTCAAGACAACTTGAAAAATATGAATTCAGTATAATGAAAGCCCAAAGCTCTCCACCTCCTGGTTTAACATTTCTATCAAATAACAAGCACTGTGTTCCTTTCCACGTGTTTTTTCCATAAGTCTTCCACTTCTACGTTTCCTCTGTGCCATTTTTGAAGCTTTATTTTCCACAAACTTTCTTTTCCAATGTATTTGGGTAGAGAGGCTGGAGATTAAACTCCCCGCCTCTCCCAAGCATTTTAAACATTGTTCTGACTGGTACTAAGCACAGCACCAGCATTTTCAGGCTACTATCACAATGATTTCCAGATCTCTTTTCTGAGTGCTAATGGATAATTTACAGCCCATCACTGTGTTAGCAGCAATATTTTTATCCCCTTTACACTACTTTGAATTTATTGCTACAATTTTATTTCTTGCATTATTGCGCAGCCACTGAGTATCATGAGATTCTTCAGTAATTCTTTGGTTTTAATTTAATGCTTTAATTATTTGATACTGCAAAATTATGACTTTTTTATGACTATGTCATTTTTCCAGATTTAGAAATATGTTGAATAGTATCTATTCAATGAGATTCCAGTTAGATCCCAACCATAATTTCCTGCCAGATTTGCGGTAACCTCCACCCAACAAAGAAATATCATGTTAACTCCATACACTGTCTCACTGCCAAATTGAGTTTACTAACAAAATTTAGCTCTACATTACCCTACCTGATGAAATAACAATGCTATCTTCAACATCCCAAAGCCTCAAAGAAATTAATAACTGGAAAAATGGAAATCAGAATGTCTAAAAGATGAGGGAAAACAAGGGATGACTGTATTGCAGGGATTCCCATGACTCCTCAAAGCTCTTCAGCTGATCCTCCTGCTTTCTCCAAAGGCTTTCTCAAACAGGAGTTTCTACTCCAGACACTCCAGGTTTGTACTGCAGGTACTCCAGACAGCACCTATGTAAACAACTGGGTACTGCTTTGAGAAAGTGTCAATCTTCATGCTGAAATACTTGGGTTTAACTGGAATGCCATGACTAGCATCTAACCCACCAGCAAGAGCAGTAACTTTCCTATACTCCTACTCGCACAATCCTAGTGTGTCTTTTCATATGCTGATTCAACTCACTAGCCAGAAAGAGGTTTAATTTATTTCACTAGCCTAGTTTCTTTGCAAGCTATTGCGTTTAACTGTTGGGCAAAGGAGTATGGTGAACATCAGAGACACTGAGTAGGAGCACAGCCTCTCCTTCCTTTGATATGAATTCTTCCTGTCCCACATAGCCCCAAACCATCAGGGCAGGGGATAGAGCAGAGCAAGTTGCAAGAGCAAGGCTCTCTTTGCCCCCTCCCATGACATACTGGAATCTACCTCCAACTCAAGAGACAAATATACTCACTCAAAACCAAGTTTCCTTTTTAAACTGAATCTTCACTGGACTACCAGAAAATAAATGAGAAATGTTTTTTAAATCATATTAATAAATGTCAAGATCCTATCTAGAATTACTACATCAAATTAGTCATCCCCAAATTATCATTATTCCTCTAGGAAATACTAAGATTAATTGCCTGTAAATTCCCAAAGACACAGAATACTAATAATATCACTACTAATGTGCATTTACTTTAATTAATCTGTAAACAAGCTGCTGGTCTTGAGACTGAAATGTCCACTCAGTGTTCCAGGGAAAGTCTTACAAGGTATTGTGATCAGAATATTATTTTTCTATAAATATTATAACAATTCTCGGCCATTACTTAGTGCCTAAGATCTGGGCATTTCAAAGTGAATTTATACTCATCATATAATCTGATCATAGTAGGAGTTAGATGGAGGCAAAGTTTAGAGTGATTAAGGCTGCTAGAAGTACTTTTTTCACTTGAGTGAATGCATTCAACATCTAATTCCTCTCCAGAAGCATCACCTGATGCTTATCAGCTAAAACCACAGTATCAGATACCCCAACCCCAACTAAATCACATTCTTATCAGGTGGGACAGACAAATCTGCTCAAAACCTGAGTGACTGTGCTCCAACTTTCTAAGCAGCTGTCCAAGCATTAGCTGCCTTCTGCTACTCCATGATATTGTGTTAGTCACATTCAGTGGCTGATGCTGCTCCAAGGTATGCGAGTTAAGTAATCACTAATTCATCCTGCTCTCAGCAACCAGGCTCTGGCACAGCTAAATCTCCCAGAAACGTGCAGTCAATTGTTATTAGATTATTAGTAGAGCCTCCCTGACCTTTGCTGTCTCGAAATTAAGCTGCTCAGGGACTGAAATAAGCATCTCATTTAGGTGCACAGTAGTAATTTCATCTTAAAGTATAATGCCTGTAAGCCATTTATATTTTCTAAGATATCTGAGACCATTACTTAGTAGCTGACATTTCCAAATTACACACTTCCTGAACTATTCCATATGGGGTAAAATGCCATCTAATTCAGATTTTCATGCTCTTAGCTACATGGAACTTACCTTCCTTAATGTTACAAAACTTTGTGCACATCTTATTCAATCCACCTTGTAGGGAGTTAAGTGTTTCCTTCAAATGCCTACAACAACTATTTTTTCCACAACAGGCAGTAGTGTTCAAAATAAAAATGATTTAACTGCTGAAGCACATTAAGTTGTCTCTCATCTGTGCATATGCAGATTTGCTGGAAGTAGAAATTGTTTACTCTTTTTCTACAGCCTTTAAATTCGTAGTAGGCAGCTTTTAGCACCCCACTGCATCTGATCATCAGGGTTTTAGGACTCATTTAATCTGGAGATAACACTTGGTTGCCTATATTGTGTTCGCCTATGTAAGTAAAAAAGTTAGAGAAGCAGAGTTTGACATTTACCTAATTTCTACCAAATATCTACGGAAATAGTGTAAAAAAATTTCCTGAATCCCTGCAATAGACATTAGGCACTGTATGAAGGGAAAATAATTGCCTGCTTCATCTATAAAATGACAAAATATTATCACACCACATTAATATAAGACTTGGCTTATGGCCTATACCTCCTTGAATTATACCATCATTTTGTGTTTTCATTTTGTGTTGCCAACACTGTTATATGAGAATCTTTAAAATAAAAAGAGGAGTCTGAGGAATGATGCAACATCTCAGGAAGGCCACCATTATCCAGTTGTGAAATCTCTTTTAGGGATCTGAAGCAGTAAGTTGTTAAGAGAACTCTACTAGAAACAGACTTTGTTCCTCATTTCTCTCGCAGAGATGAAGAAGGACATGGAGTCTGTTTTCCTGATGTTTTCTAATGACTGCTTCATTCTTTGGCAGGTATGGTCAACAACTGAACTTCACTGATACTGGAGAGACCACAACAGCCTCCTTTACCTCTTATCATGAGGTATGATGCTGGTAACTCATAACATGTAAACAGACTGTGCACTGCTCGACCAGAAGATGACAGTAACATGACCAAGCTCAGTTTTGGACAAATACTTAGATCTTAAAGTCCTTCAACAGAAACAGCTAGGGGTGAAAGAGTAAAGAAAAATACAAATATTTTTGTTTTTTATAGGAGATCAAAACAGAAACCTACACAGCTGCTATTCCAAAGAACATAAGGAAGGTAAGAGGAGAATATCTGTAGCTGCTGCATAACTGGCTTCCCTCTCCCAGAAACAACCATGATAACAATTAAAATAAGCCTCATCTGCCTTGCTCCCTCCTCCTACACATCCCAGGAAGAGATTTGATGGGGTAGCATGGACAGCAATACAGTTTTAAAGCCTGGACTTACATGAACCAGGACCATCTCATCCAGACTTCAACCAGAAGAGGAATTGCACCCACTTGCAACAATCTCTGACATGCAAATGCAGCATCTCATTGTTCATATTAGCAAGATCAGAAAGTAATTTGCCTGGTAGTCGAGGCTGAAAGAGAAGAAACTGCTTTTCTGCTCTCATAATGAACCGCTCAGCAACCCCAAGACTTGTATGTAACCGGCAAGGGTAGATGGCCACAGGTTTCAAGGGATATGAAACTTGGCAGAAGGCCAACAGGCATGTGGTCCATCCAAGGCCAGACTGCAGGAAGAAAAAATAAAATCAGTAGGATTAGTGGACCTGGGCTTTGGAAGAACAGTACGAGATTAAAATCAGACCATCTTTGCCTGACACACTCCCTAATTGAGATTTAGATGTATGCACAACAGGTGTGTAGTTAAATATACATGAATTAATAAAGATGCTGTGTGCCATTCGAAGTGGCACCACAGCATCTGTCCCACCTCCTGCCTGAGGCTTAAGAGTGACCTAGAACCATTAGACACACTAGAGGTGGGGAGGAATACTCAGCTCTACAGTTTGCTTGGCAGACATTTCCAAGTATCTCTCTTGTTGATAAACCAGTAAAATGTAATTGATGTAAGTAATTAACTATTTCTCCCTGGCGTCTCTGCAGTGTAACTGTAATGCAGAGATGGCAGCAAACAGATGCCATAGGAACCAACAAATGCTGGGGCTTAAATAAGTGTTCAGTACTATTCTCATACTCAACTACAGTCTAACATAGAAATCTATGAACTGCCCATGCTCAAAAGGACAACTCTTATAAATGCATTCCCAAGACCAAGACAGAGAGTTTGTGAAGCCTGCAAGCACAGTGAGGCCAATGAAGTAGGAAGACATTTCCCTGTAGCCTAGAGATCGCGTCTTTATGGTCACTAAACCAACAGTATTGAACCAAATCTACCCTAGTGCTCTAACAGAAAAAAATAATCAGAAACCAAAACAGAAACTTTACCTAGAATAGAATCATAACACTATTTAGGTTGGGAAAAACCTTTAAGATTGAATCCAACTGCAATGATCCTGCACAAAACCAAGAAGTGTCCACAGCCATCTTGAAAGGTAATCAAATCATGCCAAAACTGCAATTCTTTTGGATCCTCCCTTCAAATTTATACCACTTTTACTTGTATCCATCAGGGGCAAATATATGGCCTGTAAGCATCGAATAAAGAAGGGTTTAATCCAAATTTTCATCACAGTTCAATGAAGCATTTATTGAACAGCAGTTGTTACTAGCTTTTGATATTGGGAATCCTACAAGTCAGTGTCCAGCCTAAGGTATGGATTCTATTTTCTGAAAAAATATAATGAACAAGTAAGGTGTGTGTCACAAAACAGTAAGATAAGCCTATGTGTTAGCTTTTAACCTCCATGCTTTGCATTAATTAGTTAACACCATGACTTGAGATTGTTCTTCCAATGAGAACCTAAAAAAAAGAGTATGAACTACCATTTGCAGAATTAAACCTTTCTGATTAGAAATATCATAGCTACTTTTGTATATATGCTGCATTCAGACTATGTAAGAACCAAGTGATGACTGTGTACACATTATGCTTCTCAGAAAGCTTTCAGAGATGTTGTCCCTCAAAAATAAAAGTACTCTCATTAGCTTCCATCCTTAGATCACCTACCCAGAGAAAAAGAAAATGTTTCATTCATAGCAGAGAAGATTTTCTTTCCTGTTCTTCCTGTCCTGCAGAAGGACAGGGAAAGAGAGGATTTTTACCAGCTTGAGCCAGAGAAACTTTATTTATCCTGTTGATAAGTTTAGCATGGTAAAACTATTATCACTGAAGTGACTGTAATATCATTGCATCATCATATTCTGAACCAGCTAGTCGTAAGAACATGACAGGGCTTCATATGCACTGACAGTATTGCAGACAAGCAAAATTTAAATATGCATGAGGTGAATCAAGCACTCATTTACACGATCACTTGGAAACAACGATCAGTGACACAGATTTCTTGCAGTTTTGGGGTTTCTAAAATTTGAATAAGTTAGATAAAACTTCATATAAAAATATAGGTACTCTTCTCCTGCATTAATTTTGAAGGTTGGAAAGGATAAGAAAAATTAGCATTGGTAATCACATGCAAACAGATCTGACATAATTTTATTTGAACAAAAAATAGATTATTCAAAATAGCACAAACAGCAGGTCTGAGATGGATTAGCGGTAAGTAATCCTCCCAATATTTCCTCCTAACAGCTGATTACATTGTTTGCAAAACTGCAGGAAAGTTGTCCTCTATTTTTCTAAGAAACACTCGTAATTTAGTTTGTAACCATCTTAGCAGACTGGGCATCTCACTGCCCCCATTAGAGCTGTCACTAACATCTTACAGGAAGGTTTTTGGCACTTTTTATTCCTTCTGCTGAAGGGACCACCACCTTCAGCTGCTGTGACATTAGAGATGGGCCTGTATTACCCAGCCACACAAAAAATTAAGGAAAGAGTTTCCATAATTTATGACTACAGAATGTATTATGATTGGAAGATACCTACAGAGCTACAGTGGGGTTATTCTGAGTTGCTTTCTTGGTGAATTTAGTCATTTCAGGATTTGGTTTGATGGAGGAAAAGCTCAACAGTCTGCATGTGTTCACAGCTGTACTGATTCAACAAAACACTAGCAGTGGTTTATTTTATGCTAATATCAATTTTTTAATCCATAGCATAGCTACAGACCTTCAACATTGGGGTCCTGTGAGTGCCATAAAAGCCTCCAGCAAATGGTGTTGCCTTTGTAATTTTTTTCCTCAAAAAGCAGTGTAGTTTGTAAAGACAGGTAAGATACTAAGGTGCAACCTTTTCCGTGATTAAATGCCTCTTCACGAGTCCAATAACCAACTGCAACAATTTTCTGTTAGGTTTGCTCAATCTCTTGTGGTGCAGGTGTAACAGCAGTTCTCATTCCATAAGTCTATGTTATTTATCACTGCTATCCTTTGTTCCTAAAAGATCTGAAAAGATGAGGGATTTCTGCAATCTCATTGGTACAACCTGTGATACACACTTCAGAATGGAGAAAGAAAATTATTTATCATTTTTGCCTTTTTCCCCTAAATCAACATTAAGATTTTTCTCTCTCTTTCTAGTCATAGGCCTGTAACACAGTACTAATTTCTCTTGATCTGAATGTTTTTTAGAATAAAAACCTCACTGCTTCCCTCCATTTCCTAGCTATAGATACTTTCCTTGGTGCCCTTTTCCATACTCTTTCTAAAGGAACTCCCAATTTTCTGTCTATTTCTTCCTCCCAGACAATTTCAAATACAGTTTCCCTCAGTTCTGGGAAATTAGCCCTTTTGATATAAGCTTGTGATTGGACTTGTGCTCTATTTTCCTACACTAAATATAATCAGATCAGAATTACTGGTCCCTAGGCAACCATCAGCTTCTAATCCAGTGGTTATTTCATCTTTATCCATCAAAATGAAACCCAGAATTGACTTCTCATATATTCAATGCAATACCTTTTTGCTTTAGCAAATTATCCTCTATTTTCTAGAAACAATAGCTTGTTTTATGTCCAACTGCACAGATCTTCCACTAAATGTCTCTTAAATTGAAGTTCCTCCATAACACCAGCATTTTATTAACTGTGAATTACAGGGGTACTTAAAGCAACTTTTCTCTAGTATCATTTGATGCTTGGTACAGATCCCTCTGGCAGCATATCGATCCACACACATTCAACACCTCATGGTTACTTTCTCAGTAACACTCAGAAAGGTAATGAAGTCCTTAAAAAACAGAGTGATACCTGACCTGTTATTCTCTCCATCTTTCCTACAGTGACTCTAATTCAGTTCAAATGATAACTTGATGGTTATATAAAACTTCTTATCACACCTTCTGCTTCTTAAGATAGCCACCATCATTGAACAAGGAACTGAAAGTTATATTCTCCATATTATTTGGAGCTTCACTGTAACTTTCTTAGATGCAACAAGTTGCAGTCTGTATGTATTTGCCTTCCTTACCAGCTTCATATAAAAACAGTAACTGAAAACTCTCCTGGCTATTTGTATGAACTTTTCGATTAAGGTCATTTATCTTTTTCCTGCAAGTGGCATATCACCTTGTTTCTGTGGCTTTTCTGACTATAGATGCAACATAGATTTCCACAAAAATGGACTTTCAGCTTTACCTCCCCAGGAGTACCTCCTGCTTAACCTCCAGAACTTTCTGGAGTAACAAAAGAGGGAATGCATAAAGGCTCCCAAACAAAATCTTAAACTCACAGGATGATTTTGGTCTTTTTGTTGTTGTTGTTGGTTTGGGTTTTTTGGGGTGTTTTTGTTTGCTTTTTTTTTTTATATAAAGCATACATTTGTCTTCCTAGGACAATCCCTTTGGGAACTATTAAGAATATGTTTGGTGCATACTTTTGACTTCGTTAAGCATCAGTGACAAAAGATCAGCAAATACTCAAACAAATATTTGATTTTCGTAAATCAAATAGGTCATGCTCATTCAAAAAGAGAGATAGCTCAAAATCAAGTCATAATACAGATGTTCATTAAAAGGCATGGGTTTTCTGATAAATCAGTCTTCCCCTATATTTAAACTGAATGTTCATATGCAAACAAATAAATCCATCCTTCTATACAAAACTGTGTTACATGATTTTATTTAAAAATTAAACTTAAATATTGCCCAGTATCAACTGTTTTGTAATCCTAATTCTTATAAACTAGCATTACGGAATTTTTAAACGTTCAAAATACAGTTGTCCCCAGTTTTAATAAGAAAATATCTAGCTTGATTCTCAGCTTTTATCTCCTTGACTTTGGTGTTCTCTGAAAGGAAGTTGGCTATTGTCCATCTTAACTCATGTAACATTTTGTTGCTTACGTTTAATGTAATTGCAAACATGATGTGCATTCATAATTAAGCCCGAAGGGTAAGCCGAGAGCCTGAGACATGCTGGAAAAAGCTAAAATCAGAGTGGCTAATTAATCTCTTCAAGAGCAAAAGTGGGAAAATATACTACTAATGAAAATAAACCAATAAAAATATCTATTATAGTGCAAACATGCTGTGACACCATTGCCCATGACATTGAAAAGTATATAGCCACTTTACTAATGAAATTAAATTATACTGGTTATAACAGACATGAGTCTGCACAGCCTGCTTAATGAGTCTAAATCTAATCAGAGGAACCTGTAATAGTCTGGTCCTGTCTGGACAGACCTGAAAAGCTGGAAGGCTTTCACTGCTGCACAGCAATAAATCTTCAAAACCTTGCAACACCACTTCTGGTACTTGCTCCTTCCTCTTCCTTCACCCAAACTGCTGCAAATGTAGTATCGAACATCACCCCAGGAAGCCTTTCCAAAAAATCCCCAAACACTTCAATAACTGTGGATACATCTCCCAGACCTTCTTTGGCACTATGACCTGGTCACAGACAAATTATATATAGCAGTCTTGACAGCTCTGGGCTGTGAGAAGGGGGAACTAAGATAGAGTATGTGTATGACTGATTGAAGGGGAGTAAGTGTTAACCTGGAAATTACAGCATCCCAAAATTAACATAAAGAAATAACCCTAAAGACCAATGCTCAAAACTAGCACGAGGAAATAACCAAAAGGGAAGAAAATGGGACTTGAGACAAAATCATTCAAAGCAGTGCAAGATTCAGAGACTTATATAATGGTCAGGCCAAAAGACTGGTGATATCTCCTGGCACGGTGGAGCAATTTTGTTGGAGGGAAGATCCTTGAAAGACCTGGAAGAACATCAGCCAACAAGACTGACAACTGTGCAGAAGCACTGAAGCCCTTTTCCTCATCACTGGACCTGAGACAGAACTCCAGGTTGGTCCCTGACCAGGACCATGTCAGAAAAACTCCATCCTGCCAGTAGTTGAAGCCCAGCCCAAGTAGCCTCCATCAGCCAGGGATGGAAGAGCAGGGGCAAGGCCCCTCTGGATAGCCACAGCATGGGCAGCAGAGTAGGCAACTGGAACAGGTCTTAGGTAGTGCTATAATCTGCTCATGCTTTACGTAGCGTTCTCTTCAGTTTTACTGCTTTGCTAACCTCGGGGACTTTAACCAGCTAATAAAGTGAGTGTTTCAATTAAGCAAGGGTTTGTCTGTTTGTGTGGCACTGCCACACTGATCGATTGGCTGTCACCACTCCGACGAGACAAAGCTCAGTGTGCTGTAGGGGCAGGAGGTACCCAAAGCTGCAGGTACCCAAAGCTGCAGGTACTCCCTGCCCCCATGAAAAATTGGGAGAGCACACAGGCAGTGTGAGGCTGCCCCTTTAGTGCATAAATATCCACATTACTAACTCAGTAGAAAGCAACTTAAACACTTCTCAGTAAATCTCCCCCCACTGCCCAGAAGACCATAGTATCAACTGTGTACTTATTTTACAAAGACAATGTGATGCTTGCACAGATGACCATGGCCACTCTTGGAATATAGCATGTTATGCCTTGTTTCCTTCTCACAGAACATAGATAACCAAGAGAAACTGCTAACAGGCACCAACAATCATGAATAATAAAAAAGGAGACCAAGACAAAACTACACATCTTTGTATCTGGCTGACTGAATGAAAAAAAATTAAAAACACCCACAGCCCCATAGAAGAAAATCCTTAGATTTCTCACAGGGCAATGGGTGAGTAATTACCAGGAAGGCATTACCAAGCTGAAGAATACTAGAATGGTAGCAACTCCAGGAGAAAAAAACATCTTCAATATTTGGTATCCCAGAGGATACAGAACAAACTGGAATAGCTTATGGTATTATGAACTTATAAATCCACTGTAGTAAAAATATCAAAAGAAATCCTGCCCTTATGAATTATGAAAAAAATCATATTTTAGTGCAATGGTATAAGCACAATGAGCATTATACTGGATTTTACTGGCCATTCTCATCCATATGTAAAGGAAAACAAAAATGGAAGTAGATTATTTTGATGGGGGACAGATGCTGAGGAAGAATCTAATAAAAGTGCAATACGCAGAGGAAAGACTTGACAGCAACTGGTATCAGTCTATCCAGGGAATAATAGGAGAAGAGACGGTAATAAGTGCACAAAGTCCCTTTTCCCATAACATGTTTCATCTTTTTCCCACTTCTATAGCTCGAGGTCTACAAAATCTACCATTTTACAGCAAATACAAAGGACTTAAGAGGTGTTCTGAGACCGAAACTAGAAACTGGAAATCTGAAAACAAGACCAACCCTCACACAAGAGCACAACCTTTTATATTGTGAAAACTATGAACTCCAAGAAGCACTGGAGCTGAATAAGACAGTCTGAATTAATGAAACACTGCCCAAAATAGACAAAATAAAATAAAGCTAAAACTACCAGACATAGCAAACAAGCAGCAAAAGGGCTGATTACATGGGAACTACATTAACTTAAATACTAAGTTGCCTTAAAACCAGCATGAAAGGTGACAGAATTATGTCCTCGCATACTAAACCTTGCTTGTGCAAGCATTAAATCCAGAACAATCCACCAGTGAGCAGGAATACTAACCTTTATATTTTGATAATAGAGTGAAAAGTCTCATCCTACACATATGATCACAGATTATTTTAACATTATAAATTTTACATGATTTTCATATAACATGGAAAATCAGACCCTGATAATGCCTCTTTTGAAAAAATTAAACACCCCAAACAAAACATATAAAAAGGAAAAAGGAATTGTTGATACCTTAAATCACATAGTTTCAGCAAGACTACAGAAAAACATGGAAGGTACTATCAAACCTGCAGTTCATTGTTCAGTCTGTAGTCTCCAGTCTGCGCCTGCTTACCATAGTAAAAATCAACAGACATCTCATCTTAAGAATTTTATAACAAAAACAAATGCAAGAGGACTGCATGAATACAAATGTAAAAGGGCAATCAGAAAGGTAAGTTTGACACTTCTGTGCATATTCTTCCCCAGCAACAATGTCAGGCAATAGCTGCAGGCTTTCACACAAGAAACATGACAGCTAGCAAAAATGGAAATACTGCAATTTCACCTGAGTACTGTTTGCCTCCTCAGCTTCTTACTAGGCAGCTGAAAGTTGTGTGAGGAACAGCAAAACTGTAAGCCTCTGGCTCTATAATTTTTTTCAAAAGCATAGGGAACAAGAATGCTGAATAATTCTCAGTACAAAGGTGTTAAATAAGTCAATTAGAAGACATCCTATCTTATGCAAATAAACCCCAAAAAATTTTCATTCATATTTTAAACTAAGGATTAAGAGAGCAATTATTCACCCAATCTGCTCATTTAAGAATCCATCAACTAAAGAGATTAACATGCCTTATGGTCACAGAATATGAGACAGCTTTGTGCCTATACCTGCATTAGTTCCATTAATAAATGCAGTCTTAGCATGTACCAACACTTCTGAGCTGTCACCTGTGAAATTTGCAGTGAAGAAAGCATTCACTTCTCCCTTGTAACATACAGTAACTACAGCGAGGAAAGCCAACTCAAGGGATTTATTTTTAGCAAACTAATCATTGTGAAAAGATAGTTCAGTTTTCTTTACAAGATTAAATAAAATACGGGAGAGACTATTTAAGCCACACTATTTAAAGTGTGACTGTATGGTAATGGGCTTGTTACCAGCGGCAATCTATGGCACAATTACATAAGATATGTAAGCTACATAAGCAGAATTCTACATAACTCACAGTAACTATTGAGTTATTTCACTTCTCATTCACAAGTTCAAATGGCAAATATGCATCTCAAATCAGCACAACTTTTTACTGCTTACCGTAAACCAGAGGGCCCAATCTACATAAGGGTTATATGACAAATCTAAACTGCATTCCATCTTTTTCCTCCTATATAGAAAGATAGCTATTAGAGCAACAGAGTACTAGAAAGGGTAAACAAAGGGCCAAGCACTTTTACCATAATAACCTGCAGAACTGCTGGAATCATATGAAGAAGGGATTAAGACACAGAAACATATCACCTTCAAAATATTCTCCAATGAAGGCATGTTAAAAAGTAGAGTCTGACACAGCCATAGCAATTCCTGTATTAAGGAGACCTGACAAACCTTTGTACTGTTGAAAAGTGCATCTGCATGAGAACACACGTTTTTAAAAAATGTCTAGGAGACAACATTGTGCCTATTTCATGTCTACAATGAAACTACACATGAAGTCAATCCAATTTTCATGGCATTCTTTACGTCCTAAAAACTAATTCTTTATTCTGAGTTTTCCTTTTTTGATATTCTGCCATAACCGCTTTACACAGAGCACAACACAGCACAAATCCTCAAATAGGATCATGCTTCAGGCATTTAATTCGCAAAGATTATTTGCTAAAGCTGTACTCATGCCTGCATTAATTTTTTGTAGAAGCAGAATATACATGCAGCATTACTACATTTCAGTAAAATACATGTCTGATCTACAGACTGAACTGTAGGTTCTGAATAAGCCCTTACACAGCCAATGAAACCAGGGGATAAAAAGGAAGGTATTTACCCCACCACACAGCTTAGGAGGCATTCTCCATGTACCTGGCCATACAGGAGATATGCAGACAGATACATCCAGATACTGCAGACACTTGTGGAGGAAACTAGTCTCTACAGTATCTATAACCTGTGAAGGTATGCAACATGTCATTTTTCCACTTGATCCTCTCTTACCAGGGTGCTTTTAGGACTACCAGCAAGCCTTGAACATGCACTCAATCAACTTAAACTAATTTTCGTTGTTTGCTGTCCCTTGCCTTCTTGTTTCTGTGCACATTTTCTGTATGGGTGACTTCAAGCATGACACATTCAAACTCTCAGACTGGGATATGAATCTCAAAATTTTCTGGCTAAACAGCGACTAAAGAAGCTTATTCAAGTGGAACACTCCTCAGTACACTAACATTTCCAGGGCAACTAGAACTCGTTTCCATTACAAATGGCTAGGATTATGAGAAAGGACTGCTTTGTACTTATCAGGAATGACAAGGGTTTTTTTAATAAAGTCATTGATATGCCCTGACCTCCCGTGAAGAACAATCCCAGAGGTAACTCCAGGATAGCTGGCTCTGCACAGTCTTGGACAAAGCTGCTATTTCACTGAACACCTGCTGAAAGGACACTGCTAAATTTTTGGCTTTTTAGTTATTTCACATTTACAGAAAGGCCACGTGAAAGACTTGATCCTGGGCAAGTGGACTGCCTCCCACAGCATGTGTGACAAGCATGTCAAAGCCCCTGGTTCCACAGGAGGAAGCTTGGGGAAAAGCAAAGACAGATGAATTTTGTGACTCCAAAGAGCCCCAAGAGTCATGCACAACATCAGGAAGGGACTCGAGACAGACACAGAGAGAATTTACTCACAGTGATATAGCGGCAGTGGACAAGGGAAAAGAGACAGAGATCTCCCCATCTTTTTGTAAAGATGATAACCACCAGAAAGACCCCTTTCCTAATTTTGACCCAGGAGAAAAGCTTCCAAGACAATCTGCCAAAATGTTTGGCAAGCCCATGAGATTTACTAAAATCAAGTACATTCAATGTGGATTATTGCCCTTCTAGAAGTCAAATCCCCTGAGAGAAAAGAAGGGATCTTGCACCACTATGTCAGTTGATGTAAAATTGGACCCGTGGAAAACTGCAATCATGTGCTTCGGAGTGCCCTGAGCTTTAATGCAGTCAATATTCTTGAAGGATGAGTTCCTCAAGAGAAAAGCTGTCACACTCAGTCTGGGGAGGTGAGAACAGAATGTCCCTCAAAACACTTAACAGCCCTTATATCTGCAAGGAAGATCAAGTTAACCTTGGAAAAAGGAAAGGTCCACTATTAGAGCACTTCCTCTATTTCCTGGAAGTGGGATAACATAACCTAAAGGCAAAGCCTAGATCTGGGTGTCAGATGTGGGTTTGCCTGTCTTCTAGAGCTGGAAGGCAGGTCCTAAGAATCATAAAATGAGCCCTTACAGCTAGAAAAGTAACTTGTGACACAGATTTTGGAGTGCCACAGTTATCATCACAAACTTCGTAATTTACAGAAGAGTAATTAAGTTTGTACATTCATTCAAAAGACAGGAGAAATATCTATAACATTTTCAGGAAGGCACTTGAAATCTTAGATAGACCTGTCCTTTGCCAAAACAGAGGTACAGGACTAATGTCCCCAGCTATTGAGTCTCAGACTGATGGTAATCGAACACAGGGTTTATAACCCAGAGCTCCAAGTGCTTTGTGCAATCTGCACATAGTCTGGTCTCATCTCCCTCTTTATCCCTTTCAAACAGCAGTATTGAGATAGGTATATTGCTAGAGATAGGCAAAATAGATAGAAAGATAGATAGATAGATAGATAGATAGAGTTTATACATCTTTCTTTTTTGTTCAACATGATGTAATTTAGTCCACCAGTGAGTGCCCTTCAGCCCATGCTTTCATTCATGAAATCATCTACACATACTGCTCAGCTTAAGAGGGGCTTCTGTTATTTCCATGATTTGATCAAAAAGCACACTCCATAATGGGCCAAACCTGGACACACAGCAGTCTCTCCCACGGGATGTTTTCTGTTTTCTACTACCCCACCAGCAACCATAACCTCCAGAAGAACACTGACACCCTCTGAACAAATGTTCGGTCCTGTCACCAGGGCAGCTGGATCCCAGTATGTACAAACTTCAGTAAAAAATTCAGTAAAAATGTGCAGAGGCCACATACAACAGAACCATCTTTTGCACAATCTCTCCTTAATAGCTCTGGCAAATTTACAAACCAAATACAGGCAAACCCTCAGTAGGTCTGTGTTGCCCTACTTCCATCAACATCAATGAAGCCATGAAAACTGAAGGCAGCAGAGGATCTTGCATCAGGAAAGTACATGTCATCCTTCTCAAAATCTTACACTGCAATCTACATAAAACAAACCATCTTTGCATAGCCCAAATGCTAAATATCTGTTTTCCCTTGCTCTTCACTGTACTTTAAAAGACAATGGAAACCACACAATGCAGATGTTTAGGCAGGAAGCCAGACTCTCAAGAGCTCAGTTTTGATGCTCACTCCAAGCTTTAAATGCCTAACTAAACCTGTCAAAATCCCTTGTTGCCTCATAATCTAAGCACAGAACCCCTGGACACATACAAATTTTCACAACTTCTTGTGTCACTGATCAAAGAGTAAGATGATGAAAGAAAACATCCAAAGGTTTTAACTCTATTTTGATAAACAGGCATGAACAGTTTGGACTCTCAGCCAAAGTTTCTTTGAACATTAAGAACTACATCTGGCAAGGAATTTGAGAGTTAATTTCACATTAAAGCCTAAGAGCCTATGCTTGGTGCAGAACACAGAAGAAAAAAACTTTAACTTTTCCTATTGAAAAACAAAAGCTGATCTGTACTTAAGCAAAGAAGGCATAAATTTATGGGGCTGAAATATCAACCACTCACTTTTACAGGGTATTGGAAGACACACAATCAAAATGGAGCACTCTGTGGGTGCTGTTCCTATAAAAAGGCAATAGAGACACTCATAGGGCCAGCAGGGGTTCAAAACCACCAAAATTATCAATGAAAACAAATCCCAAGTGTTGGAGAAACAGCCCTCCTCTATGCTTTGACACACATTTTAGCACAGCAAGTCATAAATACAGGGTGCTCAGAACAGATATTTCTGTTGAGTCCATCAGCTTCATAATTTTTTTCTTTTCATATTCAACATTGACGCTGGCTCTCTCTTCACTTTCAAAAGCATAGGCAGCCAGTGCCACGTGGACACTTCAACTTGTCCTTGGGTGTGAATGTGACCTTCTTGACCAAGTGTTTGCATTCTGAGTTTTGTTTCTAATTTTCTTGTTTTTCCTTTTTCCCTTGCTCGTTTGTTCCTCATTTTTTTAAAAAGTTCTACCAGAACCCTTGTCATTCCCAACACAACATTTATCTCAGACTGCTCAGTAAAAGACAGTCGGCTAAAAAGAAAGAATGGATGAGCAGAACAAATACTGATTTCACTTAAAATGTATACTTTAAAACTTTGGGCAAAAATATTCTTCCTTTATATATCATTGAGCATGACTAAGCATGATTCAGCTCCAGGTAGACATACCTAAACATTGCTGACTTGCTCTTTTAGTCAGCAGAGATTTAACTGCTATATTCAGAGAACCCTAAAGGAGCGATTTGGCTCTCCTGTGACAGACACCTAAGACTAAGACATTAATTCACTCTTTAGACTCTGTCACTGTAGTGATTTTATCTCCTTAGACAGCAGTGGCATGCTCGAGGATAGATGCCTAAACTACTGGATAAATAACTAAATTACAGGCATTTTCATGGAGACTTGGTAAGGACAGTCAGGCTTTAATAACCAAAACAGTGCATCTGATTCTTCGGTGAGACATCACCTCAGAAGAATTCAAGTGTGCTCATGCCACTGGAAATGCTGATCTAGAGTTCCAGATCAGACCAGGCTCTGCTGGCTCTGGCTCACTCATGTACTGGATCAAGTCAGACACACTGTTAGCTGACAAAATGTGGGTGTGAGGCGGTGCCAGTGTTATCAAACCTGCATAATGTAAAGGTAGATAACATCCTTGTTACTCCAAGTTTTCAGTCTTACTACAGTACAAAAATTAGATCTACTTGAAAGTTTTAATCCCAAGTTTTAATCTTCATATTGTTCCCCATACTGGTGTTGAAGTATGAGCAATGTTTAATAGCCTCCAGCATCTATTCCAGAATGACAATCTTTTAAGAGCAGTAGTTGTAGAAACTGGGCCAGCTTCCAGCTGTCTGACAGGTCTTTTATTGCTGCTGTAATACATCCAAAATGAGGAAGTGTCACATGTTTTAATACTATAACTATTGATTACTAATGTCACAGAATAATACACTTTTAGGTTGTGAAAACAGCCTAATAACACATCTAGGACTAATGAAGCAACTTAGCCAAGACCTTTCCCTCTATTTCAGTGTATTTTCATACATTAAATTAATATAGATATTTCTCACTGACACTTAGAAGAGAGATTATGATTTTGTCTCTAAACCAAGGAAGTAGCTATCTCACAAGTAGACTGAGAAAACTGTAGAACAGAAAAATCAAACCCTATATTGAAAACATGAACTTCCTGCTTGAGAGCAGTACCTTTAAGGTAGAAAGCTTGTAATTCAAACACACGTTACAAATATACACTAAAGCAAGTTAATTAAGTAGTGCAATATAAACTACTTTATGGTAGTTTAATAATTTCACAAGAAATACAGGCGACACTTATGACATAATTAAATGAAGATGCTAATAGCAGTGTCCTATGTGGGTTACACATGATTGGTGCTCAAAGTGTTTGTGGCTGTAGTAATGGCAGCACTCAGCTTCTTTCTCCCCATTTCTCAAGACAGTCCAAACTACAATCCCTTTGTTCCAGCTTACTCAGCTCTCTATAATACCCCATACATGAAAAATGCCATAAATAGACACAGAGGCATACAACAAAACACTTTCTTGTATTTAGCTTCAACCAGTTGCATAAAGCAACAGCCCCTTTACCAGCACCTACTTCTTCCCATGGAATATCCTCTGCCAACACCTGCTGCTGCTTCCTCCTATGAGGACAGAAGAGTTAGACTTAAGACCTTTTTGGCCTTCTCAAAAGGGGCTTTGAAAACACCTGATAACTCAGCAATATTCCTGTTAAATACAGACAGCTATTTAAGGCAAAAGATTGATGTAACAGCATGATATACCAACATTTATTGTGCAGTGTTCTAAATGAATGCAGTTATTATCATATTGTCATGAACCAAGATGCACCAATGAAGCCTATGTAAAAATAAATAATGTTATTTAGACCCTTCTTTAATTTTTACATAAAATCTTTCCCACGTTGCTTGACCTCCATTTGATCTAACAAAGGTGGTCAGACCTCCTACTTCCAAGGAATCCAATCTCATCCAGGTTGAAGTCAGTTTGATTACTATGGGCTTTCATAGATACTCTTTTCACACTGCAAACGAAATGTAGAAACAACACTCTGAGAAGAAGAAAAAAACAAAATTCAGAATGAGTTAGCAGTGAAAGGCTGTGGTACAAGCTGCTTTACCTTACTAGATAATCAATAACACTGCTTTTGCATCTTGATAATGTTACAATGACTTGTGCAAAGTGAACGGGAATTTTTATACTTCCCTCCTTTGGTTAGTGAAATGCCACAGTATTTAGAGTTAGCACAAAGTAATACCTTGGTTCATCAGTACTCCTACATATAGTATTTGGGAATAACGACTGTAAGGACCATTTTTAAAAGCAATAAGCCATTAATGTGTATGTGCTTGAATAATTTTGTTTTACAGCATTTCATCTTGTAGTAAGTATATTAAAATCAGGGGGGAGAGGGGTGAGGGGAAAAAAAGCCAGGACCAGATAGAGACATCTGAGTCTTTAGATTTCTAATTTGCACATGATCATTAAACAAGTCTTTTAGAATCATTGGGCATCTCTTTCTTATTCTTTAAAATAAAGCCCTGCTTTGCATAAACAGAAAATTATTATAAAACCAAATGAGCCTAGTGCAGAATGGTATTATTGCCAGCACACCTAGATGCATCACCTTAAAAATATCAACAGCTGCCAGGCAATTCTGGCTGCCCCACACATGAACACCAGCTGGAAGCAAAACGACATTCACAGGGATGAAGGCAGTCCCTCAGTCCCAGCCCCCAAGAGCAGGAACCATTTCAGCTTTCCCACTTTTCCATCCCCCAGCTCTCGCATTTTTTTTTTCCAAGCAAACACCATTTGTCCCTTTCCCCCTGCCAGAACATTGGTAGCATGGTGAAAAAGAAGCAAGCAGCAGAATGTCTCAGTTTTACACTACAGATTTCTTACGTTATACAGCAGATTTCTTATTTTAGAGGAACAAATCCAAAGGCAGACCTGTTACTAAGATTTTGGGTTGTAACAGACATCTCATGTTTTACACAGCACTGACAGATATAATGATAGGACAGTCTTCAATAGTCTGTTTGGTTTTTTCAGTGGTAACACCTTGCTTAACAGCATTCCTCTTTTAAAGTCCTTTTTTTCCACAGGTTAATATTAGTTCTTACTAAATTTGAAACCAATTAACCAGTTTCTTGGGCTTTTTGCTGTTACCAAACAGCTGATGGACTCAAATACAAGCCAGTGTTCTTACTGTTCAGAAATCAAAATTATTCGTGCTGACTAGTCTGCTGTTGTGAGATATTTACAGCAATACAAGCATACTTTATACGGTGTTTGCATATTATGGAACTCAACCCACTTTTTATACAGTAAATACTACTGTAAATTTAAAAATAAATTCAGATTATTTCTTTTTATGGATATTCTGGATCTCCACTCAGTAAGATTACACATATCATTTTTAGTCCTAAATGGTAAAAAACATTAGAGATAACTCTTGGAAGTGGTTTCCAAGCACAACTTTCATATTCTGAAAAGCCCATTCCATATTTTTCACTTCAAAAAGGACTTGGTGATCCCTCGTGTCCTCCCCTCATTTCATTCTCATTCAAGTGTAATGAAGCAACATGAAATCATTTTGCTCAGAACCTCTCCATTCTCCAATCTTTTATTGCAGTGCTGTTGCAGGAAGGACAGAGGCCACAGTAAGGAGCAAACAAATAGGCACAAATAACTAGAATGGACACAGAGTAGAAAATAAAACTCAGTAGGTTCTTTCCATCATTCCCACAAAAAAAACATCATCCCTGAAGCCTGGCGTATATTTAAGCCTTAGGAAATGCTCTAGAGATAATCCATGCCCCTTCACACTACAGCTACAGAGATAAACATGACTTCCAGCAGCAATAAGGCAGCTACTAACAATACTCCAAGAATTTGTGTATTTCAATGATTATACTTTCTGCTCAATTATGCAGAGGACTAGCAAAAAAAAGGCAAACTATTGACCTGTATCTTGTTTCATTCCCAAAGCTCAAAAGTCTTAATGTTTACATACTCCACTGCCATCACATTTGAAGAGCAAAGAAAGTCACTGTGACAAATTTTAAGATCTAACATTGCTGATTTCTGTGTTCATCACTTATTACAATTTTTACAAATTGCTTAGCTGCAGATATTTACCACAGCCGAAATAATAAGTCTATAATATCAGCTTTTAATCAAGATAAAATTGGAGGAGATGCTCTTTCCTAACCTAATACAAAAGAAAGTAAATTAACTGACATTTTCTGAAACACTGTGATCTGTGGTTGCATTAGCTGTGTGAGATGAAAGAGTGGAGATCAAGCATGTAAGAGCATGAAGCAGTATTTAAAGTCTGAAATAGTTTTGGAAATGAAGATCCAGAATGCTCAATTAAAGGCTCTACTTGACCATCTGTGATTCTGTAGATCCATGTATTCCCATAGACAGACTATAGTAACTGCTCTGTCAATATCTAACTGAATGGGATAGAGAAATTGCAAATTAAAAGTCAACTTCTAGACTAGAAGTGGAGGTTCAGGGTTGTCTGGAATTTTTGTTTTCAGTAGTGAAAGCGATGATTTTCTCTGTAGTATCACTGTGTATCTATTTCTCAAAGTTCTTCAATTTTATGCATGATCAGTCCTGTGGCTGAGCACTACAGTTTCTCAGAATCCAGTTTGTGATTCTGAGTTTTATCACTGTAAAAGGCCAGTCCCTGGTTGCCCTCACTTCTCACAACACTGTGAGTTTTGCTTTCACATCATGCCTCTGTATCCCACTTCAGGAGCAGAGTGAAGACCAAAGCATCCCAAAGCCCAGTGTCCAAGACAATACTCTGAAATGTTGAGAAGGTCAGCTGAAGCAATAGCCAGCACCTTAGCTTTCCTGACAAGTTTCCAGGGGGAAAAAAAAAAAACAAACTAGGAAAGCACAAATAAAAAGGTCCCTCTCGCATCTGACAGGAATGACTCCCTTAAACAGGAATAATGCACTCATATAAGTACAAGCTTGAGTGGGTCACAAGCTGAGATCACCTAACATTTTGCCCAACCAGGCATGTCTCTGCCTAAAGTATCATACTGAAGAAGTATTTTGGGGACAAAATATTAGTTTGAACACAAAAGCATGATTACAGTTGATTTGGCTTTGAATGGTGAAGCAAGAGGGTTCTGCAGAGGTGGATAGGTGGACAATAAAGAAATTGAAATGTCCCATGCGCAGGTACTGTGATCACTACTGATTTCTTTTTTTTTTTTTGTGATCACTACTTTACTTACTGATTTTTAGAAGATTATACACCAGCAACATCAACTAAAATTAAATCCAGAAACTTACATACACTTTGAAATATTGTTCTTCCCAAACTCAAAGCAAGTTATTGGAGGGGGTAAAAATGGGCAAGTTGATTTTCTAAAATGGTAGTCATGTAAAGTGATACAAGAGATGCACCAGTGACTCTTGACTATATCAGAAAATGCTGAAGAAAAATGAAGAGTAAATATGGCCTACTGGCCCCACTAGATCTAAGTGGGAAAGGAAAACTATTTCTCACTGAAAACTAAGGATCCATGGCTTCATTTGCAATTATCATCTTGAGAAAACAAACACAGATACATTAATCTTCTAGACAGAAGCTGGTAGCATACAAGGTGGAAAAAAGTATCGAAGAGACAGGTTTTGCTTTCATTTCTTTCCAAACAAAAGAGATTTTAACCATGTTTTCAGAAGAAGATGAGAAAAAGGAGGCACCAACAGAAAGGCAACACAGGAAACGGTACTGAGGACTTATTTACCTGTGAGGTATAAAGCTATTGATAAAAACTTGCAGTGCTGACTCCCAGCTGGGTGTGCTGAACTACAAGGTAGCTGTTCCTAGTGTGATAATTGCAGCTGCTAATGCCCTCAGATCACAAGACTCAAACATATAACAGAGATACAACTCAAACCATGCCATGGAAGACAATGAGAGCTGAATTCATTCCACTCTAACTCAGGAACAAATCTCACTAATGAGGTTTGATACTCTCACATTGCAGGAGTGCATGGCTGGGCAGGTGTGACTTTTTTCAGTTCATAGTCCTGTCACAGTGTAACCTGAAGGTAATTTCAGTAGAAAATACAAACCCATCTCCCACTGTTTGCATTCAAATCTCATCTTCACTCCACAAGAAGCAACTCCCCACCATGACCTTACTATTTACACCTGGAGGCACAGCCTTTCCAGCTGAGAGCCACCAAATGAACTGATAGTTTTCCTAGACACAAACAAGTATAAAATGTTCTGAGGTTCGCAGTGGAGATGGTGTTTCAATTGCACCACGTGCATCACTCCAATACACTAGGTGACCCTGAGTAAGGACAGAAGATGGGGGAAGGGGGAACAGGCATGTTGGCTTAGGATGTGATAAAAGAATTATCAGAATCATTTTTGCAGTAGACGCAGTTGAATTAATGTTTAAACCAGCTAATTATGTCCCCCACCTCTGCAAGTCGTAGTGCAACTCACAACAATTCACAGTGTCCTAGGCTTCGACATATTAAATGTTTAAAAAGTAAATCAAATTGTGAAGGGTTAATATTTATAAATATAGACCAAAAAACATTTCCTGCGTATGAATCATCCACTCCCCTTCTCCCAAGAACAACTATTTGAAACCCCTAAGCAGTCTACATTCAGAACAATTCCCTGGAAAAATGGATTAATGGGAACACTGAATTAGGCTCTCAAAGAAGCGTGGCAAATGTGATTTTTGATCAACTGTGTAATTCTACACATGTGTTAACATGGTAAAGTACTGTGGAGAGTGATACATTACTTTTCATGTGTGTTTAACATAACATGGGCAGTGTATCAGCATCTGCACAATATTTGTTCTATAAACAAGTAAGAATTCCATAAACTCCGCTGCCTAAAACTTACTGAACTCATTTAGGCTGGAAAGCTTTTCCATAAAGAAAAATGCAAATATTCCTGTTATTAAACAGAAAAATGATCAAAAAACCTGTGAGTTTTGTGTGAACTGATGACCTCCTCTGAGCTCCTTCTCTGACATTGTTTCAGCATCTCCTACAACGTCCCAAGAGGTCAATAAAAGACCACCAGCTTGAGGCATTACAAACAGCAACTATGCCTCTCACACTACATCAAAGGAAATAAAATGTATCATGACATTAAAAGCCTTTTTAGAAGAACCCTTTACTGTCTCTAAGCAATCAAATCATCAGGTTCCACCTCCTAGCGTTTCTCCTACATAGTGGAAAGAAATGTATCCAGATGAAAGAGTTTTGCACTTGACAACAAAATGAGTGTTCTGAAAGTACACTAAATCCCTTAAACAATAATTAAGCACCAAATGAACCATTTAAAAATTCACCACTACCATTAGAACAAATGAAATTAAGCCCAGACTTATTAAGTTTGCTCAACCCAAAAGAAGATAACTTCACATAGTTCCTGTTTAGCTGTGTGCAAACTATTTTTCAAAACATCTGACCGTAAAGATGGGTCAACAATATCTGCAATTAAGTAAATTAGATAACTAGATAACTTATATTCAAAGTATAATGGTGAACTAGCTCTTTATCTTTTCCCCTAAAGTAGTTATGATACTCCATTTCCAAGACTTCTGCTGAAAAAATTAACAGTTTTCACATTCTAATATATCCTAATACCCAAATTACAAAGCTATGCCCCTTGCTGATTCTTGTGGGGGAGAAGTGAGTAAGGATGAAATTTCCACAGGATTCTTTAAATATCCAGAAAGTCTATTTCACTGAAAACTATTTTGTTCACATGTGTTGAAATTTTTGGCATCCCTTTGACATTTATGTCAATGAAATCAGCAGGATCTAGGCAGCTGAAAGACTCCAGGACCGTAGGTCACTTTCTTTGTATTATTCAAACCAGGAATGACCAAACACAGGGCCATTATACAGGGCTGTAGGTTAAATATAAAGGTTTGAGTTATTCACAGAAATAATCAAGATTTCAATACTTTAAGGTGGAAAAAAACAAACCCAAACACTTTCAGACCCACACGCATGTTTTACCACATATAAGTGAAAACAACTTGGTTTAATTCTGTAGATAAGGAAACACTTCTCTTGGGGAATTTATATCTGCTACCCATTAGTGACCATGGCAATGATACACAGGTAGTGTTTGTTTGCAAGAATATTTACAGATTCAATGCTTTTCACTCCTAACACTGGAATGTTTTTTTCATTTTTATTATACAAGCAATAATTCACATAGCAAGCTAAGTAGGGCCATCAATGGTCATCTTGCAATGAGGTAGGAATTAAATATATATTTTTATATAACAGTAAGTATAAATAAGGATTACACATTTAGCTTTAAACAGTTTAGAAGTAAGTTCAAAATCATTAAAAAATGCCAATAATAAAGAAAACATATCCCAGTGTTCCTCACGTTCCAAATGTTTCAAAATATGCGGGCATGTTCCTTATTTCACTAAAATAAAAAACTAAAGTATCTTTGTATGGAATTTCCCCTAAACCAGCTTTCCATAAGATGATTATTGATTATTCAGGAATATAGCAAGGCTGCAAAGTTTTTTAATTTAAAAAATACTTAACAACAGACCAATTTTCAGTACAACTACTATTTATCTTATTCAACAGCCAACTATAGACACTGGCACTTGCAATTGCCTCCCAGAATCTGTATGAAATTGTTTTCATATGCAATTTCAGTGTAAACTGATTAAACAGCAACAAAAAAGCCAGGCAAAATACAAGGGCTGAAGACTTTAGTATGGAGCCTGAGCAGCAGTTTATGCTATTGATGATACCTAAGAGTGACCTCTGATGTCCCTTGTCTGCACAGGTGTCACATGAAGAATAGAGCATACTATAACTCTAATAATGCAGAAGATGCAAACTTCCAGCACAAACTGACCAACATGACATTGCTAGTAATATTTAAATTTTGAAGGTAGTGCAAGATAATCTTTTCAAGGAATTTAGATATGTCATTTCACTGCCAGCTGACATAGCCTTCACGTTTAACATTAATTACACTTCTATTTATGCTATTTAGAAACCTAATTAGCCAACCCGCTCATTCTAACGAAATCTGAAAGCTACCTAAAATTAAATTTGACTAGTATATCAGAATTCCACCTTACCTTCAATTCAGTGATTAAACCATAATTCTATTACACATTTATTTAGATTGTATCTGGAAAGGAAGCATATCAATAGGATAAAGGATATTGCAAGCACTTTCTGAAGTTTCTACTTAATTCTTCAGTATTTACAGTAGAGAGAATAATGCAAATAAACAGACAGAAACTGTTATGAAAGAAAACTAATAACCTCTTTAAAAACACCTGAGGGTTCTGGTGGGGCTGGTTCCACTTTCTTTTGACTGCCCTATCAGAGCCACAAACTCCTCAGGCATGAACCTAAAACTTACAATTTTTCATAGTTTGTAAAAAACCAGCATTATAATGAAGAGCTGTTAGCTGTCAATTTGCAACAGCATTTAACATAAATAACAGTGTTTTATCAAAGATACAGAAATGCCAGAAGCAAGGCTAACTCCCATTCTGGCTGGTTCATACGATGCCTATACTTGGCAGGAACAAATCACAATCTCCTAATCAACATCCCTACTCAGCTGTAAACTCTGCGTACATTTTTTGTTCCTTGGTTGGTGGGGTTTTCGTGGGGTTTTTTGGGGGGATGGGTTTTGTTTTTGGAGAGTGGGTGTGTTTTGGTTTGTTGCTTTTTCAATAAACAAGCCATTAATACAAACTGCTTAATCAAACTGGACTTCAAGGCTTTCTCCCAAAACTCAGGAGACACTGCTCCTCCCACCATCCTAAAAGATACCCATGCACAGGTTTGTTGGGAGGGCAAGGTAAACCATTACATATATTCAGAAAGCACATTCATTAGCAATGTACACCATATATCACTGTCTTTGCTGACAGCTATCATGCTTTAAAAAGCTCCCAGTTATTACTAGGAACTCACATATACTCCACCACTTCAGTCTTAGCCAAAAATACTGGTTGAGAAGACTTGAAAGACATACAGCATGCCTAAGCTATCTAATAATGAATAATTTAAATCCTTTGCAGAGACAGGACATAAATCAATCATTTTTTTCACTGAAAATGAAGTTGACAGTCCATCCACTGAATGGCAAAACTTCCTCCTTAAAAGCAATTAGACCTTTTGTCTGCAAGGTCAAGTACATTGAGAAGGATCTACTGGACCACAGGTACTGATGTCAAAGTGGTAAAATTGAAACAAGTGTCCTGTGGCTTATTTCTCTTTGTCCCTTCATGAGAAAGAGTTTCTACTGCCAAAGATTCATTTTTAATCTTGCCTCCACTTCCAAGTTCACTACATCTTTGTCAAGGCTATAAAACCTGGAGCACAAGTGTAAAATTAGGAACAGCATTTTGACTTCTAGCTTTGGGTTTTGTGGTAGCCACACATAAATTCTTCTTATAGTTAATTAGTCTGCATTTTAAAGATGCTGAAAGAGTACAAAGAAACAGAGTGCTTATAGTATTCACATTATGCACTGCCCTACAGCTACTGTCCAACCTACGCTTGGCAGCAGAGCAAAAATATACAAGATATGACTGCAGCATATAGCTACAGTTCATGGCAAACCCTGTCTTGCTTTGATACAGGTGAGAAGAATTTCCACTTTATGAATGCACACATGGAGGAAGGAGACCACCATCAACATATCTGCTGCAGTTTTTGGCGAACAGCTGCCACAATTATGCGACAAATGCCAGCACACAGCATATGAACACATTCATGCCCAAGCCAAAAAAAATAGTAGTCCTAACAGGTTCACATCCTTTCTTATTTGTCATCCAAAGGTGACAGCTCATAGCCTGGCAGAGGCCATAGGTAGTCAAGAAGTGGCAACAAAGCATGAAGTTTCGTTTGCTGGGCAGAAGAATTTGAAGATTTGAGGAAAAAAGGGTGGTGTCATGAGAGGAAGAAGAAAGAAAAAACATCCACCCAGCATTCAATCCTTTCTCTACAAGGTCAGAAATAGAACAGCAAGAGGAATTTCTTCCACAAAGCAATAGAAATTCAGATGACCCTCAGGCCACAGGGCACTGGCCTTAAAAGCAGGTCCTGTGCTGTTTTCATATCCCATTCTGAAACTGCCAGCTGACTGTGCAGCTGTTCCAAAAGTTATTACAAGAGAATGACTCTGGCACTGATGTCGCCTACACATGAAAATTACTGTTGAAATAAGAAGAGGTAGAAAATAGAGAAAAGATAACAGATGTTGTTCACAACATACAGGAGATCTACAAAAATGCATTACAGTTCAGAAAATTCATATTATGGCTCAAACTGAAAAGTTACTATCTCTCACTTTAAAATGTGGAGGTGGTTGTTAGATGCAGAGAAGAGCATAAGCGACCAGAAGTGCATCAGAACAGAATTCACGGAGTTGAGGGTTTTATTACTCATTTATTTATTTATTACTTTATTACTTCCTTTTAGAAGGAAGCCTAAGCAGTGAGACAGAGTACTCGAAAGTACTCGCAGCATGGATTTTGGGTGCCTGTGAAGCCAGAACTCTGCCAAATTGGTTTTTACTGGTAGGTCATGATCAAAGGGTTCTTTCCAAAGCTGCCTTCCTGCAGAGCACACCTGCAAGACCAGTGCTCCCAGGTTGTGGGAATACCTGCAGCAATGAGGAAGAATTTGGGATTAAACAGCAAAATGAGCTGACGTAAACATAAGAAGGCTCCTTCTCTTTTTTGTAAGAAGGGATACAGAAAAACCTCCAAAATGAATACTTCCAAGAAGCTTAGACTTTGGGATTGCAATTATTTCACTAATTCCAAAACACAAAGCTGCTTTCTTTTAAAGCCAAAATGAAATTAGAAGACTATTTCAACACAATTAGAAGTATTACTTGGTTAGTACCAGAACAGGGCACTCTCACTTGCCAAGCAAGAGGTTAAGTATACAGCTGTGAGCATCAAGGAACTTATTCAGGCACCAAGGGAAGAAAAGAAGACAGAAGCTGAGAGACAAATGTTGCCAGACAGCTCTAAAGGGAAGAGAGACTTTAGACTGGAATTCTTCCCCACAAATCCCACAGTTGGATAACTCTAATTTTATTCAGGACTATTAAGAAGAAATTGCTACAGACCAACAAAAAGCAGCTGTTCTAAAATGTCTAAAGGATTTAAAAAAAATACTTTCCCCTCCCCTCTTCCTCCCAGCATAATTTATTTCTATTATGTATACAGTGGACAAAAATAGTGATAAGCTTATGGAAATTACAGTAGTAGGTCAGGAGTCGTGATTAAAAAAAGAATGCACTACGGTAATGGTAATGTAAAGTGAATTTTTTTCTCCTCTTTTCACTGATCTTTATATGAAAGACTTATTTCAATGTTATCAGTTTCAGAACTGGTTAATCACTTTCACAATTCTTTAACATGAAATTAGTCCCCCTTTCTCAACAACTGGTGGAAGGTTATGCCAATCCAAATGAAGCAATTATGTCAGAAATCAAGTCAAACCATTTACATTTTTCATTCATTCTAACAGTCTTTAAGTGTGATTAATCAAATCAACCTTCCCTTTTCAGCCAGAGCTGTAATTGCTAAGTGCAAATTAAAGCATATTATATATGACATATGATACTTAATCTGAAGACAAATTTTTATTAAGGTTTAAGTCAAACTTTGTTAAATGAGTTAAAGATATCCACTGAATATATCTTAACATTACATATGTGCCCTATGGGAAAAGAAAAAAATATTACAAAATGTTACAAAAATACTTCAAACCCCATAGATAATCCAATTGCTTTGACCAAAAAAACCCACAAAGAGTAACAGTAATATCATGCTTGTAAGAATATATAGAATATCTTCACAGATTATATCATGCAGCTTAAAAGGGGATAGCAGATAATTCTAGAATCTTAAAACAATTCTTTCTCAGCAATAATGTACAAAAATCCTTCACAATGATAAAGAGCTACTAATTCTGTTAATAACTCCCTACTGGAGTAAGCTGATAAGACTTCAGTTACTCTAATAATTGTTGACAGCTGCTGACAAGCCCATTGCTATTACTGTCCCCTAAGCAAACAGGGGCAAGAAAATTACACCAGTAAGGGATCTAAAGGATGAGAGTTGATATTCTTATTCAATACCCTGACGTTTACTTTACCTTCTTAATTTTATATCTATTGATAACCATATTGGTGCTTTCTGATGTGGTTAAATAGTTCTCTTTGTCCTACTATACATGTAACTGTGAACCTATTTTATTGACAAAATCTGGAACAGAACAATATTGCCTCAGAAAGGCAAACAGGAAAAAGACTGCAGAACCTCTGAAAAACCTTCACAATCTAACAAGAAAAAAAAATCCCAATCCAAACATGACACAGTATCACTTTTAGAGGGTTTGTCACCTACAAAAACATGATGTGGGATATTGCTTTAGTTCAAAAGGAAAAAATAAAATACATTTGGGGGTATAGCAATGGAATTCATCTTCAGTGCACTGAATAATCAAAATGCAACATATCTGAGGATGTACAATTAAGAAGAGTTAAACAATTACCTTTAGTATAGTATTTTTCCTATTAAATAATCCTCCACCAGAAGCATTCACCCCAATAGACTTTACTATTTACGTCACAGAACAGCTAATATAATCTGTATTAATAATGAAACACTATTATATATATAAATATATATATATGTGGATAAATAGAAGACATCTATTCAGTGTCCTGTGCCTTAAGTACACAATCAGTCCTCTTAAAAATAAAATCTTACCTGAAATAACTACACTGTTGCATATTACAGGAAAAAGTGTGTATCAGAAAACATGATGTTTTCCACCCAATTCCCATTATAAGCCATGCATTTGGAATTTAAGCACACGTGTCACACAGCCTGTGAGAGCCCCTCTGGACAGTACAGTCTGACCCCTGTACATCCCATAAAGGATCTAGCAGATGTATGATGACCAGCCAGCTGGCTGACACTACATGGAACTAGACAGAGGAGGGGAGAGCTAAGAGACAGGCAGAGGTTCCCCTCCCAACAGGGAGAAAGTACTGTTTCATTTCCTAGCTTCAGCAGTCACAAAATAGGAAATCTAGCACCTTTGGGAACCTCGTTTTCCTTTCCAATCTGACAATTGGCCAATAGCTTCAGAAATTATTTTAGGGAAAGGAAGATGCATTTGACAAGTCAGCTGACAGAGAAAGAGAGCAAGCCTTTGACCTCTACCATGTCTCCATACCTGGAAACCAGGATGAAATGTCCTTGTGAGTAAAATTCACATAATCCAAGTGAATTTGTTCTATTCAATCCACATTTTTCATTCACTAAAAGCAGTGTTTCTTCCAGGATGGATATATCCAAACCATCTGCACAATGAAGTATAAAGTATGTACTAAAGGTGGATTTCAAGAAGTCTCAGCTGCTATGAGACATCTGGATGGGAAAGCTTCATACAGACTTACCTATTCCACTATGTGATACCTACATTCTGTCTGGTACCTGAAATACATTTTTAAACTTAATTCAAGGCACAGTTAAGCCACCATGCAATTACCACATTCTCATTTGTTTTTCCCATTAATTGTTGAAGAGCATTTCTAATTGGATCTCACTAGTTTAAAATATTAAGTAGAAACAAATGAATCACTTAATTCCATCCATGCTGCATTCCTGTCATTACATACATTTCAAATCACCAGTTAATACCTTATCCCACTTGCACTGATCTGTCATGGGCAGCAGGGCACAACGGGAAGAAAAGACAGAAAAGGGAGAGAGGAGAATTTAAAAAGTGCAGTACTGTAACAGACCTCTACCTCTCCAAAATATGGCAAGGCAGCATTTCATAGTCTGGCTGTGAGTCCAATGGTAAATAGACTTTTAGTTCTGAAATCAGGAATTTTTAATTGCAGTTTGGCTTGTACTGCTCAGATGAGGGAAACATCCTTCTCTACCCAAGCACTGCTCAGGATCCAAAGCTTAAACCATTCATGAAGAAAGAATCACCAGATTCTAAGCTGTCGGTCATCAGAATGACACTTTACATGCATACCATGCTATTATCTGCTGTACATATAAAAACATTTCTCCTCCTCTGGAGAAGTTTTCCTTTCACAACACAGTCTACCACAACTGCTACTTGTAACATTCTACAGACTACCACTCTTTGCTTAAATATGCTGAGATGCTTCATGAAGTCTCTGGATTTACAAAATTTTCTTTGAAGCTGCCTTAATTACAGGAAGGTTTGTGACTTTTTTTTAATTAAGAGTTAAGAGAAGCCAAGAACAAGATGATTAGTAGTCACAACATTAATCTTTTTTCTGTACCTAACAACTTCATTTACTGGATAAGATACAAACCCTTGTGGAGTTGCTGTTCTATTGAGCTGACGTTGATGTACTTGCTAGAAAGTTACTTCTACCTATTCTGTTCTCCTCTGAGATGTAACAGATGGGCTCTCAGGAAATTGAATATGATAGGAAACACACTCACTGGCTTCAGTGAGCTCTTACAAGGCTAAAACAGAAAAATAAGGTCCACAAGTGACAAAGAAACTCAACACATTTCATTTAAATACAAAGGCTTCTTTGACAGTGGAAAAGAATTCCCACTTCAGCAATGAGTTTTAGAAAGTACACTGTCTTTTAATATTATTATTATCATCCCTTAATAAAGATGTATTTTAACAATTTTCAGGACAGACTTTACATACACTGCTTTCATCACTGGCAAGGAACAGCACCACTCACAATACACATTGAACAGCAGATTCCAGCCCTTAACTCCTCTGCACAGTTGAGCAGCTTCACGCTACATTACTTTGGTAATGCAAAAAGAACCCAAAAATAGAGACATTTTTAACTTGGATTGTCTAAGTCTCCAGGGAAATGAGGCTTAGGCAGTCCCTCATCTGTTCACTTGTCACATTTAAATTTGCTGGCCAATTTCAACTAAATTTGATAAAGAGTTAGGATACTCAAAAATAATTAAGTTCCTGCAAATTCTACAAAAACTAGAAGCTGAGTACAAAAGAGACATCTACAAAATGCTTCTAGGTGTAGGCAAAGAACTTTGAGCCAGTCTATTATCCATCACCTCATTAATGAAATAAAAACATTCAGCATGTGTTGTATTTGAGTATATATTGTGTTTATGAATATTTGGGTAAATACTCACCACATATATTCAAAACTTTATGGGACAACCTGCTCTAGACAGCCCTGCTTGAGAAAAGGAGGTGGACTAAGTGATCTTTCCTGTCTGACCTGAAAAATTTTGGGGTGGGGTGGTGGTGTCATATGTGTAGTTTCAGAGAAGCCACACCAAATGATACCAAACAGGGATGCTAGTAAAGGACCTCAAGGGGAAGAGGAAGAAGACCTTGTTGACAGGTGAAGGAAATAAATCCAAAGGCAACTGAGTTTTAGCCATTATGCTATTAATGGTCCTTTTTGCTTCAGTGACCTTCAGAATTTCACTGAAGACTTGTCACTTCACTCTCCATGTGCTATTAGCAGAACCATTTTGGAAATAATCTCTAAGGTTACAAGCTACACAAATGTCATTACAGTAGTGTAAAACATAGTTTTGATTGCAAAGACCATTCCTGTAACCTTTTACACTGATGTGAATGTACCCACATGAGGAGTTGCATAGCTTTTGAAAACACATCCTCCTTATTAAATGAAGAAATAAACATAAAAATGTAGAGATGAGGCTTAGACCCATCATTTTGGTGAAGGAGAGTACTGGAGAACAAATGTTGAAACAATTACCAGGGAGAAATAGCAAGAACCTGTAAACTACAGCAAATGGGGAATTTAGAGAGATGACCAAACTTTTCCAGCCTAACTGAATAGTCCAGAAGAGTCGTGTACAAGCGAAAGAGTAAGAGTGGGGTCTGGGGGACCCATAGCTGGGTCCTCCCCACCAGCAGATCACCCATATGCACATTTCCTGGATGAAGTCTATTCGTCCTTTTGTGAAGGAAGCTGAGAAGACAAAAGTGTTGTGTAGCCAACAGCAGATTCAGAGTGGAAGCCTGGTGAGGAGAAAGGTGACAGATTATAGAAGCAGGATCAGCCCCTACTGTGGACATGCAAAAGGAGGCATCTGTGAGTCAATTTGTTCATCTAAACTCCTCTTAGAAACAGAGAGCCATCAAATCCATTAGTTCATGAGGACTGCAACAATCCCACCCTAGTCAAGTCAAATAACTTGACCACACCAACAAATGGAGTAGAAGAGGGCTTCAGAAGCCTAGGAAACACTAGGCTGAAAATCTGTGTCTAGGCAAGCTCACAGAGCAGTCTAGATGCTGACAATGGCAGTGACAGGCTGTAAGAAATCACAAGCTGCAAGGCTAAGAAACAGCATCAGGGTTAAAAAATATGGAGAATAATGGAAAACATGAAAACCTCACAGAGGTGAGAGCTTGGATGGGGCACAGGATCCAAACAAAGAATTATGATCGAGTTCAAATTTGAAAGCGTGTAAAGAAAAGCAAACCTGATATGGTTTGGATTAGCACATCAAGTTCCTAAAATTGCTAAAGGGCTACTCTGGCACAGTGTAGTTAGATTCAGCATTCCTGCAGGACTAACAAAAGTTGAAGGGTCCCCTAGGATTGTGCTAATTTTAAAACAGAATACAGCATGAAAGTATCACAAAACTTTTGCAAAATATTATGGAAAGGAAAAGCTTTGTGGATAATCTCAACACTATTTAACAACACTATAGTAAAAGGTAAAATGATGTACACTATTTATCAAAGTATTTGAGAAAATTTGGCCTATTGAAATTACAAAATCATAATTCTGACAGGCCAGCAAATTAAAGACAATAAATCATGCCCAAAAATATTTAAGGAACAATCTGGAAAAGACACAAAAACTAATAATGTCACTTTTCAGCTCTAAGTTCCATCACACCAGAAGACTAATATGACTAATGGACACCAACCTTTGATAAGGCCTGGGTAAGTACAAAGCAGTAAGCCTGGTAAATGACTCCAGAGAAAGTCAGAGGAACTATTCTGAAATAATGTTACTGACTACACAGACAAACAGGACATCTGGCAAAAAGGCCTAAAAGCTTTTGTAAAGAAGACTCCACTTGCAAGAAAAGCAAATTCGAAATCCCATTGAGCACCTTCAACGTCCTTCATAAAAAGCTCTTAAAGACACAAAGCCACCACAGGGTAAGAGTAATGTCATTGCCTGGATGTGTAACTTTATGAAGGCCAGAAAACCAAAGAAAAATAAATTGGCAGGACTACTGTAAACACACTGCTTAGAAGTATTTTGTGGGAATGTCTTCAGATCCACTCTACTCAGTTATCTATAGACAAACTAATTATTCAACAGCAGGAGCAGAGAACATTCTTGGAACAACTGCATCTGCAATAATCCAGGCACTTCTGATTCCTCTTAGCACAGAAAGGATGTAAATGGGAAAGTTACTGAGAAGGACAGCGAGCACCTTGAAACACATGGAATATACTAACCTGGGGAACCACTAAGACACCTGGATCCTCAGTCCAGAAGATGAGGTAACTGAAATACAAGAGTAGTTTATAAGATAATGAATAACATGAAAATCGAGACAGAACAACTGTTCAGTGCACCTTCCAATTTAATAACTGAGGAACAGTAAATTAAGGTAATGTCTATCAAGTTCACAGAGGGCTTTCCTCACTAGTTGTTATTCTTGCTCAAATACCCTCAAAAGACACCAGGAGTTTCATGGTTAAAAAGCAACTGGATGTATTTTTTTGGACTAAAACTTATTCAAGCAATAAAAAACCAAAATCTACCATAGAATAGGAGAGTATTCTGGGGTCTTTGTCCAGCCACTATCACTTGCCAACAGGAGACTTTAGTTTAAATCAGTGCAACCACTTGTATATTTTACTGGTGTATTTCAACTAAAAAGCATTGCAGTAAGGGCCATTTTCAGACACTCTGACAATGCAAGATCCTCTAATTTTGTCCTAAGCATCAAAGCTATATTCATCATATTCAGAATTAGATTTGAAAAAGGTTTTTGCCTAGCAAAGATACAAAGAAAACCTGGCTTTCATATACAACTAATTCAGAAGACAGACCTACTAGTGAATATTTATACCACCCCATATTTTCATGAAAATCTGCAGATTCCAAATAAATCTTTATAAGAAGTTTCTGTTACATAACCAAGCTGTGTTACTGACTTCAGAAGACATCATAGGAACTAATCTCAGCTCTTTATATGCGAAGCAATGCTTCAATTATATTCCTTGGCCTTAACTTTCAGGCTAGGTAGGAAAGAATCTAAGTAGTAATATATGCAGAGCAACTCAAGTTTTCAACTTTTTCTGTAACATATGCAGCCCAGACATAATATCCCAGGAAGCAATACTTTAAAATCTTCATACATTCTACATTAACAAAGTACGGCATTTAAATGTAAGTCCAATATAGTAAAAGTAGCTAGAGGCAAAGAGAAGAGAGTAGCAGGGAGAAGCAAGATATGATAGTATTATATATCTCCAGTGACATGAATCATTTTTTTTTTGTTTGCACTTAATCTTCATATAGCCTTTTTCCCCTGCTCTGAATTTCATTTATCACTGTGTGCTGATAAGCTGTCAACAGTGGCAACACTTTCATATATTTTTGTGCAAGAACAATAAAAACATGACCCTTATTAAGACTTCTCAAAGGGGGGAAAAAAACCTAAAACAAAACAGTAATTTATATTATTCTTATTTTCCATCAAATAGAAAGGGAATTTATTCCACAGAAACAGCATATTCGAAGTTTCCCTTGGGGCAGGAGGGGGAATATTACTAAAGGAGAGAGAAAGTAGCTGCTTTTCAATATGCCATAATAGGTTAACCAAAGTTCAAACTGTGAAAAGTTAACATAATACACGTTTTACAACATGAGAGAAACAGTGAAAAGATTTCAGAATTATCTTCTGGGAAGATACACATATTGCTATTTTAAAAAAAGCTTTTCATCAGGAATAGCTTTTGAATCAAAACAATTCTTGAAAGAACATGAACCAAAATCTGCCTACAGAGCAGAACAGCATCTGTAACAGAACTCACATTTATTTCCATTTTTTAAAAGACGTTAATTTAATAGTTTTTCTCCAATACAAAACAACAAGAGAAATAGAATTTGAAGAGTATGTGGGACTCCCTGCAGGGCATTTAGAAGAAAGAACAAAATCTCTGAACACTTCTTGCTGCTACAAAGAAACACGTATTGAAAATTCGTTAAAAAATTTAGCCATGCACTGAAGCTGTTGGAGAATATAGACTGTTCACCACCACAAGATCTGTACGCTAACTATTGAGTTCCAAGGTGATAGCTGAGAAATTCCAGTTACTTTTACAGAATAACTTCAGAGATGAATCTCCAGATAAAATACATAGAGAGTAATATCGCAACAATGCCAACAACCAGTATTTCCTTTCACACGTTTAGTAAACAAATTTCTGGGACAGAAAAAAAATACTTTAAGCAGTATTTGGTCTCCTCAAAGCTATGCAACAGAGACTTCCATATGCTTCCTTAACATATCCAGGTCAGTGTCATGTATGAGCATATCTACACAACCATTCCACTGTTCCCAGGCTGTGCACACTCCAGTATTTGATTAGCAGGTGCACACTGTGTGCCCATCTTACAATACACACACATACAAATCTACACAACTAACCAAAAAACAGCTTTTGAGGCTCTTACTGATTTGCATATTATCTTGCAAACACAGCATGTTAGGCAAACCTTTTGATTTTTAGCTGATAGATCCTTTAGCAGTTTTTTTTTGAGCCCCCAGGACTGCTACTCAGACAAGGCCTCCTAACATCTTAGGATGGGTTTTGATGGCACATAATCACCTCTGGCTAGATGGTGGCACATATAACCGCTCCTAGAAACTTTATCTTTTCCACTTAGAAAATCAGACCAAGAAAATCTGTCACAATAAAGCCTGAACACATAAAGAGCGTTCACATGTTCTAAAGGCAGGCTAAAGAATGAGAAACTCTGGAAAGTGCTTAAGTCCTAAGGGATAACCAGGTACATCACACCCCAATTCTTCCAGGCGCTGCCAGTGACAGAGCAGGCACTGGACAGAGATGCTGTTGCATCCACCATTCCCCATTAGCAGAGGCATCACCTGGCCCTTTGATTTGACTTGAGAGGGAAGAAACCCAACCTTCCTTTCCTCTGCAATGCCTGCTATCTCTGGTTTCTAGAGCAAGAATCGTGACACATGACAGTTCCTGGGAACAATGGCACCCACCATCCCAGAGCCAACATAGGAATTTTTAGCAGGCCTTTGAGAAACAGCCCAATGTAATGAGTGTGTTCCATTATTGCAGTTCAGGTAACAGTTTAGAAAATGTTGTCTTCCAACATCAGTTTCACGCCAAGACCTTCACAAATTAAATTAATGTAATTTGTTGTAAAATTGTGCTGACACACATGACCACCTTTAAAAATTAACTGAGTTAAACATACTCAGCGTTACAGATACTTCATTATTCATATACATCATGCTGTTCACAGAAAAAAACCCATGGAAGTTTTCCCATTGAGGGAAAGAGTCTGTTTATTCGAACAAGGAACTCTTAAAGAAAATGCACAACTGAGCTTCATGCAGTGCAAGCAACAACAGCTACTAATTTCAGTAAAATTCTCCCAATTATTTCTGTATTAAGCTTTAGGCCATGTACACTACCCACACATTGTTTGTATTCTGTAACCATTTGCGTATAACCTGATTTAAACAAGAGTGTATAATATACAGGATGGCAAGGATCTATATGTGGAATTCACTTAGATGGCCTAAAAACTAGGATCATGGATAACAAATAATTAAGTTTTTGGACTACATAATCTCCATCACCAGTCAGATCAACTTAACCTACCCGAATAAATGCCCAAGACTTCCAGGACTCTTGCAACATCCATTAATGTACTAATTTTGGAGTAATTTTTTTAAGTGAAGATTTTATTGAGGTCATAAAATCCACTTAATTCTGACTTGTGCTTGGAGATAACCTGATGCTTACATCACCACCTCCTTTAAAAATAAAACCAAGCTGAGTTCTACCCATAGACCTACTAGCTTTCACTTGTTCCTAACAATAGCAAAGGCAGCACAGTAATTGTGTGAGAAGTCAGGAACAAAAAAAGAAGAGTGAAAGGAAAAGAGGTATCATTTTACAAAGAACATCTATGCTGGAATTCTTCTTAGAAAAAAAAAAGCAATCAAAAAAAATCCAGTTTTGCCTGACATCAGTTTTTAGTGACCTGATTCTCTTTGGAATGCACAGTGATAAAAGGTAACTTATCATGTGCTCAGTTCTGCTCTCCTTTTATCTAATAATACACACAAGCAACAGTCTTTTGGGACTTTTACAGAAACACTCAGAAACACTGTCAGGTACTTAGTTCCTGCTGAAGACAGAGTATTGAACTACACAAAAGAAAATCAGCATGATAGAAGTTATGTATGCCTTAATTTTTGGGATAACAAAAAGGCAGGAATAAATAGCCACAGTAAAAAGAGAGTAACACAAAAGAATGCTCACAAACAAAGAGCTCTTACCAAATACAAAAAGGTACAAGACATACTTGATCAAATCAAGCTTTAGAACAGTTGAGTGTATTCCACATTCTGGCTGGGAGTTGTTTTTGCCTATTAGAGGTAACATGTAATTACCAACAAGCTTTGTTAATAATTGACACATAATAAAAAGATTCACACCAAAAAGCATGTAAAAGCCCCAGCCTGGGTAACTTTACACACTTTAAAATGTGTTATTAATGGTATTAATGATTGTATTCCTTTGAACAAGGATTTTGGCAATGCCATCTTGGCACAGAAGGTGCCAAAGACATGGCTCCAAATTTCAGTCAACACATGAACTAGTCGAGTCCCTGAGAAAAGGATGATAGAAAGGGAAGACAATACTTCTGGTTAAATTTAATATGGCAATAAACAAAGCAAACAGGTAACAGGTAGTATTGTTCTTGTCAACTTATCTTCACATTTAGGCCTCAAGCTCCACCAAAAGATAGAACACCAAAGAGAACTGAAGGAGCCCATGCAGGAGGAACTGGACAGGAGATTACCCATTATTTTCTTTTCTTTTCTAGTGGTACCTAAATGGTTCTTTTCTATACCTGAATGGATTGTGCACCCATCCCACTTTGGATACCACTGGTCTCCTGCACCAAGCCACCTCTTACCTAAGTACTAGTCCTGCAGAGACACAAGAAAAACGGAACTATATATTCACCAATCCAGGATATTAAAGTGCATGTTGGATACAGCTCTCTTGTTCTTCAGAAGCAACCGTGAGTGTTACTCAACCACAGCTCAAAAACTACAAGCTGATAGCAGACATTTCTCTTGGCAGAATTTCATGACATCTTATATAAGCAAATTGTCTGGATTTTTCCAGTCTCTTTTGTTGTGTTCCAGACTTTGCCCCAGATAATGAAGAGCTGACAGTAGAGCTGCCTTGCTATTTCAGTCCTACCCCTGAACAGCTGGTGTGGAAATACAGGCAGCAAACGCTATTACTCAGGGTGAAATTATATCTTAGAATTCAAGTAATTGTCTTTAAAACAAACAAACAAACAAAAAGATCAATAGGCTATTTCATTGTCAACTAACAAATCACTGAGTAACACCCAGAAACCTAATTACTTCTCCCTATTAAAATAATTTTAACCAGAGTGGAAACCAGGATTTCTCCCTCTGACACACACTGCTTACAAAGTGAATCCGCAACAACAGAAAGGAGAAGCCATATAAACAGCAGGACTCCTAAGAAACCATGCTGAACACACATCATCACTTCCTAGAGAAGAGCTCTTGAACAAGAGGAGGTATTATTTGTCCTCACAATCACAATTTTAACTAAAAAAGTACTCTCCAGACCCAATTTATTGCAAAAACAATGTATAGAACAGTATTGAAGTCACCATCTGTTACACGACACCAAAACCAGGTATCAAACACAGATCTTGTATTAAGCACTCAAACTAAGACAAGTCAAACTTCCACCACAATAACCACCACACTGCAAGGTTATCATAGTAACAGTGATCCAATTAAACTTTTCTTCACAGTTGGGTGTTCACCCCAGAAGCTTCAGACTACACAGTCTCACTCAATCATTTCAAGCATGAAAACTAAACTGACTAGCCTGTTGCACAAAGACTGAGCTCCAGAATCAAACGCAAACACGACACCTCAAGCCCAAGAATGAAACAGCAAAAAAATCCAGAGGCCTTCAGGCACATTCAGGAACTCCAAAGTTTACAGAAGGTGATACTTAACACTTAGTTCCTGCTAGGTCTAATTCCTCATGACTGTCTTCCCACAATGATGAAAGCAGCGGGCTCAATCTGGGAAACAGAAAACCATGTAACAGTCACTAGAAACACCATCTATTTGGATTTCATAAATCGTTTCTTTTTCCTTTTTAGGTTTTTTCTTGTCCCCTAATCTCAATACCAAATTACCCTACTTAATTTCGGATTCCTCCCATTTACTGCTTAATTCAGAAAGTGGAGTAATTTGGTAGGAAATGAAGCAATTTGTATCTATTCCCACTGCCGCTTCCTCCAAACTTGAGCATGTAAATATAGAAAGTCACTCAAAGGGAAATAGCAGCCCCCAAACATCCACTGCTTTAGAACAGCACCCCTTCTGGCTGCACTGGAAAAGTGTGTCCCATCACAATTTTGTGAAGAGCGCAGCCATATAACACAACTTCTATTTACTGCTAGACTGGCACAGCCCACCCAAATCTCCTCAAACACAGGTGCTGGCCTGAACTTAGTAACAAGTGCTATATCTATCAACTATGTGGGAGAGAGGACACCAAAACTCCTTTATGAAGGAAACGCAAAAAAAAAAAAGTCAAAAGAAATAATCAGATTTATTTCCTGAAGCAGTACTTTGCTCTTATGACAAGCCTCCAAAGCACATATGTGGTGGTGAAAGGAGTCTCATATAGACTCATTCCTCTACAATGCAGGTTAGAGTGTTTTTTAAATTACTAGTCCTCGAAAAGACTCCTTTTAACATCTATAAGTCACTTAGACATGCTTTCTACAGAAGGACAATTAGAAACCTCACAGCAGATCCAAAATCAAGATTTATGTGTATTCATTTATAGCTGAGTTACTTTAAGACTGATCAAGATCGAGCAATAGATACGAAAAATATTTTAAAAGAGCTATTGGTTTCTCAGTTGTAACAACTAACTCAATTCAGGCAATTCAAACTTCATTTTTCAATTTTTCACATTTCTAATGTTCTGAAATGCTCCGTGTAAGGCTCAAAACTAACATCTCCCTATCATAACTTGATTTCAATAGCTTGCAAGAAGCAGCTTTTTTCTCAGCTCCATTTTAACAGCTTTGCTGATGCACACAGCACACAAGAGAAACACAGCCGTGAAAAATGATAAAACAAGCCACTTGCATAGACTCAGCATCTTGGTTCCTGTGAAAGTGCTGAAAGGCATAAGAAATGAGAGATCTCAGAGAAAAGGCATTGGCTTGTGATTATAACCACGAGTAGGAATACGACTGTGGGGTACATGTCACCTGTAACCCTGTCCCCCTCTCCTTTTTTCTTAACACAAAGACGGATGAGAAATCCCAAGCATACTGGCTCAGGACACTCCACACTGCCACAGGACACGCCTTGGTCAATGCCCATCTGCCACTGCAGAGGACAGGGTGAGTGGCAGACTTGAAAGATATCTTCATTTATATATTTTTGAGGATAGTTTGTCTCCTACATATCTGTGCACTGCAGGTGCACTTATTGGTGCTCAGATTGTTATTGTAATCAACAGGAAAATACAGGCAATGCTGAGTATTTCACAGGAGAAAAATAATAGGACAAAAATATCATCGAGGACACTTAAACTGGGAACAAAAACATAACAGAGCAGGAGAACCTCCTCTTTCACAGCTATGAAAGATACAGTGATCTCCTGGTTTGCAGTGATCTCCTTTCTTACTCACCAGAGACAGCCTACATGTTAACGGCAGCTAGAATCCAGGTCCAGTGCAACCCTACTCACGTAAGCTACTCTTTTCCTTTGCTCCTTAAGAAATTATAAAAAAAAACCCTCAGGCAAGTAGAAGTAGTTAATTTCTGAGGCACTCAAACCATCAAGAAAACAAAGCAAACAGCTCCCAGATTCCAAAATATAACCATTACCTCCAGAAAGAAAAACCTCATCTTCTACTATGTTACACAAGGTGATCTAACATTTGTAGAGCACAGCTCTTCAAATCCATGTCATTCAGTGTAGAAACTTGAAGTCACTTGAAACAAACTAATTCAGCTAATCAACACCAAAATCACATACACACAGAGCTTGTCACTCTTTGCCTCTACAGTATCTCTATTGTGTTCTTTGCCTTTACAGTATCTCTTTTTTTTTTCCTTCATACACCACAGCATTTTAATTGGCTTACAGATGCTGAACACCCCCCAAAAACTTATAAGGAAACATGATTTCATTCTGACAACTAACTTTGTACATACTCTTTGAGAAGTTATTTTGAATTCAAAAGCTGCCCTGTAATCTATTCAACTACTGGATTCATCAGCTCAAAATGAAAAAATGTCAACACAGAAGATACAGATTACAGATGTATGGAACATGGTAACCACTAAACATCTCCATTTTAGTTGTCAGATCTTGCTTTGCAGATGTTTAGTTACAAGTTTCACTTGACTAAATAGGAGTTTCTATAAAAATATTTTTCCCATCTCTTCTGAGCTGTTTTTCCTTCTGTTTAAAGGGAAACTTACAGCTGAAATTATTCAGCATCTATGTGCTTTATACACTATACAAAATTAAACAGTCATTTCTTCTATAGGGAAGGAATACAACAATCATGTGCAAGCATACTTCCACATCTGTTATTTTGAACATTTTTTTTTGTTTGTTGCTGCAGGGCCCAAAATCCCCAAATAATTATTGCAAAGGCCCACTGCAATCCAGTTGTATAAACACAAATAAGCCTAAGATAACGCCCCAAGCACCAAGAGTAATGACAGAGGTGGAAGAGATAGTTTAGTCAGGCATGAAATTGATTTTATAATAGCAAATATCTGTTGCCTTCCATGTGCTAAGTAAATAATTCTAAAGAAGAAAGTAAAGATAATAAAAAAAAAAATAATCATTACCTGCTCCTACTAAATCAAATGAAAGAGTGAAACTTGCTCTTACATTGACCCTGAAACCTGTTTAATAGCTAATTAAAGCAATTACTCCTAGCATTACAAAATCCTTAATCATCAACAACTTCAGGTGCAGAGGAGACTCTTTTTTTTTTTTTACTTTCTTCGAACTTAATAGTATTTTCTTTAAATGACAAGTTTATGTCAGCATAACTCTCACCAGTAGTCACTACATTTTTAACCACCAACACAAAGCCCAAACTTCTACTAGTCTGGTTAACAGAAGATATTCTTCACAGACTTCACCAGATTTGACTGTTCAGCAAAAGTACACTTGGAAGTAGCCCCTATTTTTTTCCTCCTATTCAGAAACGAACTTGATCACCGACAGAAATCCAGTATTATTGCAAAGCAATTACAAAAACCCCTCTTCTGGACCTCCCCCACCAGCACCTGGAGTTCTGCACTCCTCCGCATTGTTCACTCTTTTAAGCTTACCTCAGTTACTTTTTCCTTGGTTCCAAAGCCATCTGACACAGCCTCAACTTGCATTCCTTCATTTTTAAGTCTCAGCCACAACGTTTTAGTTTTAATCAAGCTTCATGTTCATCAACTTTCCGTAGCCATTTAATAGCACCTAGTTCTCTAGTGCTGTTCCTGGTGGTCTACTGGAGTTAATTAATTACACTGCTGTTTTGAACACTGATAATTTTCAAGTTACTAAATGTTGCTGTGCTGCATAACAAGACACAGAACAATAACTGGAACTAATGGCTTGGCCATTATGAGGTGTTCAGCTTGACAGTACATCCAGCCATAAATTAGATTACTAAAAGGTTAACAAAAGGCAAAGGCAGCTTCATTAAACTTTACCTTAAGCTTTGCAATTTCTGCCTACACTTAAAACCCCAAAATATTCCTGAGTAGATCATTAAGGGATAGAAATACAGTATTAAAAACAGGAAAGAAACTCATTCAATCCTATTCAGTTAGGATCTAGAGCAATTTTGAGTTGAGGCAGGGGAAGTCCCCAAATGAATTCCAAATTGGAACAGATGACCATACTGCTAAAACAGAAATGCTCAAAACACCTGTTTAATAATGTTGTCGTATATCCAGTTCAGAACATCCCCAATACCCACATTGAGCCATTAACTGACATCTCCCGCAGAAGACAACAACGAAGCATCAGGAAACACTGAAAGAGATCAGCTTTTGGCAGAACAGCAACAACTTTCATTGGCAGTAAGTGCACTTTTCAAAAGCTTCTCTATGAAACAACTTTAACTTGCAACTAACTCCTGTTGCCTTCTCTCCTTTTAGATGGCTATGGCATGGCAACAGAGGAATGGAAACCTGCAGATACGTGGAAATGTTCAGCTGAAAAATATTAAATATATTATTTGAAAAATCACCTACCTTTTTTTTTCTCAACTACAAAACCAATTCCTAATGTGTCTTAAAAAAACCCCAAAAATTAAAAAAAAAGGAAGGACAAGTATTGGGCAGACTCCAGAAGAGATTTAATAAGCTGTCCATGCAAGTTCCATCAGCTGTTTCACTCGTGCAATAACAATCCAGAGAGACAGCTTAAATAATAATCTATTTAAGGGACAAATTTAACTAATTACTCAAAGTAAAAATACCTGTAATTATTTAAATATATTTTATATATATAGGGCTGCCTTATTAGTTTAAGAATCTTAGGTAGTTTTTCCAAGTTAATCACAAGTTCTTCTGGCGACACCAGAGAATTTTAGACACAAAACAAATTCACAGCTCCTTAACAACATGTGCCAACTCAGTTCTACTTTGCAAATTTACTCCTTTTTCATGTGGCAACAAACCATGTGAATTGACCTGCACCCTGCCCCCTCCTTTTTTCTTTCCTTTTGTTGTTGTTGTTAAATAAAATCCACACTGTTTTCAAACCTGATTTTGAGTTCACTGACTAAATACCCACCAGAAGATCCTGGTAGCAGAACAGTCCTACAAGCAGATCTACAAGCAGAACCAAAGGCCTGGACTTGGTTTGTACCAGTTGAGGCACAAACCAGCAAACAGCATGTGCTGTTCATCTTCCTTCAAGCTGACTTGATCACAGAATGGGTCACATCGGAAGGGGCCACACTGATGCCTCTTCAATTTTTACTTGTTTAGAGCAAAAATTTCCTTATGCTTTCAATCCAGTTTCTTCTAGTGAAACACCTTCTGTAGATAGCTCTACCAGAGCAGGCCTAGGGTTCCTGTCAAATTAGAGTCCACTAAAAACCAAACTTTTATCTTTCTGTTCCAATAATATCAGGTAAGTTTCATCTACATAAAATCTAAATGAACTTTCTTTCATAGCAGTAATGAATATCATCATAGCTACTTTTCTACTGCATGAATTTCACTTGGAATTTTTAGTACAGCAATTACAGTCATAGGAAGGGAATTATCCCAATATCAATCATTTCAGGCATAACGGCTTTACTTACAATACTTCTTCTAATGGGATATTACAATAAACACATGCCACTAGATTTTCTGTTTCAGGTTGTTCTTGATATGATTAAACTGTTTTAATCTTTTATCAAAATTAAATGATTGCCATCTCACTCCCTGCCATACAAAGCAGCATCTCTGCCAGACAAATTTGAATTTTTATTAATCTCATATATATACATAACAACCCTGCTTATTCTCCACAACCTTTGCAACATCAGGGATGGACCCATAATCCTAGCTTGCAAGTAAGGTAAAATACTTACTACAGATGTGTATCAGGACTTAGTAATAAAAGAAAGATTTAGTACTGTGCTGGCATTCTTGTTAACTCAGGTTTTAGAAGGCAGTGCTTATTCTGACAAGCTAAGGTCTCTCTTCCCTCTACCCACTCCTTAAATTGTTACCTGGGAGAAGAGACCACCCCCCACCTTGCAACAACCTCCATTCAGGTATTTCAGAGAGCAGTAAGAGGTCTCCTCTGAGCCTCCTTTTCTCCAGGCCAAACAATTCCAGCTGTTCCTCATAGGACTTCTGCTCTAGATCCTTCACCAGCTTTGCTGCCCTTCTTTGGATATGCTCCAGCAATTGATACGAGGGACACTTCAGCCACCAAATGTGAAAAAAGTACAACAAAGATCTAAGCTTCTCCATAATAAGGCAAAAAAGCAGTTGGTAAACAAGACATCAGTGCAGAAAAATTATCAACAGAGCAATTCAGTAAGTGATGTGAGTGCAATAGAAGAGTCTTTTCTGATGGCTTTGTTTCAGTTTCGTGCATTGATGGAATGGGCCAAACAAGCAGCAGGGATATTGCTTCTTTTAATAGTTTGCTAGAGTGAAGTGGTATTTTGCTAGAGGCAAAAAGAACTGAAGAGAAAGAATTAAAAATAAATAGGCCAGAACGAAGCGTATTTTCAATTTCAGTTGCAAAACCAATGTAGCAACAACTTTCTCTTCTTTTAGTATGAAAAATAATTATGGCATATTGCAATGTCACCAACGTAAAACAAAGACTGAACACAAGGGTGTTGGGTGCTTGCTTTTTTCATTGTTTCAAGAGAAAACTGGATGCTCTTCTCAGAAGTTTCTTTACGCATAGTAACATGAAAGTATAAAACCAGCATGTAAATCTGATATGCTCAATCTTTATATTTGAGTTTCCACTGAAATAAAAGAAAATAATCTTTACAACTAACTGAAAACTTAAAGATGTCTCAAGCATAAGGCTGCTTGCTTCTCTTGCTTTTAGTGAGTATGATTTTAGTTTAGCACTTGTTCCAAAGTAACTGTGCATATGCCCCAAAAAGCAGTAGCCTAGGTCACGAAGGTCAAATCAAATTCAAGTATCAGAAAAAGAGATCTACTGACCATAGTAAATGCATTTTCTATTTTGTTCCTGAAGCCCCCAGACACCGGAAATAAACCTTTGGGCAAAACAACCTAGGGGTTTATTTCTACTGCTCTTATGGGTCTGCCAACCTGTAAGAGAAAAACAATTTTACTTCCATTTCCTAGTTTTACTTCTTGCCAGGTCTATTAAAGACAATTGGAGTTTTTTTCCTCTCTTCACTGCAATACTAACACATCAGTTCTCAGTTCTATTTTTGTAGGCTGGAATAAACTACCTCTACACTTCTCCTCTGGAAGTCACATACTTAACACATTTTTCTGAATAATGTTTCCTCTTTGAAGATGAGGAGTTCAGTGATATAAACGAGCCCATTTCAGAAGTGGGACTTGAGACTCACAACTTTTCCTTACCAATGTCATCAGCATCAGTTCTGTAAGCTCTTGAAATTAGATATGCACCAGATAAGCATTTTAAAAATGGCTTAGAGGAAAAAAAAAAAGAGTATAAAAGTAGGTGCTAAGATTTATATAAATATACTTATTACTATAGGTTAGAATAAATTATCTTGTCTCTTTGTTTCCCCATTGGAAATCACATACTCCAGACCCTGAGTATTCTTATTTCTTTCTTCTATACTGTGTTTACCTGTACTGTGTTTCTGTATTGTGTTCTTCTCTCTTACAGCAACTGAAATGGGGCAGAATAATTCAGAGGGTTTAGCAGGGCCGAACAGAACAAAAACTTAACTACTTGTGCCACCTGCCCACAGATGATGATCCTTTTTATGCAGATCAATATAACTTGACTCTCATCAAAAGAGCTTGACACCATCAAATAATGATCAGCTGCAGCTTGTGTTGGTTGCAGCTGGGGTAGAGTTAATTTTCCTCATAGAGGCTGGTAAGGGGCTGTTTTGGATTTGTGCTGAACACAGGGCTGATAATAAAGAGATGTTTTTGTTAGTGGTGAGCTGAGCTTACACAGAGCCAAGGCCTTTTCTGCTTTTCCTACTGCCACGCAGGCAAGGAAGCTGGGGTTGCACAGGACCACTTCTCCTATCAAGCTCCTTTGAAAGCTATCAAACTCCCTTGAAATTCTGAAACCATCCCTTCAACATCCCAGCAGATGCTCTCACCTCTGTCACAAACATCCATATAATCAACAAACTAGTTACTGATATTTTCAGACAGATAAGCTTCAGGACTACAAAGTAACTTCCTGCAAAAGTGGAATACTGGAATCTGTTCTGCAAAAAGTTGGCAAACAAATTTTGGACCCAAATTGCATTCTTCTTCTCTGAGCCATTCTTCCCCTGTCTAACTCATGAACATCCCATTTCAGGAGCTCACTAGAGGTCATGTGGATGGCACCTAATACTTCTTTCCATACCTTCACCAAAACTTGATATGCAAAAGTCAGGTGACTCAATCCCACCTGTGAACTTCTCATTTTAAAAGAGAAAACATTACCTTACTCAGAATGGAAATGCTCTTATTTCTCTGTTAGCTGAGTTTTTGTTAGATTTACCTAAACACTCAGATTACCCCAGCTGATCTCATCCACTTTTCAAAGTTCAAATTCTGAGTTACAAAGGGAACTGGAAGGCTGGTAAGGTCAGTCCAACATCATAACCTTAAACATATGAACCAAATGATATGTAAGTCAGGTCACAGATGGTGTCAGATGATACCATTCATACATAAGGTTTTAAGCACAGAGCACATGACATTAGAATGTCTAGAAAAGGATCCAAACAGAATCCCATTTTAAGAAATATGTCTACTGAGTACAGCCTTCACTAAAACACTAGAAAGTAACCCATTGTAAAATAAATCAGTGTTTTAGCTCTTTGAATTGTAAATGGTTTGGGGTTTTGAGTAGAACTTTCCCAAAACATGAAAGACTTAGTTTGACTTCAGTTGATCTTCAAGTCACTTAAATTCAGAAATTTGGAAGATAAATATATACTTAAGTGCCGGTCTCATCAAAAGCCTTTAAGGTGAGCAAACACATTTTGAAGTATGAGCCTTGGTGTCTCTGATTCTCAAGCCCCTATCTATAAAATTTTGACAACTTTTCTTTACTATTCCCCATTGTATGAGGGCAAGCTATTTAGATAAGATGATCACAAAGACTAAGCAACTGCATTGGTTTGATTTTTGTATTTTCTTTTATAGATTTCAATACTCTTAAAATGTTCTTTCTCTAGCAGTACTTTTTCATGCAATATAAGACGTATTTGTACACCTTTGTTTCTGAAAGTATTGCTCTTAATGCTGGCACAAGTGCAGCAGAAACAACAGTAATCAATTTGATTTGGCCTTATGAAACAAGTGTCATTTTGATAAATGATCCTAATTAAGTTGATATTTCAGGTAGAAAGTGTATTGAGTTAATGTGCTGGCATCTCCCTAGTTATAGTCAGACAAGTACAGATGTTGCAATAAAGCAGCAGCAGTACATTATTAACTTTGCAAGTCACTCAGTCTGCATTCACAAAGTTTGATCAAAGCCACACAACTCAGCAATTGAAAGAAAATGCTGATTTTATGTTTCAATTATTTAACAACATACACAAGTAGTAGTCCCAGGAAGTTTCAAAGCTATAGGTCATTCCTTGATGATCCCTCTCCAGCATGGAAATGATTAATTAGCATAGTGGCACCACAATTGTTTAGAAAACCTTGCTCACACACCAAAAGACAAAACCTGTGTTTCTCCTCCTTTACATAAATTTAATTACCAAGTGTCCTGTTAAGGCTAAAAGACATCATACATTTACATAAACCTAATTACCGAATGTCCTGTTAAGGCTAGAAGACATCATACATTTACATAAATCTAATTACAAGATGTCTTCTTAAAGCTAAAAGACATCATATGTTTATGCATTACTTTCTTATGCTGTGCAAGTCTTTGATCTGTGCCTCATGGCTGGCAAATACAAGTTTAGTTTCCATTTAGCAACTGTAACAGATAAAATAAACACTAATATCCACTCTGAAGTCAAAGCAGTCTTACATTTTCCCCATTTTTCTACTGAGTCCTCTGCAGCTCTCAATCCATTTATTGTGCTTACCATTTGTACAGACTTGCAGCTACAGTTCCTAGTAAAACCCAACCCTCTTGCAGAATGGGAGCAGCTTTGTTACCTAGGTGGGACCAGCAGGTGTGATGTAGCCAGGCAGGTAACACTGAGCACCGGTGGGATGCCACGTAACTCTGTCACCACACATTTGTGGCAATCCAGCATTGGCTGGAGCTAATTCCTGAGATACCAGCTTCCTCCTCAAACACCACAGGGCTGCACATCCCCTTCTGGAATCCACAGGGAGCTGCCAGCCCGCTGTGCAGCCAGCAGTAGCTGAACTCGAAGGTTCCTTCCCACTCTCAAACACATCTTCTTGGAAACACTTCCAGAGACTGAAAAGGACAAAGTGCTTCCTCCGTGCGGCGGGTTCCAAGGGAGTTTGAAGAACCATGCTACAGCTCCACAGCTACTCAAACCTTCAGTCCTTTGCAAACTGTCTTCCCTTCTTTTATCAACTCTGGTCTGCTATAAACAAGCATGTAAGGCTGAAAATACATTCTGAGGTTTCTTATATCCAATTACCCATCTCCTCAGGGGTTTCCTCTAGCAAGACAGCTGAAAGAAGTGGTTTCTCATATTTTTTTCAGATCCACAGAAAGGTTTCCTCTGGAGAAAGAGATTCTGTTCTTAAAATCTACCTGTCAAAAATCATGATAGTCTCCACAGGTGTTTACCCCAAAGAAATAACCTTGACATTAGAACAGTCTACTTTCATGTTGTGGACCATGAGGCAGGGGGGGATCAGTCACCATGGTTGTAACATTCAGGCTGACACATCAACTAAGATAGCCTAGAAATGAATGTACCATGGGCATGACAACAGATGAAAATTACTTCAGGCAGCCATGCCTCTGTCAAACTCAGATACCTCAATGCAAACACAAAAAATAAGAAAAAACTACAAACCATAAAAAAAATACATATTTCTATATGGTAATGAAATCAGGGTAAAAAGGTAAAAAAAATAACAAACTCAGTACTGATTCAGTAAATTCAGTTGGCTACAGCAGTAGAATACTCTTTCTTCTCTGGTCACAACAAAATAGAATATTTAGGCATCATTATAGAAAACACAGCAAATTATACACCTGTTTCCTTGACAAAACCATATCATTAGTAGCATTACCAGACTTAAATAAAGAAAAAATATTTATATCCACAAAATAACCATGAAAATGCCAAGAAAACATCACTGTTAAGCACTATTTTTTTAAAAAGGCAAGTTTTAATTACCTTCAAATTTTGCCAAAAAGGTATCTAACACCACCTTAAGATCTTGCTAGAGTGATGAGGAATACTAGGAGTTAATAATTTATCTTACCTCACAAGAATTGTTCCAATTTGACTGTAAGGCAGTCAAGTCTTAATGCTTTAAGATCATTAGGCACTAGTACTGGAGTCAAAGAGGTGAACTCCCACAAGAACATAAGCAGTCCTAGCAAATAACAAAGTGCTCTATGGACTCATCCACTCTTCACAGATCTGTTCATGCTCACTCTTTCTATGAGATAGGGAACTACAAAGGAAAACAATGGATGAAGCTTTGTTAACAGCCCCAAAGCTTTGCAGGTGGTGCCCCATACAGTTACCTAGAGTGTTGGTATAAAAATGACAGATAAAAAGATTTCCAGGAGTCAAGAGTCTCATTTACAGAGGTGACTCTACCTGTCAACAACTCTGCAGGAAAAAAAAGTACTATGGGACAGCTGATGTTTCCTAGGCATCAAAGATATTCCTTGGAGCTCTTCTTAGAGGGACTGATCATGGTTGCAGGGTTGCTTCCTGCAAGAAGGAACAACGAGGTTCTGCCAGTGGTAAGACTCCACTGCTGATGCAGGGAATTAAAGGATTATCACCATGAACCACAGCACTCAGCTGGTCAGCAAACTAGCTTGAGTGTACAAACACAGTTTGAGGGGATCATGCCATGCAGGAGCTGATCTGGAGACTGCACCAACTCTACCAACCACACTTACAAAAAGAGACCTCTAACTGTTCTCACAATAAACACCTTCACTTCTTTCCCCACCAGCATCAGGTTCCACAGCCACCTGACACAAGCCTTTAGCTGGCTCTGATACAGAGACAGTGCCAGTCTGCAGTGCTGGAGTGGTGGTCTGGCAGGAGGCAAGCAAGGGTACTTAATTTCTGCTCAGTGCCAAGGATATTTCACTGGCATAGTTGTCATGAGTTTTGCAGACACCATTTGGCTAAAACTTCAGATATACTCTTAAGAAGAGTATTTTCCCCCAAACTGACCCACTCAAGTCAGAGTTAGAATCTCTCTTGTGAACTATACTAAAATACAGATGCTGACATCTATCTCTGAACTTCCCTGTCTTCACTGACAAAGCCCAAGATAGACACAGAGCCCAATAAAGAAAATGCATGCAGCCTTCTGTGGCCATCTGTAAAGGAGTTAAAACAGTGTCTTAAACATCAATAGCATTGATGCGGTCTGATACATTGCTTTGGTCACAATCTGGCTAACACATTTTCAAAGATTGACAGGGAACACATCTTCCGCTCAAGTGAAAAAAAAATAATATAAAAAGGAGGATACTAGGGATACTTCCTAACACTATTCTAGTAGTAAAACTACTGAAGACTACCAGTGGGGTCATGCACTACCATGCATTTGTCCTCAGGTGGTACTGCAAGTACTGCAAGAGGGTACCCCTGAATCTCAGCTGGGCCCAGATTCAGCTGTTTTGATTTCAGGTTGGCATATATCCATTTCTAATAAAGTGCAAATCATAAGGGAAATACTTAGTAAATAACTGACTTTTTCACTACAAAAATTAAAATTACCAAGCGCATAAAGATCTAGAAGAGAAAAGTTTCTGTATCACAATCATACCTTCAGCATGGGGATAAGTATTTTTAATTTTATATATTCCTTTACACACACTGCACATATAAAAGGGACAGAGTTCAATACCAGTAACATCCAGTGCTTAAATAATCCACTATCTAGTGTAGTAATTTTGCTATTCTGTTTAATCACTTTGCAATGAAAGAAGCATCTGTGCACTAAGCACCACTTAGAAAATTTCCAAAAATAGCATATTACTCCCTCTAGACTAAACTTTCTTTTGAATTTTTTTCCCCACCACAGATACCTAAATCTTCTTGCATTGCTGACTTGGAAGCAAGAATATGTAAAAGTTGCAATTCATTTCACTGCACCATCTTGTGGTTAATAGTAGAAGACACAACAAGAATGATCCACAGCAGTATTGTCAGGTGTTGACAAGACCTCTGCACTGCCCCATGCTTTTAAGATTTAAACTGACTCCTTCAAAGTATGCCATGGAAAGCTATCTATCTCATTCCCTCAGCCAGGTTACAACAGAGGGCAGAAAATTATGAAATTTCTTAGGTTTTGGGTGTTTATTTAGCTATGCAGCAAGTTTTAAACATCCACAGTCACATAGCCTTGTTATTCACTTCCTTAACTCTGGATTTTACCCTTCCCTTGACTATGGTCCCTACACACAGCTGTGCACCACAAATGCAACAAAACCCTGACAAAGTTCAGGCAAACAAGATGACAATCTCGTGGCACGTAGCATTAGACCATGGTGTACCACCTTACACCTTTGCCTGTCAAGTCTGAGATGGCAAAGCAGAGGTGCAAGTTTAAAAAACATAATGCACAATAGCTCCTTTTATACTCACTTCACTGAGAAAACCAGAAGGCATTTGCAAATAGCCACAGGCACTGACTACAGTGGTTATACCCCCTTCTAAAAATTCTTGTGCTTGTAGAGGAGGCAAGGACAATTTTCATACAGGTGCATGAACATGAACATAAATGAGCATGAACACATTTTCAAAACTACTCCAGCATTTTTTATTGTTTTCCAGTATTCTTAGGCCAAACTGAAAAAACAAGACAAACAGAAGTCCTACAGACACATTTATAAACGTCTTAATGCTGCTCTTGAAAGTAAATAGAAAGTAAAGTACATGGAGCTGTTAAAGGGAATACAGCTATTTTACTACATAGGGCATAGAAGGAACAAAAACCAGTGGACACTTCACTAGATCAGTTGATACAGTCTTACAAAAATGAGGTTTTGATGACTACTAATGAATGTTCAAAAAGCTAATATTTGTGAGGCATTAAGGCTTTGCAACTAAATGACAAAAAGCAACATTGTTTAGTATTGTTCAATGAAACCACTTTTTAAAACTTTACAAAATATCAATAAAGTATTAACTTCCCAAGAGCAGAGAGCCATTAGCTCATTCCTAGCAGTGAATTTAAAACACTCTCATGTCCTTGAAAACCATTAGCCATCAAAATATTTATGCACAAGCTGTTATAAAGGCCACTTTACTAAAACTAGACAGTTTTTCTATTCAACAGCGGCAAATGAAGTAGATACTGGTATAAATGCAGAAAAGTACTTACAAAATCACAAAAGGGAAAAGGAGAGAGTATCCTCGTGACTGATGATATGAAAAGAAGACCCCTTAATAGGCCAGGTTTAAATAGCATAGTTGCTCTTTGAAAAGCTACTAACACAGTAAATCTGTGTAAATAACTTTAAGTGTACTAATATGGATTCAGCAACACTTAAAGCCATCAAAGCTGTAGTAGTTTGATGCTGGCCAGATGCCAGGCACCCACCTAAGCCACTCTCTCAGCTGGACCCTATACAGCTGGACAGGGGAGATAAATACAGAGAAGGGTTCATGGGTTGAGATAAGGATGGGGACAGATCACTCACCAGTTATTGTCATGGGCAAAACACACATGAATTTGGGATGTTAACTGAATTTATTGCAAACAAAATTAGAACAGGATAATGAGAAGTATAACAAAGCTTAAAAAACACCTTTTCCTCATCCGTCTGTCCTTCCCACACTCTACTTCCTCACCCCAGTGGCCCAGGGAGACAAGGAATGGGGGTCATGGTCAGTTCATCATGCACTGTTTCTGCTGCTGCTCACAGAGGAGAGTCACTCCCCTGCTCCAGCATGGGCTCCTCTCTCCACTGCTCTGCAGGTCCCTGCCAGGACCATGCTCCTGCATGGGTCTCTCACTGGTTCACAGCCTCCTCTCAGGCATACACCTGCTCTAGCATGTGCTCCTCCATGGGGTGCAGGTGGATCTCTGTATCCCCATGGAACTCCATGGACTGCACGGCTGCCTCAACATGGTCTACAGAGGAATCCCAGCTCCAGCACCTGGAATATCTCCTCTGCCTCCTTCCACACTTAGCTTGGTGTCTGCAGAGCTCTTCCAGTGGTGTTCTCACCCCACTCTTCTCTGGCTACAATTACAATTACACAATAAAACTTTTTTTTTCCTTCTTCTTAAATGTTATCACAGAGGCATTACTATCACTTCTTATCTGCCCAGCCTTGGCCACCAGCACATCTGTCCTGGAGCCTGCTGGCATTGGTTCTGCTGAACATGGAAGAAGTTTCTGGCAGCTTCTCACAGAAGCCACCCCTGTAGCAGCCCCACTATGAAAACCTCACCATGCAAATCTTACAGAGTAGCAGTTAAAGCAGAATAATGAGCTCTCTTTTAGGCACCAAGTGAAAGAAAAAATGAACCATGCTAAAACTAGGCAGATTTTTTTTTCTCCTCCAACACACCAGCCAATTAACAAATGCAGTGTTTCAACACAGCATTGTTGGGCCATAAAAACCTCCAAACCTCTCCATTAGTCTATGGACATCCCAATCAACTTTTATCCCATATGCTCACTGCCTGCAAGGACTTTACCTACAATATTCAAAGCACTGAACTGAAACCTTTCATTATTCTATTGTGCTTATGCTCTGCACAAGATGAAGATCATGGAGCTTGTTCAAAAACAGTCATACTCTCCTTCAGCTGCAATAGCAGCAGCACAAGGTACTGCCCAGACACATATCAAAGGCATTTAGCACCTTCCTGCATATATACCTTGACAGCTGCTAAGCAAAAATCTAACATCACTACTCCATGACAAGCTGATTTGCTTCATAAAACAAACTTCAGTTTTTCTTAGGTATTTCTTCCTAGAGTTTACATCAGCATCCTTGATGTTGTATTAAAATGCTTGTAGTGTCTAATCTGGAAAAAGTCAAGGGAAATAAATTTTTACCTAAAATTTATTTATAACATTAATTTTAACTAACCAATCTAAAATTACATTTAAATATATTAAAACCTATGTTAGAGACTAACCCAACAAAAACCTGTTCAGCAAAGCTAAAAGCTTGTTGCTTAAAATGCAGCACGTCCTCTAATAAAATTATGAAGTTGTGCCAGTGTCTGACACATGGAACTACAAATTCCCAAAGTGGTAACCCAGTTTTGCCAGCACCAAGGTATACTAAGCATGAATACAGGAAAACAGAAATCTAACTTGCATTTCAAAAACATATGCAGCTTAATATGAGGCAAAAAAAGAGAAGACAGGTTTATGTGGGAGGAATGATACATGACATACCCTAATAAGATGGATAGAAACGCACTTCTCCATTTGTTATCTTTTTCTACAAGGGTAAACGAGAAATACATTGGTTTCATTCACTAATAAAAAGCATATGTACAGTTTTATATCTTAACATATTTCTATTTAAGTTCACACCACCATTTAGCTCTGATAACCACTGCATATATTTCACATCCAAGTGAACAGTACAATTAATAAGACAAAGTTATTTTACAGAAGCTTCTCAATTTAATAAATCCCTATTAGATTCCAATATGGATGTAAAGACAAGATCTGTTACTTTGACTGCTGAGAAATACAATTAAATACAATTAAAGCCTAATTTGTTGAAAAGCACTTTCAGGCAGAGATACAGGATCTGATGGGCATGCATTAAATAAATTATACTTTCAGAATAGTAAAATAACTCCAAAAATTAGGTAACATACAAACAACCTTCTAGGAAAATCAAGCCATGTGCAGGTATTTTCCAACATCGTAAAAAAATCCAGAAGTAATTTTACTTGAATTAGTTAAAAGCCTTTTGATCAACTAAGTGGCAATATCACGTCCCTTGCTGGCTCATTTTGGCATCTGGCTGCAAATTATTTTTAAACAATACCTGACAAATACTTTGCCTTATTCTTCCAGGATCTGGATCAGGATGAAAAACATTTCCAAACTCCTCAGGAGAAGTAAGAGGGGGGAAAAAAGTGGCACCCGGTATCTAGAATAAGCCATTAGCATAATCTTACATCATGGCCCATATGTGGTTGGATTTATTATTTTTACTCTTTTTCTGAAACAAGTACTGTATTCTATTTTTGGTACTCCAAGTCCTACTTAAGACAAGCAAAATCCCTAAACAAAACCTAAGAAATTAATGTTCATAACTGCTGAACAAAAAGTCCAGAGTTACTATGAAAAAAGAAGTCTGTGCTTTCTTATTCCCACATTTAGATACATAAACTTGCTCCTGCCACTTTCCATCCTCTCTACCACCCCCTACAGTGATTAGCATATCTGGAAAGGAATGAGGCATCCATGTAGGAGAGGAGACAGTCCAGATTCCAAGAAGTAACTATACTGAATTAAAACTCAAACTTCAGAATTGTCATGCTTTATGACATAAAACTTTCATTATTAAAGAATCCAAAGTGGATCTCCTTTTTGCTATGAATTTCATGCTTCCTCTTTCCTGAGTTTTGATTGCTTATGCTATATACATGGCATACAATGAAAGCCAACAATAAACACATGGTAATGTATTTTGGAGAATCACTGTCCAGAAATGAGTTATAAATATAGAAGTATATGCACACTATATCAGCATTCATATTAATCTTAAGTATCTCCAGAAAACAACTATCAAGACAAATGACATTCAAATGGGCAAGACAATCCTATTCCTTAATTATTTCTGACAGTACTGAAGACTTCTTCGAGTGAAAATTTAAGCTTTTTATAGCCTATTAAAGATTATAAATTCACAGTTATCAAATAAGGAAAGCATCTTCAGTTTCCGTTATGAATGGCTCAATGAAACTGAAATTGGAATTGCTGTTTTAAAAAAACTTGATCCAGGCAAACAAAAATAAGGGATTGGAGAAAAATGGGAAGTACATATATCATTATATAATTCATCAGTTTGGCCTCCTTTATAATACTACATACTGCAGAGCTCCAGACTCTCGGCACCAGAGTGAACTTAAATGCCACACAGAAGACCTAATATAGAGAGACTTAAAGGAATTACAATGGTTTCTATAAAAGATAAATAATAGTTTGTTGTTGTTTGCTTTTATGTTATTAAAAATTTTAAGTCTCTGTGGCATGTCTGCGGATAGTTAGATACCCATCTATCCTCCATGTTGAAGAGGGCAGTCAGTAAAATAAGCCAATAAAAAGCCAACAAAATAAGTGGCAATCATTAAAAAATATTACATTCTGTGTAAGTCTTTAGCAATGACTGCCAGAGTTTGTCTACACCAAAACTCAGAAAGGACTGATATTAATGGACTTGTAACTATTAATGAAATAGAGATGCCCAATTGCTCTGGCAAAAGAGTTGAGGAAAAGGGAGAGAGCATAATATTATTGCACACTGACCCTACAGAATCTGGGTTTGTTTTACTTCATTTTCCTGGCTTTGCTGCTTGGTTGCTTGATCATGAAGACATCTGGACAGACCAGAGAATTTCACCAGCATGGCAAATCTTACCTTTTCTGTATGCTTTTCTCCATGCTAGTGTGCATCTTGCCAACAACGACAATTTGCAAACATCAATAAACCAAGCTGCATATGAGATACTAAAAAGCTTCAAATTAGAAAAAACACCATTAAAACTGTAAGTATCCAGCAAGTCTGCTTTGTACATCACCAAATCAGAAAATAATTTTGGTTGGCCAGGATTCTGGATGTCTCCTATATCCAAACACCTGCCCAAAGCCACTCTGATCAGATAGTACCGGGCAGTGTCCACTCACGAACATCTCCAAGCACATATACTCCAACACTGAACGAGACATCCCAGCCCAGTATTTTGACCGTCCATGTGGTCAAAAAAGACCCCAAACCCTAAGATTCATAGTCCCCAGACACACCATTTCCTATGCTTCCCTAGCTGCCAAGCTCTTCCAGAGGTTGCCAAGGCCTCGTGCTAGTTGCCCATAGGGAGGCACCCCAGGCCCCCAGTGGACAAGGTGACCCCACCAGCAGGCAGCATCACAGCTGTGGCTGTCCTGGAAGCACACTGTTTCCTTAGAGGCCTCTCAACTCCTGCTTCCCCATCTTGTCAACCTGAGCCCACTTCCCTTCCTGCCAGCCTATGGGCCCATCCAAAAGATTGGCCACTCACTTGACTTGCCCCCACTTGGGCACTTGCACCCCCCTCCCAAGGCCAACCCAGCACCTCACCCCCACTGTCTGGCACACCCAACTGCTTCACTCACATCTGGGGAACATTTTATTTTTCTCTGAGGTAGCAATCTTGAAATATAAAGAATGTACACAGTAATAACAGCAACATCTGTGTAATACAGCTGAGAAGCATCTCCCATCTTCGGAGCTCTGCTGGCAGAAATGAAACCCACAGAAAACCTCAAATTGTCCAGAAAAGCTAATGGAGAAGACAAATGTGTTCACTAACAATGGCCAAGACAGGAACATTGGAATGAACATGTCAGGAATATGAGATGCTCTCCAACACTGTATGAAACAAAAATAAAAAGCACCTCTTGCTTACCAGAGATAAATTAGTCACGAGCATATATTTCATCAGACCATTTTAATAGCCAGGAGACTCCAAAAGTCCACAGGATCATCCCTTTTCTGATGGCTATGACAACAAGACTGGGGTTTTTTTGGTGTCTCGCTCAGGCATTGCCTCTAGACAGCATGGCTTTCTATTTCAAATATCAACTATCAGCCTTCAGTCTGGTAGGCTTTTCAAATCCCATGACTGGGTGGTGGGATTGATGCTTGGGTGGGTGGGAGATACATGGAAACAGAAGGAGCAGGGAAGTAGCTGAACTAAAACAGGAAACAAGAGTGAGGTAGGAACATGACACAGAACAAGAGAGAAAAAAAACAGTAAGAACAGCAAAATAGGAACCCAGAAAACCAGGGAAGACATTCTGCAAATCACAAATACGAAGAAAAAAGAGGAGACGAGGAAAAAAGTAGGGAAAAAATCCCACAAAACAACAAAGAAGAAACAGCAGAAAATCTTTGGGTATAAAGTAAATTAGACTTTTTTTCTGGTTCCAAAGTTGATTTATACTGCCACCTATTAAATTTAATGCTCCAAAGCCAACATAGCCTTTTTATTCTCTGGATTAAAAGAGTGTAAGCTTTTTTTTTTTTTTCCCCCATTGGTATTTTGAGTCTGTTTCTTCCTGGTGAAAGAAAAGATTAGTCAAAAATTTTCAAGGATGGGCAATTTTGACTCCTTAGGACTGTATACCTGATGTTTCCATATGCATGCTTCTACCCTGCTGGAAAACATCACCTGTGAAAACTGGTGAATTCTAACTGCAGATTGTGACAGCAAATGGTGAACCACAACAGGGGCAAAATTTCACATCAAATATGATCTGAGCGTGATCTAAAGCTGCAACTGAGTGTGATATTTCTACAGCTGCTAAGCTCAACTGACTGATTGTAACCCACAGCACTAATCAAGCTGGCAGAAGAATCAACAGTCTCAGCCCTCCTAGCCCCAGTTGTTATCCTCAAGCTGTCTTCCTTCTCTTATATGCAGCTGCACAAATGTAAATATAGCTAATTTTAATTGAGACAGATTTCCAAAACAATTCAATTTACAGCATATGAGCTCTGGGGTAGAGGAAGGCTGGGCAAGGAGAAAAGGATTGGCACAGTAACTGAGACAAGAGAGATTGACTTTTTTTGAGAAAGTGCCAGTTTATCCTGGAAGTCTTCAGCTATAGTTTCATACCCATTTTAAAGCAGCTCACAAGACTCCCATCCATGAGAATGCCTACGAGATCTCCTTGAAGACAGTAAAGACAGAATGTGCTTAAGCACAGCACAATTACTTTTTAGATTTTAAAATAGGTACATCTTGTACCATGTACCTAGTCCCATAATAACCTCTTTATCAGTTTCCTTAATTTTAGACATTTTAGAAACAAAGAAAGAACCTTTCTTTTGCAAGACCACATTTCCAGAAATGGCTGTATTGGTCCTGCACCCCAGGCACTATTAAACTCTCCATACTGCCATGAAGTGGGTTGTTCCCCCACAGCTGTATGAGTAAGGGGTTTGGACAAAGCAGAAAAGCATCAGCTCTTCCTTTCCACATTTACCAATGTCTTGAATTTATGCTAAGTTATATTTGATCTAGCATACCAATCAATATATGAAGACACTGCAGGATAAAACCAGAAAAGCTTCTCCTGTGATGGGCTTTTTATTACAGAACAGGACACTCAATGAGATCTTCCAAAAAACTCCTTAACAGTATCCTGAACATTTCAAGGATCTGAATTAACACCTTGTAGAACTAATGTATTAATTAGACAACTGTTTGAGAGACATTGAATACTATAATAAATTGCTGTGGGCATGAAGGGCTTTGATTAATCTTACTCTAGATATGCTTACACATAACATTAATTTATAATATCCTTCAAATAAAAGCCTACCACATTTCAATAATCTTACAACTAGAAACTTTTAAATGGCACATAATTTTTTTCAGAAGCTACACATGGCAGATTCAGAGCAGACATTAAACCATTTTATCACAAAGAATAAGCTTTATAGTTCTTCTATACATAAGGAATTCTTACTATATGATTCAAACAAATCTTTGGTATTCTAAAATGTTCTTTTTTTTACTACTCTGCCTTAAGAAAGCTATGCTGTAATTCACATGCAAAAAATACCTCATTAGTCTGGGGGGGCTTAAACTTTCTAATTTTTTTATCAATAAGGTGGAGAGGAGGTTTGGGTTCATTTGGGGGGTTCTTTTGTTTTACTATGTTTTAGGAGGCAATTCTTTCCACTCTTTTACCATTTTGTCCAATTTTTCGAGATATAATGTGAGCACAGAGGCACACAGGCCAGTATGTTCACACAAATAAGCATATGTATCACACATGACTAGATATGAAAAATCCCCATGGAATTCATATTTGTACATAAGTGAATGTTATAAAAATCATTCACTGCACACCAAAAAGGTTCAGAGGAAGACATGGGTGCCAGAACAACCCAAAGGAACAGGTTACTCTCAAGAAATACAATAAAATCTAAACTTGTAACAAGAAGATTCCTGACTGGGACCTCTTGTGTTGATCATGTAAAGACAACCCTCCCAGCCTAGACCACAGAACCACTGAATGGTTTGGGTTGGAAGGGATCCTTGAGGATCAGCTAATCCACCCTTCCTGCCACAGGCAGAGACATCTTTCCCTAGATGGGGCTGCTCAGAGCCAAGATCATTCTGTGAAACAATAAAACACACATATGATAAGGTCTCAAAAAGCAAACTACAGGATGAAGAAACATAAGAAAATTACACTGTGTAGAGCAGACAGAATGCAGAGTACAGTCACATGCTTACGCATGCTTAAACATTCATATATCCAAAATTAAAGTCAAAATTTTAAAATAAAAGAGACAGCATAGATCAATGTGAAGGTTCTCTTGCAGCTTTCTTTCTCCATCATTACAGTGTACACTTTAAAGTCTGGCTAACATTTAAACAATAGGTTCACAGAACGACCAATTTTGTATAATAATTTCAATGACTTTTATGTTTTCAGGTGTAAGAAAAGGCACTGACCAACCATTCACAACAGTGGCAACCAGAATCTGCCTTTTGTACTGGTAGCATCTAAAGAGCTGCCAAGTCATTTTGATTACTATTACACTGAATCAAAAGCATTAAAAAAAAATCAGTAGCTCCAATTTTGTTTCAGCCATCAGCAGGCTACCTAAGTGACAGAAACACAACAACTACATAAAACAGACAGAACATTTGGAATACCTTCTAAGCTTTAATTCCAAAATTTCTTAATTATTAATCCATTCTCACCTTATTGCCCATTGAGTCAATTCACTTCCTACCAAGATTATTTTTTTAAAAAACTATTCTGTTCAGTAATGCCAATTCCACCAGAAATGGACTTCAATATTGATATAAAGCTGACTGCTAAAGCAATAATCTCCCATTTTCATTTTAATTTATAACAAAGCTGTTTAAAATGTACTACAGGCAGAAGATATATCAGAAAATTATTTTGTCAAATTGCTTTCCTATGCATTTTATGTAAAGAAGGGCCTCTTAAATAGCTTTATGTGTCTAAATACAATTTAATTTAAATCAAATTTTAAAAATAACTGATGACGATAATATAAGAATTGGTAGTCTTATTGGAGACTCAGGTTGGGCTACACAGGTGTGTAGAAAACAAGGTAAATGTGGGTTGTGGATAATAATCCCTCCCCTGAAAACTCAGCATTCAATGATTCTGCCAGACAAGTGCCTTAAGTACTTCTGGCACCTTTGAATATGGCTCTGGATGAATTTTCTTTCCATGACTGTCTAGCCGTGTCTCAAGAGGCTGGTTTCAAAAGGAGCAATGCCTAAGGTAAATAATTTACTCCTTTTCTTTTTCTCACAATACCAAGTAATTTTTTTTAAGCCACAGAAAGCATACTGAAAACACTGAAAGAGGTATTTCTATCTTTTTTAAATTACACTGAAGTCTCCATGCAAACTCCAGGGAAGTTTACAGCTGGAGAATTTGTTTTCAAGATGCTAAGGGTTAGTGCTCTGTCAGATGTACTTGTAGTATACACACAACTTGAAGTGTTGTGATAACACTGAAAGTATTTTCTGCAATACAAATTTGAAAATGTTTTTATCTCTGAATAAGCCTTTCCATAATAATTACATATTCTCATGGGAATAATAAAAAGTTACAAATACAAGATAACAACAATGTTGTGATTACTAACAACATTTCCATCAGACAAGAAATAAACTGTATGCTGTTATTCGCACAACTTCTAATCAAAGACAAGAATCTCTTGAAAACTGCCAAAAAGAAAACACTCTTGCTGGTGAAATATAAAACTAAGAAATGCAACACAACTTATTAAAATGCAAAAGACCCAAAAGATGAAGATTTTCTATTCATTATATATGACAACATATTATTTTTCAAGCACAACAAAGGCCTCAAAAGAGACATACCATACTAGCTTGGGAAAGGCTGTGGTGAGCATACTGATTTTTGCCATTTTCTCCACTCCTTCAAACAGGATACTCTCAGCACCTCTGCACCACAACAGGCAATAAGGGGCTAAAACATGAAGAGTGACAAGAGAACTAACTCTTGTTCCACAACACGGAGAAAAGGGAGGTAACAGAACAACCTCTTGAAAACACAAATAAAATTTTGAAATAGTAATTGTCCTTTGAATAGGACAAAGACTCATTTCATTCAGCTCTGACCCAGAGAAAATGGTTCAACCTAGTATTTGGAAGCAAAGAACCATCACAAAATTTAATTTACAATTGCTAAAATGGCTAAATTGTTAAACATGTTTAACAGATTCACATATCTAAGAAATATTTTTCTTACTTTTCTGAACACTATAGCTATCCACCTCTCATTTGCATATTTCCTAGCTGTGCATGAGGTAAGGTAAAAGGTATTTTGGTTAAACTTGTACGAACAACTTGCTTCAGCTGCCAACAGCACACAAACATAGGACTTCCAACAATTTTTGGAAGAGAACCTACTTTGAACCAACATTACCCTGAGAAGAACATCCCAACTAGACTAAAACCCACCACCAAGAATGTAATATACACAGAGAAGTCTCTCATGCAAGATAGATACCAGATATTTACTAGACTATCCATTTGTAAGAGTTACTCATTTATTCCAATATTGATTATTTTCATTCCTTTAAGTAGTTAGTAGCAGTATTTTTAACAGTATACAGTAAAACCTGGCAAGGAGCATACAAGAAATTAAGTCTAGAACAGGAGGTTCACACTTCTGGTTTAAAAATGAAACACTGATAGGAACCTCTTTTAACTCCAGGTTGTAATAATTTGGACCCAAAGAGTTTAAAGACAAGTTTCAAACTACTGAATCCTTTCAGTATTTTATTATGAGAGGACAAATGGGTGATAGAGTATGGCTGACTCCTATCATACTCCATTATCATTTGCTAACAAGTTTGGTCAAGCTTTTGCCAGTAAGGCTAAAACTTACCTTGTTTACTGTTTGTATAAGGCTTAGGAGATATTCTGAAGAACAACAACAGTAGATCAACAAAATGAGGAAAAAATGTCTAAGTAGTGTAAGGGAAAAATTTCTGTGAAATCACCTGGGTGTTACTCTAACAGAAAAATTAATTTTAAAAACTCTGCTTGTAATTGAAATATTTGAAATCTTTAAGATATTAAATGGGACGTTTCATAGAAGATCACTTGGATCTCAGGAATTTACCTATGAGAACTCATGCAAACATGATAAAGTTTGAAAAATCAGAGCTGATGGATGTGAAAAGTCCCTTAGGGCATCTAGAACTTAGCAGCATCTTTAATTCTCAATTACAGAAAAGATTTATTGAAGCAAAGTACCCATGAGTATACTCTGGCTTGACAGGGCTTTTGTTTTTTGGGGGTTTTTTTTGGTGGCTGTCACATCAGCCCCTCCTGCAGACCTGTCAATCTCTCAATGCAGCATCACCCACTACCAGAGAAACACAGTGCACTGCTTACAGTGCTGGACTTGGGACCAACACAACCACAAAGTCACAGAACTCCACCTATCAAAGGTTTCTCACCCTACTGACACGAGAGGGGAATGCTGTCATTTAATTCCTCTTCACATCTTTTCTACTGTAATTGCAGCTCCCAGACTCAGAGAGGCCAAAGCACGTTCACATATTGTGCACATGACTTTTCACCAGCTGGATGCTGGAAGAAGTGATCCAACACTTCCAGGGACAAAAAACTGGACAAAGGAGGTTTGCTTAAATATAAAATTAGCAAGAAACTTTATTAAAGTTTTTAAGATTTTATTTCTGCCAGTAAGTTTTCTTGCACACATCGAAATCTTGAGTGCACCATACTTTGGGAACATCTTCCATGATTTTCAAAGAATCCTTTCCCTAGTCGTTGATTAGGAATGATCCACCCTACAGATAAATGAGTTGAACTAGGCCAGAGATCCTCAATGTGGAATGTGGTGCTTTTTATTTCTCTTGCCTTCCTGTTCCTAAGTTCTTTTCCTTATCCACCTTTTCTTCTTTTACATCTGTCTGTGATTTAATTGGAGTAAAAGAGTAAATCTTTTCCTGTGGATCTGCAGCTAAGGAGGCAATCAGAAACAGCATCTTAAAAAGGCAAAGACAGATGTTGTGGTAAGTTTGGCAGTTCTCCAAGTGTCTAATAAAACACTTTTCTATGCCAACCTAAGCCAGAAGCTGCGAAGTAAAGGGTCAAACACTAAAATACAGGATCTTTTCCTTTTAATCCTCCAACTGGATTGTTAGCAGCCCTGCAGAGAAGGACTTGGGGATGTTGGATAAACTGGACAAGAGCCAGCACTGTGCTCTTGCAGCCCAGAAAGTCAGCTGTCTCTTGGCCTGCATAAAAAGAAACCTGTCCAACAGGCTAAGGGAAGTGAGTCTCCTCCTCGTGAGACTCCACCTGGGTGCTGCATCCAGCTTTGGGGCTCTCAGCATAACTTTTCATGGTTCTGTTATTCTATATTTTTACATTCTTACACTTGCCAGATCATCCCTAGACATTAAAAGGGTGCTGAATTTTTTTTGTGAGGTACACAAACATTGTGGCAATGGGAACCACAGAAAAATCCACACAGAAATTAATAGCCTCCAGTAAACAGAGCCTGGGGCTCAAAATTAACAACTAGGCTAAGATAAAATATTGATTAATGTCTTAGGAAGTGAATATCATCTATCCTCTTCACTGAATGAGGCAG
>VWZS01002869.1:946262-969596 GCA_013397075.1 Rhabdornis inornatus
AGGGGACAGAGAGAAATGTACAAGTAATGTACAAGTGATTGATTATGCAGCCAGAGATTGTATCACACTGCCTGTGCACAGGGGGACAAAGGGGTAAATTAAAAACATGCCACCTAAATTATGGTATTTCTTAAGCATGAGGTCAATTTTAAAAATGTTTACAATTAGCACTGCTGTGTTTCTATCATCAAAGCAGATTAACAATGAATTTAGAAACATCTTGAATCATCTCATATAATTCATTATATGACTATTCAAGCAGGTGGAAGGCATCAAAATATCGATCACTGTAATATTCCCCTTTATTTTTATCAACATTTTGTCCTTTCTTTTAAAAAAATCCTCCAATGTTACCTATAAAAAACAGCGTTTTATTAAGAGTTCCTGTTTGAACACATTAGGCTTCAATTAATTTGTATATGCAAACATTAACACTACTGTAACAACCCAGCATTAAAGGAAAACAAGCATTTTGCCTGAGGAACATTTATGTGCTTACAGATGTGTACAAAACTAAACTCAATGTGCCTGTGTTTCTCCAGAGAGACAGAAGCAGCCTCCACTGGTAAGGTACTTATGGTATAAACACAGAAACTGATTTCAAAATCTTGAAACACAGTACTATTTCTTAGGCAGTTTCTTTCCTTCTAGCCATATTTCAATTTTTCTAAAATACAACAAAGATATTTAAGCTATTAACATTTACAAAAACCCAAAATTAACTACAGATGCCACAAAGGACACAGAATTCTGAATTCTGTGTCTGTAGTTAAATCACGTATCTTGGATGTGCAATGTGACTTTGAAATCATGAGGCATCAGTAATATACACCTTGTACAAAACAGAAACGAATACAGTGCTAGAAAATCCACCAAGTTGAACTTTTGAGGATGGAATAGAAGAACAATCATTTCTCTGCCTACATATATATTACTATTAATATTTAAGACCACTTCAAAAGTGTAACTGGGCATGCAAAGTCATTTTTACTCAATCCAGTGGTTCTTAGAAGACATTCAGGGTCAAATAAGATACAGTAGTCTAAATGCAGACAACCAATTCTGTTTCAGGCATCCTAAGGAAACAACCCCCTCTTCCTCAGTCTCCAGATTTTGCTTGGAAATACAGCAGGTCTAGACTAATCTGCATTTTCATCTCACCCACCAGCCAGTTCTAAGTGCCTACTGTACCCTAAGGGAACTAGAACTATCAGCTAGTGAAACAGGGGAATATCTTAAACAAAAACCCCCTCCACAACGTTTATACAGCCAATGCCTGTCTTCAGCTCTGAAAATTGAGTCCCTCCTTGAAGTTTGGCACCCACAACTTTTAATCACTTTGAAGAATTTTAGTTTGAAAAGGTAGCAATCCCAGTATTATCCTCACTTATTCTCCAAGCTATTTGGTTTTGATTTCATACAGCCAGGTTTTCTTCTTTGCTTGGTGCTTCTATTACTTAGTTTATTCTCTTCCCTTAAGTGATTGACTCTGTTTTCCCCTGAAGTACATTCTGCTGTCCCCTCTCAATCCCCTAATTGCCTCTATACTTCTAAAAAGTTATGCATTACAGACCATTATCGTGAGCAAGAACACCTGATTCATTCCACACACAAAATATATAACACTTTTGAAACCTACGAATTCAAAGCATAACTGCCACTTAGAGCCATCAAAACACATGTATGTATATTGTAAAGATGGCTTTCTCAGTAATGCAAAACAATGACAAGTAAGTAATTTTTTAAACGGCTAAATATTACAGCAACTGTGAAAACCAGCACTGGTTTTAGGGGCAATAAATGTTTACTCTCACTTCCAATCTTCAACAAAATAATCTTCCTGACCTTTAATGTAAATCTGAAGATGTCTGTCTATTTCCATAAACATTTGTATTGAAAATTATTAGCTCTTGAAATCATAATGCTATTCTTTGTGGTCAAATGATAATGCTATTCTTTGCGGTCAAAAGATTACCATGAACATTAGTTCACCCTGCATTAAAAAAAACAAGAAAACTACAAACTACTGTTCGATATTTTGCTTTTTATAATCCTTAAAATTTCAGAAAAGCTATCTCATCACCTAGTAGCTCAACAGTGATTTATTTCCTATTGTATTCAATAAATAAAGTCCAGCCACAGAGAACAGAAAAAAGTGATCTGAGAGCTAGTTTAAAAAATAGATCAAACACATTTTATACAATTACCTACAGGAAAAAAATAATTACTGCTATTATGAATCAACCAGACCTTTCAGTAGTAGATGCAAACCTTCCTCTGAAAAATTACTGATTCAAATAAAAAAATAATTTGTAAAAGGATACAACATTTCATGTGGACTTGCAGCTATGTCATTCTAGTAGGATACCGTTCCATGTTTTACAATTATGAGACTTTTTAAAAAAATCTAATCTCGAGTATTATAGTAAATATTGAAAAATAACTATCTGAAGTCTGTAGCCCTCAAACAAAGTACCATTATCCTTGCTTTCCAATGCAAAAAAAAGACAGACTAAGCTCCCTTCCTGTTCACCATGTTGGTCACTTATGGAAATGACTGTATTGGAGGAGGACAGAAGATTTTTGTGCTAATATTAAAGAAAAAGTCATTCTGGGTAGATCAAAGCACTCACAATTTCAGATAAGGAAGAATTTTAATAGATTTAAACAGTGGCATTGAGGCCGTAAGTCCCTCATATGCCACACCCTTATTTGATAAAGATTATCTTGCTGTTAATATCACCCGAAAGTCAGAGAAATGTGAGCCGCTACGCATTTTAGTAAAATGCTGAAAGCAGTTTAACACTGCCAGTTGCCACTTGGAAACTCAACAGAACATCTTAAATGACAGATTTGCGTAAATCCATAAGTTCAATAGTGCCTCGGAAACTGTAAATATCAAATTAGCTGGTGATTTTAGATCCTACTTGAAAGGACAAACTTCCGAAAGAGTTATCAAATAATCTGAAGTCTGTGCTTCTGTGATATCTCTGAAGTAGTTAGCTGATTTTTTTAAGAAGGGAGGAATAAACACAACTTGTCTTAAAAGTAAGCAAGTAATTTTGACTAATTGGCAAATTATTTCTGGATCATCCGATGAAGATTTCTACTAGAAAGTGAGTATACCTCATACTGTATTAAGGAAACCTCCACATTTCTTTATTTGAGAGAAGTTTTCTTTTACTGGCATCACTTGTGGAGATCTCAGGGTGACCTCTGAATCTTCATATCACAAACTGTAAGTTTAGTTAGTGAGACTGGTTCCAGATGAAGCATTTGAGTCAAGCAGTCTGAAATACTGAAAGCAGTGGAAATAAGCAATAACCTATACAAGACTGCTCAGTGAGCTGACCTCCCTAATTATTACTATTTCTAAATAGCAGTACAGGAATATGGGAAGTATAGATAAGCATTCATTCAATTTTCTGAAACAAGGATGCTGCTGACATCATGACTTTAAATCTTATCCAAATGTGGATATTAGCATTCTCTGCTACCGTAAGTAACTTAAATAAAAACAAACAAACCAATAAAACCACTCTCTTTGAAGGAAACCATTTTTCCCCTTCCCTTTCATCCAACAGCCAGAAGATGCAAATGCAGGGTATATTATTTGATAGGACTGCCCAACATATGTGACTGAACTGCCTAAGCATGCACCAGGGACACTTATGCAATTGTAAATAAAACTCTGTGTGCGCTAGGGGAACAGTTTGCCTACAGGCTAGGCAATAACAAAAAGACACATTTAGCTTTTCCTGACTTAGAACAGATGAACTTTAGAGTTTCATTTACCCATGTCTATAAACATTAAAGACTCTTAAATCCATATAAATCAGAATTTTTGTTTTTCTCAGCTTGTCAGCATTGAAAAACTATTCTCTGAACAGCAAGCAACAGTGTTAAGACAGTTATACTAAAATACCTTGGTAATTGCAGTCCTCTTTCCACCAAGATGATATGCCTAGGTGTGTCTTCAAAAATGAACATCGAATTACCTATAGCAAGGCTAATCTGCAAGAACAGAATCATTCTCAAGCTTAAACAAAATGAAGTCTCAAGTCCCACAATAAAGTGGGCATGCAGGTTTTGCATAAGTAGACTATGATGTAATTAAGTTTACATCCACTAAGCTCATCAGTTAATTGCACATTTTATCAATTCCTCAAGAAATTTAAAAGAAAAGCAGTTGTTGAAGAAGCATTAGACATTCATAGTATCAGCTGCAGGTACGAAATTTGCTTCTATCAATGTCAAATAAAAAAGTTTCATAGTGTCATTATGCCATTGTTATTTACATCCAAAGCAGTCATTAATGATGGTGGTACATACACTGCAGTGGAGAAAAGGAAATAAAGCAAGGGATTCCTCATCTGAGTTTCTAGGAAGCACAAGTAAGTCCTCTACTATCACTGCAGCTCTTTTCCACATTATCCACTGGAGCTGCTTTTCCACATGCCCCTCTTTTGCTCTTCTCCCCACAGACATTTCAGAGGCACATAGTACCAAACAATACTTGAACAATACTATCAAATCCTATGTCTAGAGAGAAGGAGTAGAGAAGTACCTTGGCCCTTTCTCCTCACTCCCGTCTCTACACTCAGTAGCCAGTCACTGTTAAATAAGAAAATAATAATCTGCTCTGATTTTAAAAGGGCCAAAATCAGTCTTGACCTACTTTCATCAGAATAAAAAGGAACGAGGTGACTTTAGCTTAAGATTTCTTCCTATGCACTTCCAAAATATCAAGGACATTTCTTTGTAACGAGTTTTTCTCCACAATACACTTCCTACCTTTTCTCTCTAAAATACATCCACACATATATACAGGAACAACATAAGGGGTGCAAGGGAATATAAGCTGATATAATTGGAATAAAATATCACCTTGATTGTTCTGGTCCAAGTTACAAAGGAAAAATAAGATCACTTAATACCTGTGAAGAATGTGAAGTCACTGTCATTGGGGGAATACTGAGAGTAAACAAACACTATTTTCCTGCCATGGAGTATAAACCTCTGTGGCAAGCACACAGGAAAACAGAAGCATGGCAAACCCACACTTAATATTATGCTAAAAAGATACAAATTCATGTTCATCATTTACAGAATTTCATGTTTCCACGACTTCATGAGGTTACAGTACACAGTACATCATAAAACCCCCTCCAATTCATAAAATGCCATGGAGCAAAAACTAAACCAGCAGTTCTCAGGAATGAGATGGTAAAGAAAGGAGATGTCTTCCCTAAACACTGAGCACTCAGCCATTAAAAATATAGTAAAGAAGCACACATGTGACAGATAGGGACAGATGGCAAGTAGGGAAGCTACAGGGCAGCTAAGACTGACAGTGTTCTTGACAGCTTCAGAAAGCAGAACCACAGACAAGCATCAAAAGGTGACTGAGTAAGGACATTTTCTCACAGACTCTGAGGAAAAAACTCAACATGGAAAATGCAGATTGTCTCAAGCTGGGCAACCACTGTGAGGAAGAATGAACAGGGTTTGAAAGGAGGACTAAGGAAAAGACAGCACACTTGAACGACATGAAGAAAGTAGTGATTTATTTTCCAGCCTTGTAACTGACTCTCCTTTACCCTGAAGTTTTCCTGGGTTTATCTGGTCAGGTTTGCTGTATTTGTTTTAATAATGTCTTTAGATTCAGGGATTGAAAAGTCCAGCCCCTATGCTTGATAGGGAGATGTGGATGCATATAGGAAGTAATTCCAACTAAATGCACTATCTTTTTCAGGGTCTGGAGTTGTATTTCTGAAGAAAAAAAAAATCCATCATTTTTTAAAAAGTCTTGTAGTTGAAGATTGAAAATTACATTTTCAAGACCCAGTGTGGTTTATCTTAAAAATGCCAAATGAAGGTAAAGGATTTCTTTGCTTTATACATATTTAAGAACTCACAGGTAGTATTTCTAAGCATTGCTACCATATGTACCTGTGCTAACAGCTGTACCACTAAATAAAAAGCTGTCAGAATTTGCAGATTCAGAACTTCATCTGAAAGGGATTTACCATAGCAGATGTATCTAAGCACATCTTTTTATGTGCAAGTACTTCTCATACCGACATCTCATCAAGCCAAAAATGCCTTTTCATTATGGAAAGGATTAAAAGATGCATATACATGCAGCTCACAGAAACTTCACACTAACTTTACTGAACTCCATGATGATTATTTTGATTCAGTAGATTTATAATCCATCTATTGCAGTGCAAGTGTCTGCATGAGTCTGAGTGCTAGATGGGCAATTACAACCAAGAAACTTGAAGTTGATGTGACAAACCAAGTACCTGTAAAGGCATGAAAAAATTGGGGCATGCAGAAACTTCTTGTCTCCTTACCTCAAGAGTATGCATTTTATTCAAGAAAGTCACAAGGATTTCACTTCTATTATTATAAACTGTTTCTGTATCAATGGTTCTTAAAATGAGCACTGTACTACAAGGAGTCCCTTAATGTACAAGTTCTGGATAGGCAACTGCTAAGAGTTCAAGGATTTGAATTATTTTCAAAACCAGGAAAAATATACTCGGCTCACCTATTGTGAGTCTTAAAAGCTGGGAAGAGTAGTTCCAACAATCTCCATCACATTTCACTGTCAAACTACAGATAACCTTCTGTTTCTCCTCTCCACTCACGTTCAGTCCAGAAATACCCCCAGACTTATTTACATTTGCTCTGATTCCACCACTGCAATCCACCTAAGGTTACAACACAGTGCATCCCATGTCCTTTTTTCTTCCCCCACCTTTTCCTTCCTCATACAAGCCTAAAAAAAGTATACCTCCTCTATGCCTTCCAAATCTTTTAATTCCCATGTCAAATGCAGAATTCCTGTCTTGAGGTTTCCCATATTTCTAACCATGCCATTATCCTCAACTTTTTCTCCCAACTTTTCCTAACCAAGGTGTGCCTGATGATCAACTTAACCGAATTTGTCACCTTTTTCTGTATCTTCCAAGTAATAATAAACAAGCCAACAAACCAATCAACCATTTGTCACCCAGGGTTAAATTTTTGAAGACTGAATTTCACTTAGATTTTTTTGGACTATCGAGTCTGACATCCTGGTTTTAGTGTATAATACAAAGACTTAAAGCCTCACTGCCAGCAATAGCAAAAACAAAAACAAAACAAAACAAAAACAAAACAAAAAAAAAAACCAAACAAACAAACAAACAAAAAAACAAACAAACAAAAAAAAAGCCCAGAAAAAAAAAAAACAAAAAAAAAAACCACCAAGAAAACCTAAACCAAACCAAACTAAAAAAAAAATTAAATTAAATTAAATTAAATTTTAAAAAAAAGGCATTAAAGTGGGAGCAGCAGGACAAACAACACTCAGCTCAGATATGAAACTTTTTTTTATACAGCCAGCCTAAGCTCCACACTGAAAAGCCGCAAATGAGACCTTGGCTTACTACCATTGCTGCACAAGCAGAGATAAAACTAGTTAGTTTACAGCATTAATTTCTACACAACTTTCAGTTACATCTTTGGAACACAGTGTCTTAAAGCATGAAAGTGATTGAGAGCACTTTATTGTTGGAAAAGTGCATAGGCATTAATCAGTTCTGAATAAAATGGAAAAAAAAGGCTAAGCCTGTTCTAACAGCTTTTCAGTAACAAGATACTGTTGCTGAACTTCTCATTTCAGAGATTCTTCTTCTCACAATGGCATTTCAGATCTAGAAGACTAATCTTAAGTGTTGCAAAAAAAAGTGTATCGTAAGATCTAAGAATAAATTTTTAGTTCTTCATTAGGAATCTTTTCTTAAGATTGTGACCAGAAAAGGCTTGAGAGCAGAAAAAAAAACACACAAAGAGAAATATGGTTACCATTTTTATCTTAAGCGTACTACAAGCACTCACTTCCTTTGCAGACATGTTTTTTGACCCCTTCCTAGATCTTACAACATTATTCAGGCCTGATTTTCTATTACAAAAGCCATGTGAGCCTCCCACTGTGCTGTACTAGGCAACTATCTGCTAATTCCTGTAATCATTTCTCCTAGTTGCCCATTGCAGATGCTAAGCTTATTGTTAATTAGTAGAATCCAATTTCAAATTGTTCAAATGTCGAGTTTTAAGCATAGGGTCACATCCATATTTACCAGTTTGACTGCTTAATTCCTGAGCTCTTTTCTACCATCTAGTTCTGGAAACCGGCACTTTTAAATACCATCTGGTTTATGTCTTTTTTTTTTTTTCATCCCTCCTTTTTCTTTTTTAAACTTGTTCCATAATTGCTTCTACCAACACTTCAGTTTGAAGAGGGATCCTTTGATACATTCTCCATAATGAAAGGTTCCAGTTCAGAACTTCTTCAAGCTCAAAAACGAATTTGGATGTAAGAGGTAAGAAAATAGCTTATTTTTGATAGAGCTTTATTTCTAGAGGATAGAAGGAGAGATCATCTATTAGCCCTGTGCATTCTCCAGTGGGCTTCTTGTTCACAGAGTGTTTCAAAAAGATTAACTTTATACCTCCTGCAAATTGTTCCTCAAACACCCTCCTTAGCTGAACGTATGCATTCTTACCTTAATGCTGCCAAGAATTTATGAAGTTTTGTATTTTGCTCTTGCAGGCAAAACTCAGCTTTTAAAAAATGGTGAAAACTGCTTTGTGTAACCACCTTTTATCCTGCTGTTTAACTAGGCCATGCCAGTTTCTTTTTGGACTTGCTGTCTTTGATAGGTGCATGCATTTCCTCCAACACTCCCACATGGCACCTTCAAGTAGTTTCCATGCCACTTACAAAGATTTTGGTTTTATAAATTGTTTTTAATATGATTTTTAATTTTAAGTCATTCTCTTTAAAAACAAAATCCCCAAAGTAGGGGCAATTCAGAGATGGAGGTAGATAATCCTTCAAGAAATGTAAATATGTTTTACAGAATGACAGTAACACTTCGAACCAGATCCTGCACACAATGGTCAGAAGCACATACAAAACTGCTTCTCCCTCTTCTGGTTTGCAGACTAACTGCTCCATGAAACACCCATTAATTGTGTCTAGCAATTTAGTCTCCACATCAATCATTGCCTCAGCCACTGCTGCTGCCATGCAGGCACCAGGCTGACCAGGGAGCAATACAACTAGGAGGTTAGAAGACAATGAAAGAGCTCCAAAGAGAAAGAAGGGGAAGAGAACAACCACATAATAAAATCAGCTTGTGTGCATTTACACAGCACATTGCTCATAGGGTTCCAGGATCTGGAATAACATGTTAATGATTTTTCATGAGCTGCTGTTTCTCTTAATTTCTAACCCATGATTATAGAGAAAAGAAGTAAGAATTCAGATACTAGATGTGAATTCAAGAAGTAGAAAGCAAACAAATCTCAAACAAATCTCTGTTAAAAGATAATGATAAAGCATACATTAACTGCTTAAAATTAGCTCTCAAAAATTTGAAACTAAAATTTGAGTACTGAGATTGAACAAACCACTGCAGAGCCAATGCTGAAAACTGGCTTGATAGGACTGTGTGCATTCCAGTGTCTTGTTGCAAACATGTCCTATTTGGATTCCCTGGCATATTGCTTCTCTCATGAAATCCCTTTTTTCTCTGTTTAAGTCAGTGGTATCTCCCCCTTTACTTGTACCTAAGTTCTCCTCTTTACTTCATACTTTTCCAGTCCCATCAAACCATCACCTTTTGTCCCCAGGTTACAGAAGCATTAACACCTCCCTCCTTTGCCCTTGTGGCAGGGGGACAAAGCCAAGGCCCATCTGCCTTCCTTCACCTGCTGAGAAGGACTCCCCTGCTCCTGCCTCAGGATCAAACTGGTGTCTTGCACAGCAGAGCTGGGTTTCAGTACTGCCATCGGACAGTTAATGGTAAAACAATATTTTTCTGCCAACACTAACCTTAAATACCTTCTTCTCCAAGTAATTGCAAAAGTAACAACTGAGGCTATTGAGACAACTTGGAATTGTTTAATGCTTTATCCTAGGACAAACAACACAAATCAAAAGGAAGCAATTATAAAAGCCCTCTGAGCAGCAGCTTAAGAGAAAAGACAGAAACACAAAGTTACACAAAAATGCATCTTTTCAATCCCCTGGCTTTTCAGGTAGGGGGAAAAGACAGTTATTTTTCCTTATCTGTCTCTATGTACTGCTAGGAACAGAGAGAACAATAAAAGAATTCATTCAGGATAGATTAAACTGGTCGGTTCTGGTAGCTCTTGCAAAGCCAAACAGCTAAAAGCCCCTTTGAACTTCGACAGGGCAGACAAGCTCAAGAGCTGATTCAAGCCTGCAGCTTGCTGAACAGGCTGAGCAGAGAGAGAGAAGCACTATTCCAACCAGCTCATTCTGCATGCAAAGCAAGCAGGTACAATGCAAAGGGGATGTGAGTCACACAAGAAAAACATATAAAACAAAGGCAAAAGAGCTGGGAAGATAGAAAGGACAGCAATGTGGGAGAGAGGGCAACATCAGGCTGCCATGAAGGTAAATCAAGTAAGTGTAGGACACGACCTGAATAATACAAGAAGTAGTAGGTACCTTTACATTAAAAAAAGATAAAAATAAAAAAGTGATTGTGAAAAGAAATCTTTCATATTCTCCATGTCCTTTTAAGTTCTTCTGCTACCCATATATACAGTACAAAGTGAAAATTCTTCAGGCATCTAGCATAAATTTACCTCCTGAAAGGATACACAACTTGCAATTTGGCTTAAAATATCAATGTAACTCCAACGACCTTCTTGCTATGAAGACTTCCCAATTCACCTTTTTTTTGTATTTTATTTGGGTTTATGCTTAATATTTTCATTGTAACTACCTGATAATGTTCTGGAATACAAGTAGCAGAGCACGAAACAAGAATGACAAACTTCTAGCATCCCTACTGCTCTCCTAATCAAAGCCACGGTTTTGTGTGGCCACACTTAAGCTTCCCAGTCAACCTCTAAGTCAGATGCAGTCCATCAGTTTTTCTATTACTTTACTGCAAGGCCCAGAAGCCATTTAGATGGCTGGTAGTGACCCATATCACAGTGGGATTCTTGATTCCATTGTCAGCTATCTGGCAATTTAATCAAAATGAAAAGAGGTATAGCCTGATACAAAATAAATGAGTCAGAGGCAGTGCTGCAAAACTCAACATACATTTACATGGTCCTGGAGAGCAAAACGAAGACTTTGCTGAAGAAGAACACATGTTAGAGAGGGCCTGAGCTGTTAAGGAAAAGTAATTTCAGTTAGTCCTTTCATTTAGGCAGATAAATTCTCTGTTTGGAGGAAATAACTTCAATGGGTATTTTCAGGCTTTAAAAGCCTGGCGAAAAGGCATGACTGCTTTAACACAGTTGAGCTGAAGCTTGTGAAACAAGTCTGTCTTGAAAACAAGGACTTTAAACCTTTACTTCAAAGAAGTAAAATGTTAAGCAGTAAAAAATGAACACATGAACTAATTATTTGAGATCGTATCTTCTGAATTTTTTCTGCTTGGCACTTTAAAGCTTTTATAATCCACTTTAAATAAATGTAAAGTTCTTTGCCTGTATATTTGCTGCTTTTTTTCTGGATTCTGTATTTGTCTGAAGCAGCTTTGAAACTTGCACAACAAAATCTTACATATACTGAAAGTTCAATCCAATAACTCAGGTTAAAAAAAAGGCAAAACAGTTACTTTCATTCATTACAAACTCTGGAACGTTATCTCATGTTAATACATGAGGAAGTTTTACACTATCATTTAACTGTGAACAGTTTAATAACATTAGCACTGTAGACAAGTTAGAGCTCTGAAGAACACCATCTGCAATATGAATATGGAAACTATAAAAATGTTAGCTTTATGGATAAAAATAACTTGAATAGAAATTGTTGAGTCAACATACCCTGAAATAAAAAAAAATTAAAAATACAAATATATAACTGCCTCTTATTTACTGACTCTTACTCGAGTTCTAATTTATCTACTAAAATCAATTTAATAAGAAAAAAATGTACCCTCCCAGGCACCAGAGAAACATACCATCCCATTCTTACAAGAGATGTACAAAGGAAATATATTTGTTGTGACACATGCTCAATGCCTGTGGTTTTGGTCCTAGAGAGAGGGAAAAAGAGCAACAACACACATGGACTTTTTTAGGGAAAAAAGGCCAACTTTATTGAGCAGAGAGCTTGTATTTAAAGCATGTTACGAGAGACTAGAACAGGACAGTAGCTCATTGGCTAATTGGGATAAACATCCAGGAGACCAGGCTTCAGGATGTATCCCATGGGAAAAACAACAGGTGTTAATCTTTATTATGACTAGCACTCTGTTTTTCACCAGATTCTAAGTTGGTTTTGACCATTTATCACTTTGGGAAATTTTCTTTCTGTCTGCAGCTAACATCAGCTTATCAGCCTGTGAAGCAAGAAGGATTCAGGCTTGAGAGAAAAGATTCTCGAGCTGTAATTTTGCAGCTCCCTAGGTGTCTCTGTCCACAAATGCCAGCTTTACACTGGACGTCATGGAAGCATCACAGCCCATTTAAAAAGTTATTGCTCTAGTAAGTTGTTTCTTCCAACAAACTAATGTAATGTCCACAGTGAAAAAAATTTGTTGCATATATCCTCTATTTAATAAATATAGCTTCTGAGCCTGTTCCAGGAATTCTCAAACTGGGGAACAAGGAGCAGTCAAAATACTTACTTCAACACCTTCTCATGTTGCAGCATCTTCTCCACTGTAATCTTCCTTCCCAATTTCCATAAATAAAAACCCAACTGCACGCTTAGCTTCAAGAAGGACTCAAGAAGCTACAGGCTGGTGAGTCTCATTTCCACCCCTGGAAAGGTGATTGAGCAAAATTCCTGGAGCAGTGGATGTTGTTTGTGTGTTGACATCAGCAAGGATTTTGCCATGGTCTCCCACTGTGTTATTCGAGGCATGCTGGTGAGACATGGGAACTACACAAAATCCAACTGGTGGCTGATAACTTGTGGTGTCACTCAAGAACTGGCAGCGATGCCAATGGTGTTTAAAACTCTTTAATAATGACCTGGATGGTGGGACAGAGTCTGGTCTCAGCAGGTTCAGGGCTAACCCCCCACTGGAGAAAGAGATCAACACTCCAGAGAGCAGTGCTTCTATTTCAACCAACTTCAAAAGGCAAGAGAACTGTGTTGATGGCAAATTCATGAGGATCAACCATGGTAAGTGGTTTACTGTGAGGGTGGTGGGACTGAGAAGCTGTGGACTATCTCTGGAAGTGCTCATGGCCTGGTTGGATGAGGCTTTGAACAACCTGCTCTAGTGGAAGGTGTCCCTTGGACAGATTGGAGGCAGGCAATTGGAGCCAAATGATCTTTGATGTATCCATTCCAACCCAAACCATCGTATGACTCCATGATTCTACGTAAAAGAAAAAACTTGCTCCTGAGGTGAAGTAACACACAAGACAAGCTGAGCATGTAGTGGCTGGGACACAGCTCTGCAGAAATAGATCTGGGGCTCCTGGTGGATGCTGTTGAGTAACAGCCACCAAAATGCACCCCTGGGAAGTGAAGCAGACTAACCAAGTATCGAGCTCTGCTGGCAGGAGCTACTAAGCAGGCTGGGGGAATCAACCGCCTCTCACTCCACCTTTCAGCACTGGTAAGACAGCACCCGGATTCATGTGCCTGATTCTGAGCTCACCAATAAAAGGCAGACCTTGGTACAGCAGAAGGCCACCAAGATGATCAAGGGGCTGGGACACACAACACATAAAGAGGAGCCAAGTGAGGCTTGCTCAGTCTGGGGACAAGGCAGCAATCAGGCACACCTCATTACTCTGTTCAATTTCCATGTAGGAGTAAATAGAAAAGTAGCAACCTGATTCTTTTTAGATGCACACAGCAGTAAGACAGGAAGAAACAAACACAATTTGGAAAATGGAACATTTCTGCTAGCTGAGGAGAAAAGCTCTTTTTCCTGTGAGGGTGGCCAAACACTGCAAGAAGCTGCTCAGAGACCCTGTGGGACCAGCATCCCTGGAGTTACTCAAAATTGCTGGGCATAGCCTAGAACAATTTGCTTTAGTTAGACTGATTTTAAGCAGGGGTTTGAGCTACATGTCTGCCAGAGGTCCTTTTCTACGTAATTCTATAATAAATCCAAATGACTTGTAGTAGAAAACAAAATAAAATATTTCATTAAGATACTCTTCTCCTCTGAACCTTGTTAAGTCAGCAACAGAAATGACATAGCTTTAGCCTAACAGAGGCGTTTCTGGCATGAAAACAAAGGTTTTGCAGTTATAGTTTATCACGCACACTGGAAACTTCTTGGTAAATAATGGTCCTACTCCTATCACTAAAAATTAAAGTCTAGTTAAAGGATGACAACACCTGACAACTCTGCTACTAGGGATTTACACTGCTGGAGCTGAAGATGCTTAATTTACTATTTGGTCTCTTATTACAACACTTATCTAACTTGAGAAAACCTATACCAAAAAAATAAAATACCTATGTAGAACAGGAGCTCAAACTACCTAGTAATTGAAAATTTTCATTACCTCTGTATCCTTCTCCTCCAGCAAGTATAAAAGGAACTTTTGGGCAGCTTTAAACACTATATCATTTGTATTGGAAAAAAAAATAAATTTTAAATTGCATAATTTTGATCCTTCCTTGACCTCGCAAGATCGCAGAGTTATTTCTGCTCCCTTTCAGACTTCACTCTCACTTGAGGCTCACTGCTTCTCCTCTTTCTCGGAGGAGCTCCTCAAGCAAACACTATCAGCTGCTATTTCTCCTATCCCCACATTCTCAGACAGAGCCTGCATACAAAGACATACGGAATTAAATCAAAAATCACAAGTAGACACTTTTAAGTATGCAAATACACAAACACTGAGATACAAATGTATTTGCTACTTAAACAAAAGCCAGCTCACAAATCAAATGGAAATCTGTAAGTCAGCAAATTCTTTACATTTATATCATTAGAATTTAAATGAGAAATAAAAAAAAATTATATTTTTTTATTAGTGCTGTGTGAAGCGCTTTATTTCACTGACCTCACTTTCAAGATAATTTATTTGCACAAAGTAACTGGTCTCAGATGTCAGCACCTCCACATACATCCTGAAGGGACCATTGCCTTCCAGTATCAAACAGCACCATGTGGAGAGACTTCTCATCAACATCAAGTTACTTCACAGAATGGGAAATATACTCTCGTCAATTATGAATATCATGGTTTGTTCTATCCTTTGGAAACTGAAGTTGCATCTGCTCATTGCTTTCTCCATCCCAACATTATTCTTCATATGACATTCAAAGTTTATCCACTACTGTGCCAGTATGTTTGTCATTTCCATCAGTTTGTAAACATTCAGAGCCACAGTCCACCCTGCATGACCCTGTCACTTTCACAACTGACACATAACTGTATTAATGAAACACTTCTAATGTGTCTGAAAACCATATTTATATCAAGCATTTCCTAACAGATTACCAGTTGTTAAAGGAAAAAAAATTGTGGTTAAGACATTAAGTTTAAACACTTTTTTTTCTAACATGACTTTAAGCTGTGGATCACATTCCACATCCTTTTAGAAGTACATATAAGACCACCTAAGTGTAAGCTTCATAGCAGAATCAAAATCCTAATAGGTCCTATCCTCGGAAGAACCCATTTTATACCTTTTCAGTCAATACATATTGAGATCTCAAGCACTGATCATGTAACAGACCATAAGTACTTCAAGAGTTATTGATTTTGCTACTCTAGCAATTTCTCTGAAAGAAGATTCATGCAGTCTCAAACAAAATCCCCAAATGCTTCTGTTAATTTTTTCCCCTTTAAATAGTATTTGTTTCAGCGGCTACCTAGTGGCTGTCCAAATGAGACTCTTAATTCATGCAATTAGCCTCCTACAGTGTTTAAAACCTTGCTCAGCAATAATAGAGCTTTTAAGGGACTTCAAGTTACTTTCTGAGGCAAGGGAACATTACAACATCCAATATGGCATAGAAATTTGGGTTATAAATACTTCCAGAGAAGAGGCAGCAAGTTGAATGCTATACTAAAAATATCAAAGAATAAAGGCTTTCCCTTGCTCTTACTGGGCCCCACTCTGCACAAACAGCAGCAGAGTCTTTACATTATATACAAGCTGCCATGGCTTCATCAGACTCTGGGAGAAGATGCTTTACTCTTGGTTACTTAAGACATTGAAAACTGTCAGCACACCTGAAGATAGAAAACATTCAGTTCAATCAGACCTTTACACTTCCTATTCAGCTTCTCTGTGATCATTAGAGCTGAGCTGGCAGAGATTTTGTTCTTCTCCACAAAGAGTTCTCAATAAAAAAACCTCCACAAGCAAGCTTACAATTTTATCCCTATTTTTGCTACTGGCTACGTCTACAGATCTGATCTCTATCTGTAATGGTGTTACACAGCAACTTTTCCTGTTCACAAAGTAACCTTTCCCATTCTGCCTCAAACCTACACATCTCCTAAGGCTGTGTAAGAATTTAAGCAATACCCTATTCGAGGATTGGAAACTATTCTAAATTAGGGAGCCGGTTAATAGAAATTTAAAAACCATCATAATACAAGAAAGTTAAAACGGCTGTGATGTCTTATAATACTGTACAGCCCTAGGGGATGTTCCTGACACTTCCACTCTTTTCTTCTCCCACAGGACTTCTCCGCCTGCCTCCTGCACAAAAAAGAGACTAGTTCCTGTATTGTACACAAAATCTTATTAGACAGCCTATTTTCCAGAAAGCAATACCAGAAAAACCCAAATTTGCTTGGATAATGTACTAAATTCTCTTCCAGACAACTAGAACTGCAGTTCTGGCAATCATTTTCATAGCATGCACCTTCCTGGCTCAAAACTTACTCTGTTCCAGTTATCCATAAATTACAATGATGGATGAATAAGAACTATCTGTTCCCATTTGAAATAGTGCTGACCACTCTTTTATCATTCCTGGCAATTAACAGTAAACATGAGTTCTAGTCATTTTTTGTAGGCAACCTGCTGAGATTTATAGCAGTATCTTCAAAAGTCTGAAGACTTACACTTGGGTGAAAGATTTTTCAGGGTTGTGACAACCTTGATGCAGAAAAGTTCTGCTACATCAATCATTCGTCTGCTGTTCTGGCAGGGAAAACCTCACAGGTGACACATACAGAGCAAAAGTAGTTAAGGATAGTTGCTAGCTGTTGCCACAAGTTCTAGACAAGTTGTCTGTAAACAAATAGAAGAAAAAATAGCAGACAGCATTACTATCTCAATCAATCTGGATCAAAATAGCCTAATTTCCTGCTAAAATACAGTAGTTGACTTAAAATAGGAACATTAGAAAGGAAATGTGTTTCCAAAAAAAAAAAAGGATGACTTTAGGCAACATCTCCAATTACTCCCATAAGCCAAAAAAACCCACAGTCTAGAAAAAAAAAACTGATGTGGTGATGGCAGAACTCCCTGGAAAGCAATTCTGAGAGTTATCAAACAGAAGGTTTATTACAAAGAGATTTCATTCTATTCAATGTTTGCATCAACAACATGGATACTGAAAACAAAACCATTTTTACTAAGTGTGCCAATGATGAAAAGCCAGGATAAAATACTTAAATCAATTTTGCAAATGAAAGAAATTGACAGAAGGGGAATGAAATCCACTGGGGATGAGCACAAAATTCCTACAAAAAGACAATGGAAAATAAATGGAAAATATAAGTAATAGTCTTTAATAAAATGAATAATGTCTAAATCCCAAGCTGACAGTCAATGTCAGGAAACTGCAAAATAGTAAATATCAGTGAAGAGTACAACCACAAGCACAATTTTCAGAATAAGCCAAGTAATCTTTTCTGGTCCATTTTGTACTACACTTAAGAGACAAAATACTGTACTCCCACTGAAACACCACTTTCCAAAAAAACAACTGACACAAACCCAAGGAGCAGCCCATTCTTTGTGTTCCTTCAATAAAGACAGAGTGCATTGGATTTAGTTACTATTTAAGCAGGGAAGCTTGAAAGGGCTTTCTAAGAACCAAAGTACCCAGAAGGCTACTGCAGAGAAAACGAGATCAATTTGTTCTCAGGTTCTCAAAAGACAGGAGATGCAATGGGCTTAAAATTGAAGTTAACAAGATTCACACTAAGCACTTGGGGAAGACAACACCACTTTTCAATTTTAAGGAGAATGAAACCCTTGAGCAGATTACACTGGAGACAGGTAAGGAAGTAAAGAAACCACAGACAGTAACAGGACCACAGGAAATTGTTTAATCTTTGTTGTTCCTCACATTTATTAAAAAAATTATATAGAATTTACTGGCTCCATCACTCATTTCATTAGAAGATCCTGAGGTACAATAGAGAATTTGTGCTTTTTTTTCTCTTTAAGCATTTGTGACCTTTTATTCACTTCTCTCCGCTATCTTCAGCATAGCCTTATTTTTCAATTAACATTCTTACTTTTTTGTGACAATCATTTACCACAGCTGCAAAGATCAGAGTCTGTCTTATATTCTATTATAGCTAGAGCTTAAAAGACACACAATAGTCAAGTAAGGAAATGAAAAAGAAGGAAAAGGAATCCTACCAATATTTTCTATTCAACTCTCCCCATTCCAGGACTCATGGGTTTACTGCTGATTTACACTTCCATAGACAAATGCAGCATATGGTAGGTTAAACAGGACAAGGAAATAGAGAGTACAATGGAAGTGAATTAATGAAAATCAATAGTTTTGAAGACTAAACTGAATTGACAATACAGCTTATGGGGTTTATACAACTCGAGCGATTTCACTGTTTCACATTAGGAAATTAGACAAAACTTTCAATAAAGTGTTCTTTCAAGTGTGTAGTTTAAAGGATTGCCCTCCCAGTTTAATCAAACTTCAAATAAACAATAATTAATAACTATTAATTATATTACAGGCATCATCAGCAAGGAATAAAATGTGCCTTGATCAGAACTTCTCAGGTTCTCTCAACCCCTCCTCCATAGAGCAGAGAGGGAAAGCAAGCCCTACCTCACCCCCCAAGGACTACCTGATAACCTAACAAACACAGACAATCGGTTTGGACAATGTTCTCTGCAGTATTAGATGTGCAACTCTTCTTCTCTAGTTTTAGACACAAAGTCCCAATTCACAATTCTAATCTTCCCCTTGTTACCAGTGAATGGAAGAACTGGCCCTCCAGAAGATGTCTGAGACCCTTAAAAGGGTTGCCTATGTTAGTCTATTTCTCCCCACTGTCTGCAGAAGCAGCCTAATGTCACTCAAGACTTGACACCAACTCTTCCCTGGCATACCAGGTTAGACATCTCACAACATTTCTCTTCCCACTCTTCCCTCAAGCAGTGTTGGCTGAGATTCCACAGTCTAGCTTCTTGGCACCTCTGAAGGAAAGCCAGGTTCTGGGGGTAGAGCTGAACACAAGCATCACCAACTTCAGTGGCTTCCACAGAGGTCAATGCAAACACATAAAAGACTGTTTATTTTTTAAAAAAATAAATTAAAAAAAAAAATTTAAAAGGCACTATCCAGACAGCAACTTTTGCAAAAGTGAAAGTACACATTAGTATGAAAAACTAATAGCCTGGCTCTGCAGACACTTAAACAGGTATTTTAGCAGAAAATCTACATACATCCCGAAAAATGAAAACATATGCAAATGTTTGAAGAAATAAAATCTACACTTTTTGTCTTGGGTTGGTTGTTTTTTAAAGTAATGTCATTCAAAATAATTACTCTGCTTTCTAACAAAAGAAATAGTTCTGCAACTTCACAGCAGCATCCAATAGGTTCATAACAAACACCTTTTCATATTGCAGCTGGGACAAGGCACACCGTACCATTAAGTCCCCCAGAGGTAAAAGTCCATGCTGCCACTTGGGCTTAAAGAAATTCAGATTTCTGGAGCACAGTATCAATTTTTGCGCCATGTTCCATCTTGGGTCCTGAGACTTCAAAATTCCACCATTAGAAAGAGGAAAAACTAAGACAAATTCTCTTCAAAACTCTAACGTGATTTAAACACACTGTCCGTGAAAACAAAGACTGAGGAGAGGCTGTGCTTCACAGATCTTCTAGGACCTTTACCACGATCATCTAATCCTTATCAGCTAGCCTCTTCCCCCATGAATCCTAATTATAGTTTCTTCATGAAATCTTCTGAAGACCTGTGCTAAAAGGTAGGACTTAATTAAATTTACATTATTTTTAGTCCTCTAAGAAACAAATTTTCACTATCATACACTATAAATCCTTTATTCCCTCCATGTAGTAAAAGACAAACCACATATAAGCTGGGGATCTGAAAAAACAGAAAGAACAAGATTTTATTGTTTGTTTGTTTCTCCACATAGCAGGTGTGGATATTAACACCTGCTATGTGGAGAAACAAACAAAAAAGCCTGAAACACACATAACATCTTCACTGCATCAAATATATGGCACAGGAGAGCAAACACCTTGGGACCAAATCTGTAAGAGTTTGTCCCGCCAGCCACAAAGAAAATCCATTGTCAGATATTTAATCACTTTAGCCTAATTTTCTGACACCATAGCTGGAAGGCAGAAAAGTTAAGCTATTCAAGGAAGTCTAGTGCTTCAAATACATTCAGAAGCTTTAAAGGAAAACTTAAAAATATTCATTACGTTTTACACTAGATCTATATGCTATTTTCTTGTCTATTTTAGGTATACAGTCTCCCCAGTTTTCCATTCAGACATTAAAAAAAAAAAACTTAGATGTATGCCTCTAATAGTACAGCAAAGTAGCTTGGGCTTGATTCCAATTTCACCAGGAGCAAAGAGATTCACAGCAGAGATAATCCATACTTCAGGGTTATTTGACTCCTTTTAGAGCTGCTTGAGAAGCGGAAGTTACACAGTTACAATGACAAAACGAAAGGGAAAATTTAAAGGTGTCTCCTAGCACAGGTTATAATGTAAGAATTAAGAAGTATTAAAACAATGCAATAAATTATTATTCACAGCATTTTCCTCATTTATGTGAAGACAAATCAGGAAGTGCAATCTTACACTAACCAAATAATCCACTAATTAAACAAAACCAGTAACCAAAAAAATTCAGAAAACAGTATTCACCTATAATAGCAAACTATCACTACATGTCTTTTTTCAAAGTAATTACTAACTATGCACTGAATAACCACTATGGATGGCTGTGTAGTTCAACCTGAAGTTTTAAATCTACCTAATACAAGAATGTTTCTGTAACATTCTGTAACAATGTACTGAAGCCAGTACTCCAATTTTATTGCCCACTTGTAATCTTTGCAATTGAATTTAGTACACAGTTGTTTACCTACTAATATTCTTCATAAGAGAGAAAAAGTGGACTTCAATAGCAGACTATGTATTTTCAGCCATTTTTACAAGTATTACTCTTCCTCCTCCCCTTCCTTTTACATTGTAAGTTTCTTGAATATTCCTTAAAGCTCTACAGCTACCACCAAGTTATTTTGTCCTTGAAGACATTGACAGCATTTCTCTTCCACCAGCAAATACATACACTTCATCCTCAGCTAAATTTTTTTTCATAAAATTGTATGAATTACCTTAACAGTATTCTGTAGGTAGTCCAAGTCCACAACCATCCACAATAATTCAAATTATCCTGACTTGAGTCTTTCCGAATGCAACTAGCTTTGCTGTATGTGAGGGCCTTTAATGTTCACATCAAATAACCTTCAAATTGTCCAACAACAACAATAATCAACTCTATTGTCTTGATGAATAAACCTTGTGAAAATGTGCCCATGAATGTCATGGACTATACGTGTTCTTAAGTGACAAGATACAAACCACAATGTGGAAGTGATTCTACTGAAAATTTTAAAGTTTGTGGACTTATAAAATCAAGACAGATACTAAAACGAAAGAACATAAGGTAGCTGCCAAACTATAAATAAATAAATAAATTTTATATATATATATATATAATTGCCAAACTATGTAACTTTTAAAAAACGTATCCTTCCTATATTTTCCTTAATATTTTACAGAGTTGAAGTTACAATTATTAAAGTGCAGAGGTTTAAGAGTGAATTCAGCTCATGACTCCTTAATACACATGTCCAAAATCAATCAAACAAACAAAGACAGGTTCTAATGCTAGCCTGAATAATCTGATTGGACGGTAAATAAATCAGAACAAAGACCAAAACTTACTGAATCACCTAGAGGTATCTCTTATCAAGAGAGATCACCCATCTGACAATTACTCCGTGTTTAGAACAGACAAGACCTTTCACAAGACCCAACAAAACCACACTGTAACATGCAGAGAGACAGCATGCACACAGAATTCCCTTTTCCTCTGTCATCAGACCATCAAAGGGACATTCACAGTGCGATTTTTGCCAGTGCAGTGCTCCCTGCACAGAGCCTGCCACGCATGGTCTGCCGGCTTGGAGCTTGCTTAGAGAGCGAGCGGTCAGCACAGCACGGCAAGCACAGAACCTGCCTATGTGCCAACACGGAACACGGGGGGAAGAGAGTTTAAGGGCTGCTGCATACTTCGAACTCCGCTAGTTACAACACTCAGCAGCTGCAACGATCCATCAGATTCTGCAGAGGCACTCTTCTTGCTGCAGAAGAGCGTAGTGATTTGTTAAAGACAAGTTTCGAAAGGACAAACAGACAGGAGAAACTTGCGGGAACACGAGCGGAGTTTCTCTCCCGCTAGCCCGTACAAAAGGCAGCTGCATGCCCGCTACGTGGGACCAGCACGAATTTGAGGCAAAGCGAGAGCATCACAGGTAACACACCGGGAAGGCAAGAGGCCACAGCAGAACCTCCCCCGGAACACCAGCCTTGCCCCGCTGTTTGTTCCTTACTGAGGACGGCAGCGGACAATTCTGGCCCAGGGGCCAGGAAGCGGGACCTGCTGCCAGGGCGCCTTCCCACGGCGCTGGGAAAGGCGGGATCTGATTCGGAGCACCTGGAAAGCAGGCACTGACCTGAGGGTGCGGTTGCCGGCACAGCCGCGGCGCTCCATGGCGGCGGGCACGCAGCTGGTGAGCTCGGTCCAGTCGGCGTGCAGCCCGCAGCTCCAGCCGGTGGAGAAGCGGGAGAAGAGCCAGGTGTCCTTGTCGCCGCCCGGGCGGTGGCAGGCGCACTTCTTCTGCCCGGCCCGGCAGTAGCAGGGCTGCTCCAGGTGGATATTGCGCACCAGGTGCCGCCCGAAGGTGGTGCCGCCCGTCTTCTGGATGTGGAGAAAGACGATCACGTCGCGGCCCCGCATGTCGAACCGCACCCGCCGGCACAGCTCCCCCCGGGCGAACGGGAACTTGGCCGCCAGCCGCGGC
>VWZS01002869.1:971266-1098130 GCA_013397075.1 Rhabdornis inornatus
TTATTTCCCGTCACTTTTCCGGAGGGAGTGCGTGTCGGGCGCTGTTGGAGGGGTCGTGTCCGTGATTATAACCCCAAGTGCTTCGTACAAGGAGGTCGGGCAGCACCGTCCACCCCACAGATTAACTAACTGATTGTAGGTTAGCTGGCACGCGGCGCTGCTGGTTCTTGCGGTCTTCAAAGTCCCAAACCATGAGCCCCCTTTGCAGAACACCTTTATCTCCCCGAGGCAATAACATCGGTTCCCCAGCAGCGCAGCTGCTCCATTAAAATGTCAAAAGGTTACTTTTAAATCCCTCTCGTGTATTTACAACAATCCACGTCCTGAAACTGTGTTTTACCTGCTGAAAATTATCCTTTTCTAATAGACATTCAAATCTTTAGCCCGCAGATCACACTCAGCTGAGTTTTGCCCTAAAAAAAGCAAAAAACCAAACAAAAAGCGCCAAACAAGCAAACAAAAAACCGAAACAAAACAAAAAAAAAGCCCTGTTTTGCTTGCAGTGTGCTCCCCATAATGTTAAAAGTCTGTTACAAACTCTTCATATCCAAAACCAAGCCTCATGTGGCTCCTGGATTACAATATATTAATATGCAAAGCATTTTATCTTAGAACTGATTGCACATCTCGCTTATTTAATTACAGAATGCCTTTATTTACTGAGGGATTAATTAGATACCTGACAGTGCTAAAGCAACTTTTTTGCTCAACTCTAAAGACAGCTTCACCTCTGCAAAGCTGATAATGGAAGAGCAGTGCCTTCCCATGGGACCACTTAACTTTAGAACTTTTAAAAATAGACAAATGTATTTTAAACAGAAGATCTTTATATAGAAACTAGGAGTACTTGGATTTTTTGGGGGTAGAGTATCTGCTCCCATTAAATCTTGCCAGAAATCATAAAAATTACCAGAAAATGGTCTAAACACAAGGAGCTCAAACTGTAAATGTGAGGTATCCACAAGAACAGCAGGCTACACTACCCACCTCCAAACATCTACCACACATGCATGCACACTCCCAGCATCCCATAGTAGTGATATTACACCAGTAAAAGTCTGACAGTGGCAAGTGTTTGGGTCTTGCCAAAACATGAAAAGAGATGATGCACTTCTACCTTCAGTGAAATTTTTTAAGGAAAATGCCATGCGTTACTTGGTGAAATTCACCTTTGTACAGCCATGCACCATGGTACTGGAAGTCCTTTATCCTTTGGAAGAAGAATTCAGAGTCTGGTGTCAAACAAACCTATTTAGTCTTCTTGCTCTAATGACAAGAGATATGCACTCACTGACTCTTATTGAAGTAGAAAACAGCATTTTCACCTTGAAAAATCGCTGTGTTCTTTGCCAGCACGAGCAACAGAGCACCCATCTCTCTAGGGAGACCAGACTCCCTTCTCTGCTTTGACCACCACGATGCCCACCTGCTTTCAGACTCCAAAGTGTGGACTTAGTGAGGTTGTCTTTTAACCTTTTTCTTTTACTAGGTGACACAAAGCCTGTCCTAGAGAAATTTAAATACTTATATGTGTAAGATATAGAAGCATTTTGTTCTCATCTCAACCTATTCACTATTTAACAGGAAATATGGCTAAATTCACTTGAAATAGAAGTGCTGCTAAAGGATTTAGACTCAAGTATCTCTTCTGACGCTTTTAGTATGATACAGAAATATTGTAATTTAAGATTTTCTCACTAAATACCAGATTGTTGACGCTGTATCTTCATCTCCATGAAAAGGAGCTCAAAACTAAAGTTGCTAAACAGAGAAACCCTCAACTTCAGCATAATTTTAAGTTCTTATTTATTTAAATTTACTCAAGACAGTTACTGATCCATAAAGCCTGGTTAAAAAAATAATGGAATAGATGTACAAGAGAAATAAAAATATTTATAATGACGTTTAACTGAAAAACTTGGCTTTTAAAAGATTCTTCTTTTTCTGAAACTAGAAGAAGTTACTTGCAGTGCCACATGAATCAATGTGTTTATGCAGCTTTCAAAGGCAGGCTTTTACTCACGAATTTGAATGCTCTTAATGAAGGTCTGTGGACCACACTTTATGTGGAGTCACAAATCACAGCACAATCAACAACACAGAGTTTTCATTTGGTGGTATTTTATGTTCTCTTTGTAGAGGCCCACGTTACTGTGCAAGTCCCTGTGGGATTAAGTTCTAATAAAATCATTTAGCTTCTTTGCAAGTGTGTGGCTGTAACTCCTTAGCATCGATGAAGCAATGAAAAGGGTCATTTTGAAAAGAGTCGTGTTCCCATTGATTTAGTGGGATCATGACTGGGTTTAAAATGAAGCCCTAAACGTGGCAAACACTGCTCAATCACAACATTTTCCCTTTCAAATATAACTCATCTATAAATCTCCAATGAGACTTTAACTACAAGGAAAATCCAAAGTCAGTTAAAAGCTAATTTTGAGATAATCTTACTAAATCAATATAGTTTTTGTGGATTTCACAATAAAACAGTTACATATAAGACTTAGGATTGTCTTATTTTTTTCATAATTCTCTAAGATCTTATGCTGACAGCAGATACCTCATAGTTCACCCACCAAGCATACAAATAAAATAATATTGAAATGACATATTCCTTGCCACAATTTCAGGCAGAATACCTTCACCTGTCAAAATTTACATGCCAAATCTACTGTCATTTCCACCCAAAACAGGCTAATATATAAAAGCGTTGCACAGAAAAATATTTTAGAATTCCAACACAGTATGCCCCTTGTCCTTGCCGGTTCCCAGGTAACGCTCAACACATTTTCCAAGTTGCTAAAAATAAAAATTGGCATACTTACAATACATTTTAAAGGGTAATACAGTACTTGCTAGTCTGAAGCAATGGGCATGTGAAATGTGAGTAAGCAAGTGATATTTTATGAAGGAAAGGTACAAAAACATGATTTCATTTAGCAATTACACGTCTGACAAAGTTAACATCTAATAGATTTGTTAATGTAAAATGAAAGTGACACCTACCTCACACTGATTTCTTTAAATTATTTATGACTGCTTGACCTGAGCTGTTTCAATACTTGTAGCCAGTTGAGATTTCCAATAAACCAATTTTTCATCATGCAGCAAGTCCCAGGTGTTTCCCTTGTCACAAGGATAGAAATTGCTAAATTAATAAATTAATGCTAGCTTCAGTAATTTGTCTGGGATTAATTTGTTTCAATGCTTAAAGTGTAAACCTCCCTTATTTTTTGTCAGATTAAATTCTAGTATGTGTGTGCACTTTTATCAGACCTTCATTTTAATGGCACATTGAGCGCCTTATTCTTCCTTGTAAAACAATTTATGCATCATACTGCCAGCAGTTCTTCTTCTTGTAAAGTGGCAATTCAGCCTAAGGCTTGTTACTTTACACTTCTCCTGCTTGCCATTTTTTTTCAGGATGTAATAATTTTATTAAACCTATGAACAACTTTAATTTCATTTACTCAGAATGCAACCATTACATTTTCAGTCAATGTCTCATATGTGCCAGTCCATATGCAGGAGCTTCTGCAAGTCATTCTTACACTGCTTTGCTGCAGGTTTTCCTTATGAGAGAAAGGATCAGCTATATTATGCCTTGAGTAGTCATAATTCCACCTCTATATGACACTGACCTTGGACAACTGGAACATCATAAATTGTTTCCAACACTCTAGTATTTTTCTTTTTTTGTTTGTCTACAACCATATAACTCTTCATAGAACTAATACAATACCTTTTAATACCTTTATTTAGGTTACAATGGTTGTGAAGGTAGTTTCCCAATAAAGGGGCATACCTGAAAACTTTGAGCTACATTTTTTAGGTAATGCCAAAACAAGATATTTAAAGGCAGATTCCCTTTCTACCAGGTAAACTTGGTCATCTTTTGTTCTTTCACTCCTGGGCATTGCAACAGGGACATCTAGCAGAATAAAGACTGACCAAATGTTCTAACTATGTTTGGGCACATGCCAACTAGCGCTCTCTCAAACAACTCCTGGATATAATTTGGGAGTCAACCATTCCAGAAAGCATTTCCAACCAGCACTCAGTGACCAAGATTATAGCTTCAGTGTAGGTCAGACCATGTCATGCTATTTGGCCTCAGCTCCCAAGACAATTTCTGAACATGTTTAATTTACTAATGGAGACAACACTGCTCAGCATTTGCATGTTTCAATTTAAGGAAGAAAAATTTGCATTCACCCTCTTACATTTTGTACTGTGGCATAACCATGTTACACTTCCAAAACTCAGGTTGAAGTTACAGTGTGTTAGCTAGCAAGAAAATCTCTGGCATGCAAGGCTGCATATGGGCTTACTGGAGTCCACTGCCCAGTCAATGGGGTGGTACTCAGGGAGCCTTGCTGGTATCCAGCCATAATCCCAACTGAAACAAAGATGTTGCTAAGAAATTAGCCAAAGGGCCTCTGGCTGCTGTTGCCATTCAAAGGATGTGTGTGGCTTCATGACGTGGCCAGATAGTCAGTGAGTGGGAAAATACTTTGAGGGAAGTGAGAAATATTCCAGTTATTGAAAGATGCAGTATCAAATGACAAGGAGCCAAAGAGAGAAAGCAAAGAGTATGAAATTCGGGGTGGTTTTTTTGTAATCCCAGACCCTAAACACAGGGTGCTTGTGTATGCTTGTGTATACAATCAGAATCTGCAACATGAAGACAGCATGAGGAAAGCATTTCACAGGACAGGAAATTGTTCTCTCATTTCTGCCCTGTGAATAGAAAAACTGAAGTGTACTCACAAATATTCCTTCAAGCTCTCAGCCTTCTGAATCCTGCAATATTTATGATGCAAACTTTATGAAGCATAGAGCAGCTTTTGGGTACTTATTACAGATAAAAGGCATGTCACCTGCATCACATCCACACTTATTTTTCCACATTTGGGTCTAAATGGAGATGCTTCAGACTCAGTCACTCAGATTACCATGTGAAAGATATCGCTGCTGCATTTTCATATGGTATTTTGGTTTTCCTAGTAAAGAACAATCTAGCAGCATGTGATAAACTCCCTTGTTTAAAGATTAAGGTGTCCAAGAAATCAGTCCAAGATTTCATATTGAAGCTTCCTCTCTGATCAGGGAGGTCTATGCACAGAGGGACCTAGCTCTTCTGATATTGGTCAATGCTTCCTCCTGCCAACAAAAACTAACAAATATCCCTATCAACTTTCCCACCAAGACCCCAAAACAGTTCATACGGCAATGTATAGGAATTGCAAGACTGTGTAATACTGCCACCTGGTGATAAGCGTCACAGAAGCATTTTCTTACTCCTAGCATCACACAAAAGCCTTTTGCTTCATTTCAGGTGCTCTTCATTGGCAAGGGCCCATCAAACGTCACTTATCCAACTCTCAGTTTATCTTGAGCACCTCCGCTTGTGCTTAGAAGGGAAATTTCTGAAGTTTTCAAAGTTATGAAGACCATATCTTGTCTTTTCCTTCAAAACAGACTTCCAGGTATGCTATGGACAGACATAGCCTATCTTGATCCAAATCCCCATCACAACTCTATATGAAGTCTAGAAACTTTAGTGTCTTTGGAGAAAAAAATCTGAAATAATATTAGAAATTATCCTCTAGACCGTCCCTCTCTCTTTTATTTTTTTTTTTTTAATCTTTTCAGTCTTTGGGGTGTAATGTAAAAATAAAAAACAATTAAAAAAAAAAAGCAACAACAAAAAACAAACAAAAACCAAAAAGCCCCAATAGAAACAACAAAAAAATCTTCCAAGAAGTTTCCTTCTCCAAGATGGAAAAAAAAGATTTCTGTATTACATGATCTCAGAGTCCTTCATCTGATCTCTGTGGGACTCAGGTGAAAAATGAAGAAAAAATACAGCAAATGGTGTATCTGGCTCAACTTCTAGCACCTTTATCTGGCTTTCACAGCTTTCTGTAAGTCTGAACCTTTCTTTTATAACTGACCTCCAACTCCTTAGTGAAGATCACAGCAAGCTGAGAACTGCTATCGCTTTCTGGGTTGCCGCTATTTCATACAAGACCTTTCTTGGATTCTTTTCAGAAAGCCAACCTGGACCCTTTGAAGTTGAAATTCAAGAACTGCACTTTTTAATGTGCTGCTATGAGAATTTTTAGAACAATTCAGTCCTCTTCTTTGGGGATTTTTCTTAACTTTTTCTTATTTAACTATCATTCTGTAAGCTCCTAAAGGCATGTAATCAGTGGTTCTTCCCTAATATACAGCTGGCCATACAAAGATTGAATGTTTTTCCTTTGTGTATTCATAATATATAGGAATGATAATGTTTATTTTTTAAATTATGTTCCCAAGATCAGTGAAATATTGGTCCCATCATCAGTTAAAAGTTCAGCTGGACTTCTGGAAAAGGCTGAGAGGAATTCAGGTTTAATGCTGCAGGGATCTAAGTTATTTCACAGCTGAGGCTGCAGCAGAATTACTCCTATTACCTCAAATCTGACCAACCTACAACAGTCACAGCACAGAAAAGTCACTAGCACTGTAGGTGAGAGGTTAGAAACTCATACTCAGTTTGAAGTCTCAGTTTGAGACATCTGTCTCTGGCACCAATTTATCTTATGATGTGGATTAAGGTATGCTGGGAACTGTAATTACCATGAGAACCAGGAATTTTAAGCTATAATGGCAATCTGTGGCAGCAAACGTCAAGACAAAAATAGTTCTCCTAAGCCTCAGCAGAGGGAAGGATCTGTTGGCCTTGCAGTCCATTTGCAACAGACCAGTGACTATGTAAGAAATATGAGAGGGAAGAAAAATTGTTCAACACTGTGACAGGTTTCAGATGAATAAACTGTAAATTCAGAGGGAGAGTTGAGGTGAAGATTGCTGGAGTGTTCAAATTAAGAATTGGCAAAAAATAAGGGAATAATTCTTCAGCTGTCAGAAAAAGGAGATCAAAATACAGATTGGTCAAAGCAGCTTGTTTGACCAAGGGGTCTAAGGGCACCTCACATTAAAGTGGTTCAGTGAGAAGCATGTACCTACAAACTGCCAACACTGCATGTCATCTTGTGGAAAAAGAAAAACTGGAAAAGAATAAGATTCACACTGCTAAGAGAAGACAGAGATGGTCCACAGCACTGTAGTCACACTGTGGCTTGCAGACCATTTATGGTGAGTGAAATACCAGAATCTGATATGTAAAATAATTAGCAACCCTGTACCCTCTGCCATGGTTTTGTGCAAGCATAACTGAGAATTGACAAGCATTAAAATATTTGTATTGATGCTTATAACATAAAAATTCACATGCTATAAATGTATTTTATTTAAATACAGATGTTTTTAGCACAATTATCATCATCTCTCCCAACTGCTAAGAAATAGTAGGATGCAAGTTGTCCAAACATTTTATAATTGCTTTCCTTTAATAAAGTTGTTGAGATCCCCAAATTTATAGCAAAACTGTGGGGAAAATAGGAGCTTACACTTTCTTTTGAAAGGAAGACTCTTCAAAAGATTCTTCTGAAAAAATTTGCTGGGGCCTCCAGCAAGCAGGATCTGAGTTTTCATTCTTTAGTATCACAAAGTAGACCTATCATTTAACCTTAATCCTTTCAGAATGCCCAATTTTATCAACCTAATATATTATAGTAAATTCTTGTTGACAACTGCCAGTTATCAAAATTATAGTATGAACGGCAGTATATCAAATGTGAATAACCACTACAAGCAGTGTGTTTCTGATTTAACTTCATTTAATGTAGGAAATAACGATCAAAGAATAACAGGAAATAAAAAAAAAAGGCAAGCCATGTTTTCCAGATAGAAACCTATCTTTATTACAATTCAATAGAAAAAGATAACTTTCCTTAGGTGTTAATTCTGTGTGATTACCATATGGTAATCACATAGAACTGTGACCATTTTATTTAATTTATAATGAGACAAAGTTATTTATTCAGAGACAAAGTTACTCAAAAAAGGATGCATCGAGATAGCATTCATCCAGCACTAATCCTGTTGCCTTCTTTTTTCTTCCTTTCTGTGTCATCATCATCCCATAATTTGGAGCTGCATATTGCTCTTTCAGCAGCACTAGGAAGGGGGTGAAAAGCTCATCCCACTACTCTTCCCAGCAGAAGGATAGAAGAGATAAAAGTAGCAGCAGCTGGTACATCAGGGGTTAAACGATTTACTTTTCTTTAACAACACTTCATTTTTGCCCTCAAAGTTTATCTACATTAAAATATTCTAAATGTAGTGTGTTTCTGTAAGTCTAATTATATACGGCATGCGAAAACATATTTGATAATCACATTGCTAATTTTGTGCAATCACTTCAATACACAGGTGCAAATCTCCAGAAATATGCACATTTTAATCACCTTGTATATAGACATAAACCACAACTTTTCATTTAAGTGTTCAGTGACTCCATATTTTTCTGGGACTACACTTCCTTGGATTTTTGACTTGCTAGTGCCAGAGAAAGAAATATACTAGGTTACTACAAATCTGGAATTTAATTTATATATGTATGTTCCAGTGCTAAAAAACTGTAATTCCTTACTTTTCCATGGTTTATGAATATTTTAAAGTACACATTTTATAATTTATTGATGGATACAGCATGCTGACTTCAGAGATATGGGAATCATATTTTTTATTTTCCTTCTGAGAGCTTTAATTCTCACAGTGTTCCTTTTGTATAAATTTGCCTGGAAAATCATGTATATGTGCATGGAAATGTGTCTTCTCCAGTTTGGATTAAACTTGCAGGACCTTCTTAATGGTTTAAAAACAGAAAGTCATAAAAATCTTGAGCAATAATTTCACTTTCATTATATTTGTAATAGCTTGTGGCTGCACTTTCTGCTTCTCTTTCATTTACATGTAACTTATTTTTTACATTGATTTTTAAAGCTGCCTTCACAAAATGGATTGAAATTATCTTTATGTGTAAATCATAAAAATTGAGAATTTTATATACTCAGATTAACTAAAAAGGACATAAAATATTAATTTGCATAATTCAAAGTAATATTTCTATTTTCCCTCTAAAGATATTTAGCATATATTACTGGAGGGAATAGCTTTAGATTACCTGTCCGTAAGTATTCTTTTCCACTTTGGGAAGTGAGTTGAAACGACCCTGACAGACAAGAAACTCATCTACTGGTATGCTTCTAACATTAACAACAGAACAGACAACAGAAGGGTCACAGCAAAACCAGAAAAGCAGCACTGAAATTTGTTCCACTGGAAACAAATCCGTCATATTTCACACAATAAAGCAACCAGCTTGTTCCGTTTCGCTTTAGCTACACAAATTTTTAATTAACATAAATTACATTTAAGAATTACAGAATACTTGTTATGGGTATTACGCATGCCAGCCACTATAACAACATTCAACAAGGTTTTCACTAAATCAATAAGCCAAAAAGAGACTCTTCTATGAAGTCCTTCTTATAAATAGTGTGACAGCTTAAGCTGGGTGCCCCCAAAAAAGGACCCTGAACAAAGAAATCACTGGGGAATTATACCCTCACAAGTTTCCCATTCCACATAAAACTGATTGGACCAGTAGTAATATTAAGATCATGGTGGGCACAACATGAAGCACAGGGAGATCCATGTATATATGAGGAAAGTCTTTGTTACTGTGGGGGTGACAGAGCACTGACACTGGCTGCCCAGAGAGGTTGTGGAGATACTCAAAATCTGCCTGGACATGATCCCATGCACCTGCTCTAGGTGAACCAGCTTCAGCAGGGGTTTAGACTACATGATCTCAAGAGGTCTCTTCCAACTCAAATCATTCCATGATCCTGTGATTCTGACTGGGGTCTTCCCATTCTTCCTTGAGTCCTTTCACTGGCTCTACATAGACCATTTCTCTTCTCTCTAACGTTGCAGCTTCTGCTGATGATTGCAATTTCCTTATCTTCTGACTTGAACTGGCTCTGGGGCCTTCTTTTACTTGACCATAACATATGTTCAAAATACCTAGGTGAAAGTTCACAGCTTGTAGCTTACAACTTCAGCAACTTTAGCTACTAATGCTAAGCAAGTTGTGCAAAGCAAGTTTTGTATAAGTAGCATACCAAATCGCACCACATAGTTAAGGCTGGATGAGTGCACTGGAGGCCAGCTTGTTCTACTCGTGCGTAAATCAGGACCAGCTTCAAAGCCACCTCAGGCTGCTCAGCACCTTGTCCAGTCAGGAATCACAGCACAATGAAAGTCAGGTGTAATTCCATGTCACCACTGAAATTTAAACAAAATGCACAGGGGTTTGGAAAGTCATCTTTGTTTGGTGAAACACTGGAACAGGTTGGACAACAGGTGGTGGTTGCTCCATCCCTGGAAATACGCAGGGTCTGTGGGGATGGGGATCTGAATAACCTGATCCAGTGGAAGGTGGTCATGCCCATGGCAGGGGCGATTGGACTAGATGATTTTTGTTGGTCCCTCCCAACAAAACTATTCTATGATTCTGTGATTCTTTCAAGAAGTACATTATAGTTTTTGTTCCTGCATTAGAAGTGTGCTAGCAAGACATTCAATGGGAAGTGAGGAATAAACATGAGATTTGTCTGCCAGCTGCTCAGTCACACAAAGCCTGCAAGCCAGCTGGTACTCGCACCCAGCTCTGCTGTGACCCGAATGCTGCTCCATGCAGAAGCAGGAAGAGGGAGTTACTGCACAAGCTACCTCTTCAAGAGCCCATGCCACCTTGCAAGGCAATGGTTTCTGCTGAGTCTGTAATTCAGCCTGAGCCAGGGAGCTGCTGTCAAAGAGCCCTGCCTCCCAGCATATGCTATCACTGGAGCACTCTGGATGGTGCAGTCTGCACCCCGAACAGGTGGAAATACAATTGCAGTTCTGACCCAGTTTAAAAAGGATGGAAGAGTTTGTTCAAAGAAAAACTGCACTTGGATTTAAGTAGACAGTACGTCACACTTCTGCAGTCCTTACTTCTGTCAAAGGTGACTTGGTTGAGTGCACATTCAGGACTCACTGGCTAATTTCCCAACTTACATTTTATTAGGCATTCTGGAAAGGATTCAGAACTCTGCTCACTGATCTGACTAAAAAGGAAAAATCACTGATATACTTTGTCATACAGGTAACATTTTATCTTTATATTTTCCAGCTTGCATGTAGTAGCAATAGCACCTTTTGATCCCTACATGATAGACCTACAGTTCAAATCCTACTACCCGATTCTGGCAAATAGTGTATTTTCTCAGTGAATACACCTGTACCTTCACACTAAAGTCTCTTTTGGTGCTGGTGTGGCACTATGTGGCCAGAATTGTCCTGAGGCACTTCACTGCACATACCAGCTTATCAATTAATGTAAAAATACTCAAGTTCGTGCATTTTAGTTATAAATATTTTATCTTCTGAAGTTATAATCTCTGAAACAGTTGCATGTGACAATTCGTGTCTAAAATACAAGTATGTGGCTATTATTTGAATCATTAACAATGGTGATTTAATAACCTTATTGTACATTTTAGGCTAAATTATATATCATCAGCATATCACCTGTGTTCCTTTCACTGAGTACATAGATTCACAACTTACAACTAGAGAAAGAAGGAAAAGTGCTCTTTTTTCCAACACCCAAGAACCTCGCAGCATTTTGTAAATAAGAGATTAATTATGAGCACAGGTCAGTTAACGACCAAGATTGTTATTTGGCATCAGAAGTGCCAACTCGTGCTACATGATGAGCTTGACCCAGGAATAATAAGCTAAGATTTAGCATAGACAAACTGAGAAAAACCCTGCAACATTGTAGATAAGCCCTGCTTTTATCTACTGGTGCAGTTAGTTGCTCAGATTTGGCATGGTAGGAGCCAGGGCAATACAAAAATCAATACAACCACACTGTTGGCACAGCAGAGCAGTGGCATTGCTGGCATTGCATATGAACTTGAGCTGGGATATCCAAATGGAGCTGCATTCTCCGTTATGACCACATTTTACTGTTCTCCACTACACAGAACAGACATGCCCTGAGTTTTGTAGGAAGTTTGTTGACCTTCTCCAGGAAGTATATTCTCCAGATCTCTGAGATGGGTAATTTTAAATAAGAGGCTGTAACTTCTATGTTTATTTCACAAAGCAAAATGTTGCTTCAGAGTCCTCTTTTTTTTTCTTCTTTTTTTTCTTTCTTTTCAGTAAAAGTTGGAAAGAGAAGCATCCTGGCAGCAAGCCGTTTATTATCACTGCAGCTGTATGCACGGGCACGGCAAAGCAGCATAAATTCTCATTGCTAGAAAGTTGCTACTGAGCAGATTCTATGAGCTGTTGAAACCAGGCTTATGCTACTTCTGCATCAATTTTTCTTTCACTGGCTCATCCCTGTAAATGAAAATGAAAAGCTAACAGAATATGAAACATATTTTGTATGGTCTGCTCCAGAATAACATTGTATGGAGATATGCTAACCAAATAACCATGGCTGGTCTATAATGGAATGGACAAAAAGTGATGCAGTACAGCATCCTTAGTCTTTTCAGTGAAACACCTCAAATGCCTGTCATAGGAGTGACATTGACAGGTTCTGAAGAGACTGGCCTCCAGTCTCACACAAAATACAAGGATGTCAGCAGCTACTGCTCAGGAGGCCACCAGTTAATAACTATGTAACAGGAATATCATTTGATTAGTGTTTGACATTTATATTACTACCAAGTTAGGGAGAAAGGGAGTCTTTCACCATGAATATTGTTTTCAATCTGTTAAGAAAATAAAGTTTTATTTTCAGCTAACTGAATACGCTGATGAAGCTCAACTTATTTTTACTTATTGCTACTGTTTCTATAAAATAGACATAGCTTACTGTGACTTACAAAACATTTGCATCTTACTGAGAAGTATTCATTAATCACTCCCTCTATTCACACTGAAACTGCTATGATAATCAATTCCTATTTGCACAGCTGTGATATGAATAATTTTAAATTTTGGCTCTAATTGTTTTTCTGTTCTGCTGAAAAATGGTTTCAGAGAACTAAGGGGTTTTTTCACACATATATATGGACTGTATGTACAAGAATGGCCAAGTGTTATTTGAAATACTTAATTACATAAAATTCTGCTGTAGAAATGAAGATTAAGTCTGCTCTCCATCTTCTAGGTTTGCATTTTGCTTAACAGATTAAAATCTGCCTTTCTCAAATATAGAGAAACAGATATTTTTTTAAGTGTGTACTGGCTCTTCGTGGCAAAAATGTAGTTAAGGTACCAAAGTAAATGAAAAACTGATAAATATGCAAAAGCTTTTCTAAGGAATGCAATGTTCTCCTACGACATTGTATTTCTTTCCAAGGAGCAATCCAAACATCATCTTTAGATTAGGTTGCCCAGAAAGGTTGTGCAGGTGCTAGCCTTGAATTTTTTTTCAACACTTGACTGGACCTCAGACCTAGCCTTGTTTTAAGCTGGAGGCTAGACTAGAGGCCTTCCTAGGTCCCTTCCAAATTGATTTTGCTTATGTATGATCATAAATTTAAGGCCCCTAATAAAACAATAGCCCTAAATGCGAGAGAGAGAGAGAGAGATAGCTGTGAGACTCTTTCTGTCTAACAGAGATCTCTGAATTTAAGAAAAAATAATCTTTTCTCAAGAAAACTACTGGACTAGTTATTTTCTGTAGTTCACCACAGACTAATGATCTGACCTTTGATTCACAGCTACAACTTTATCTTGACACTGAATTCAAAGCTAGTTATATTTCCATAGTCAGTGCCAACAGATTTTATTTATCTTCTTGTGTGGCAAATCATAAATTGTCACAGCTCAAGATGAAACAAGTACAAGCTTAGGAGTTCACATTTAAGCAACAATAGCAGACTCTTCGATATCAATATAAAACAAAGTAATAGAGCAACTTTATATAGAAAAGCAATCGATAGATTAGGGTAGGTGGGGGCATCCATCATCACATTGTATCACATGGAGATATGAAAAATGCATGGTATCTACATGGGGAATGAGCTATGTACATCTTAGTTTTGTTTGAAGAAACATCAAAAAAGAAACTTGTAACTCCTTTAACCATAGGATTACTTGGACTGGAATGTTTTTTGGTAGATGGTCAGTATAAACCAGCTATGGCCTATTCTGTGCAGAACAACTGTAGTGTGAGCTCTACTAAGTTCATCAAAAGCATTTTGAACTTTGCTAGGGAGGGGTGGAAGTGTGTTTTATCAGTTCATCACATATGTACTTACTTTCCATGGATAGAAGAGTTTGGCCCCATACCTGGGTTATTAGCACAGAAAGACATGGGGACCAAACTTTCTCATCCATACAGTACTCTGGCCATGCCATCCTTGTTACTAGCACCAGCAGCAACTCCTGAACTGTCAGTATGAAAGAAATGAAGCTACTTAGACAGTGTATCAACCTTTCTCCATAGAACAGATGCTGAATTTTGTTATTTCTAATGGCCTTACACATAAACCAAGAGAAATACTCTCGTGGTTTTCATTATTTCTGCAGAGGTGTATTAAGGCTGCACTACCAGTTTTAGGTAAGATTTACTCAACCTATTAACATTAAAGTTGGCATCACTGATGTGACACAATGGTAGCTGGAAATTATCTGAGGTCTTACAACAGCACAAATTTGTGTGAATAAATCCAAAAGAGATCAACCACCAAGGCTCCAGGCTGAATTTACATGTGAATGACCCTCAGGAGGTATTTTTCATACTTTGACATTATAAAGACCCAGAAGCATGTTAAATACAGGCATTCTGTGAAGGCAAGTTTCTGTACCATAGTTTGAGATGAGCACTAACCATCCAAACTATAAAATCCATAGCCTGCTCCCTGGAGTTACATCCTCACTGGCTCCCACCACCCACAAAGCAACTTTGAGCAGTCAGGAGATGACTGTGTGCAAAAGAAATTAAAGTGTATGCAGCAGTAAGGCATTCCAGGTTTCAGCTTCGAGCTCCATGAGTCACATTTTGGAAAAGGAAATACCCCCTATTTTTAATACAGCTGGGGGAATTCTTCCTCCAATGAACAACTATGCAGAGCTGCTCTGTATCAGCATCCCACAACACAGCTCCAGCAGCACCAGCCTCTCTTAGTTCTGAAAAACTGAGGGAAGGTAGCAGCCTTATAGAGGAAATGGAATTAACTACAGAGATTTTTGAACACAGAAAAAAAAAATCAGAAATTAGAGAACATGTGTCTGAAAATTGCAAGGTGAGTTAGGCATGTTATAAGTAAATATGATATTATTGGCTTTTCGCAAATATTAAAATGAATGCTATATGTATAATGTTGGAAAACTTTACTGAATGAATATAGTTTCTTTTAGTTCTGCTATCAACAAAACATAGAAATAGTAGTGTGATATATTTTTTCTTGGACTATAACATGGTGATGTAAAAAAGCTTTTGTTCATGTAACTAATTCAGAGAATGGTAAAAAGATAATCAGAAAACTCTCCATATTCTTGGATTATCCTATCTGAATGAAGATAGGAGTGACAATCACCAGAACTCCAGGGAAGGAATCTCTGTTATCAGGGAGTGGGCCGACAAGAAGGAGCCACAAGGAAAAAATAAAGAAAAAAAGTAAAAAAATGTTGATTTATAGGTGTTGATGCATTTAACCAAGTGTTTTCTGAGTTAAGAATGCCAAGCACCTGGCCATTATAACCTTTTGCTTTATTCTCTTATTAAACTTTTTAAAATCTACCAGGGAAGTGAACCTCGTTTTTCACAATCAGAAGGTAGAGGCAGGGCTCCTGTGAAGCTCATGCTTCTTGAGGGGAAAAAAATGCACAGACAGAAAATAAAACACATCTCAAAATAGAAGTTGGTTTGGAAAACTTGGAGGAAGGGGAAATTAAATACCTCCCTCCCCGAGGAACAACTGTGTGCATATATTACGTGGGAAGCTGCTCACCCAGAGTAAGACTTTTACTACTGTTTGTAGGCCGGTGAAGGCCGAGGGAGAGCAGCCCGCCAGGACACGGTGAGCGGGAGGTTAGGGGAGCGCCAGGGCAGGCGCCTGCTGTCCTTAGACACAGCCATGTCCCTCCTCAGCCGTCTACAGCCACCGCCACCCAAGCCTAGGGCACCCTACGTAAATCACACACTTGCACTAAACAACCCGAAAAAAAAAAATAAAATAAAATAAAATAAAAAAATTAAAATAACGGGATTGCCTGCCCCGACAGCGACTGAGGCGGCAGTACTACTACTACGCTTGCGCACTCCTGGCGCCGCGTGTCACGGCGCCGGGCCACCCCGCTATTTATGTGTCATAAGCCGCTGATTGGCCTCCGCCTCCGGGCTGACCAATAGCGCAACGCCGGGCGCGCAGCGCAGCCAGTAGCAGAGCGGCATGGCCGTGTGGGCGGGGCGCACGCCGGGCCGCGGGAGGCGTGTGGGGCTGGGCGTCCCCGAGCGCGGCTGCTCCTTATGGCGGGCTGGGTGTTGCTGCTGTCGCCGGCGCTCCTGCTCGCCCTGCTGAGCGCCCGGCCGTGGCTCTGCGGCACCGCTCCGGCCTCCTCCTCACAGCCCGTGACCGCCCGCCTGGCCGCGAAGTGGCCGGCGACCCCGCTGCTGCTGGAGGCGAGGTGCGTGCAGCCTCCTCCTTTTCTTTCTCCTTCTCCTCCTCCTGCCAGTGGCCGCCCGGTTGTCTCCTGGGGAACAAGAGGGCGGAGGGACCTCTTTTCCCTCTGCTAAGCGGGAAGAAGGCCTGTCGGAGGGGGCTGGCAGTGTTTCTCTCTGTTGTAGGGTGTCTTAAAGTACTTTTTGGATGCGAGGCTGAGCTGCTTTCTCCTCTCGGAGAGTGCTGTAGACCGTGCTGGCAAGGCTCTGCCACGCTTTGAGGGAGCTGTACAAGCGGCTTCGTGTTTAACCTGCTCGGGCGTTTTGCAGGTCGCTGGGTTGAGGAGATCTAATGGGCCGATTACACAGTCCCTTCCTTCCACTGAGTAACATCTTTGTCTCCCCCTAAGTAATCTGCACATTAATTAAGTGATTATAAAGGTTTTAGTGTAGATGTGAACCTGTAAGAGTGAAACACTGTGGTAATTTAAAGGGTATTGTTAACTTGTAGTCATAACGTCACCCTGGAGAAGAGAAGGCTTTGGGATGACCTAATTTCAGCCTCCTGGAGGGAGCCTACAAGGAGGATGCGGAGGGAGCCTTTCTTACAAGGGCCTGCAGTGAGAGGACAAGGAGGAATGGCTTCAAGCTGAGAGTAGCTTTAGACTAGACGTACGGAAGAAATTCTTTACTGTGAGGGTCGTGAGGCACTGGAACAGATTTCCCGGAGAAGCTGTGGATGCCCCATCCCTCGAAGTGTTCAAGGCCAGGCTGGATGGGGCTCTGAGCAAACTGCTCTAGTGGGAGGTGTCCCTTCCCGTGCCAGGGGATTGGAACCAGATGATCTTTAAGGTCCTTTCCAACCCAAACCACTCTGTGATTCACAATAGAAAGGGAAAGTGCTTTCTAGTTTTAGATGCTTGTGGTTCCCCTGCCCATTTGGCTTATATTTGTTTTGTTTTTAAACTTACTGGCTGCTGTTTGGAGAGCACCCATGCAGGGGAGAACTGCAAGCTTCTGTAATCAAAGGAGAGGCAAACTTCCAAAGTAAAGATTAGAAAACAATATAGTCGTGCCAGCAGATAGAACTTTTTGGTAGACATAAGCAAGGGGAGTGAAAGGAACTGATGTTCCCTTAAGGAAAACCACAAACCTTTGAAATGTTACCTGTAAATCATAGAATCACAGAATGGTTTGGGTTGGGAGGGACCTTAAATACCATGTAGTTGCAACCCCCCCTGTTATGGACAGGGATATTTACCACTAGACCAGGTTGCTCAGAGCCACATCCAACCTGGCCTTGAACACTGCCAGGGATGGAACATCCTCAGCTTCTCTGGGAAATCTGTTCCAATGCCTCACCACCCTTATGGTAAAGAATTTCTTCTGTATATCTAAGTTTTGCCTCTTCCAGTTTGGAAAAAAAAAGGAAGGGTGGTATTTGATATAAAATAAACCTTACCTTTTACGCTTTGTAAGGATTAACCCTTGTTTAAAAGCGTGTCAGAGATTGGCGATCTCCCTCCATGCACAGCAAAGTAGATGTCGTTGATGAAAGCCTGTAATTTAATGAAAAACTATAACCTGACAGAGAGTGTGTTACTTGTATAGTTAGCTACTATTAAATAAAATTTGTATACTGAATTGATTTCATTTATAAGTGTGTATTGGACTATCTGTGGAAAAATAAAGTGAACATTTTGGGGGTTTTCTATAACAAAAGAACAGTCTACTTGCTTTATGGCTCTGATTGTTGAGTTTGGATCATAGTACTTTGTTCAAAATATCTTTTGACCAAAATACAGTTCTGTTTAGTGCTTATGCTATGGAGATGGTTGTTAGTCATTGAATATCTAAGATTTGGTTGCTGATGAAGGTTTTTACACTGAACAACTGAAGGTTTTTGCTGTGGTACATCTTTGGACAAAATCAACCCATAGACAATTAATTTTTATTTTTAAACAGTGAATTTATTGCAGAAGATGGTAATGAGAAGTTTTGGCAGTTCTTGGAAACTGTGCGGGAGCTAACAGTTTATAAGCAAGGAGGTGAGTTAAACAGCATGCTGGTTTTTAATATATTATCTTGTGCTGTATTTAACTTTGAGACACAACACATTAATTAGTTGCAGGCAGGTCAAGCCTGACTCTTCCATTATTGCTTGTTAGGTAGGTTTCTTTCAGAAAGCTGTGGCATATTTTCCCCTAAGAGCAGTACTTGCAGAGGAATTAAAAAACAAAAGGAAGACAAGATGGACTGAACTGCTCTTACAATATGGAACAGAGTTGTAAAGACTAAAGATGCCTGTCTGCTTACATGGCTTGCCAAGAGCTTAGAGGATACTGAGACTTCATGTTTTCTGTAAGATGGATGCTTGCAGGCCATAAAATCACACAAATAACTAAAATGAGAATGCTAGGAAATGTTAAAGGAAAAATTTAAAGAATTACCAGAAGAGGTTTAATACTTTTACATGGCATGGAGACTGTTTCCTAGCATCAATACTGATGTTTTAGAATAAAGGTTTATCACTGACAAAATAGGACTAAAAAAGCTGTGCATGATTATATGGAAGAATATTAAGTTGTTAGAAATTTGGAGAGAAGACCAAAGCAAAAAATCCAGCAAAAGAAGCGTGAAAGGTCACCCCAGAAGAAACCTTGGAGAGCAGCTTACTAGAGATGTCCATGGAAATGAAAACCTGGGAGACCTACGGGGCTTTAAATCAGGTTGGGCAATATTAGATCTGCTTGGTAGGTCAACAGATGAACAAGATAAAAAAGACTTCAAAACAAGGTAAGCCTGCTTAATTTTACTCTTTACTTACAGAATAGTATAATCCTTTAGGCATGAATGCAAGCACCTAACACTACCACTGGAAGAGACTTGAGGGAAATTGAATGTTAAATTAATAGTCAAAAAATAAAAAAATGTAGAAAGGTTATGTAGAAAGGGGCAGTGGAAAGTGTAGGTACATGAAAAATGCTATATATGGGAGAGAGGACTTGAGAAACAACATGTTTCAACAGTTGTGACTGACTGAATACAACTTTGAATACAACTGTGATGTGCATGTGATAATGTTATTTGAGTGCTCAGTAGTACCCCAAGCAGCCAGTAGACTTAAAAGATTAGTAAGGAAACAGGGAGACACATAGTAAAGGTAATTTTGCTGCTTTTGATTCCATGATGTGCTTTATGTCGAGTAAAGTGTGATTTTTGACTTTACTAGCTCCCTGTGTTTTCCTTATAATTTCTTTAGAATGGAAAAAGTACAAGCAGAAAATGTACAAATACTCTGATATTAATTGTAGAGTATCAGCTGGGAAAATTATAAAAAAACACCCAAAATTACTGTGAGATGGTGATCTCGAGGTCAGAAGCATGTACAAAACCAGAGAGAGTCACTGAGAACAGAATGCCGAGGAGGTGAGTGCTGCTAAAAGCCATTCTGTATAAGGCACGAGGACATGGAAAATAGAAGTAGGTGCAGAATTTGACCTGTGCTCAGCTGCTAGTAGCGTTTGTTGAGGCAAGTGCTGTTGTCTAATGCTGTTTAAGGTCTTTGTCAGCACACAGGACAGTGGCATGTATTGCATCCTCCACAAGGCTGGGAATGACACAAAACTGGGAGGAGAAGCTGGAAGGTAGGGCTGTAATTGGAGGGACCTGGGCAGGCTGGAGAGACAGGCTAACAGAAACATTGGGAAATTCAGCAAAGGTGCTTTACAGACTCCCTGCATGTGGGCTGGAATAATCTCGGCAGCAGCGTAATCTTGATGCTGACTGACTAGAAAGTGGTTTCTTGAGAGAATGGAGATCCTTGCAAACAGTGAGAAGGCCAGCTACATGGCAGGTTGGAGCAGCAAGAGGGTAGCCAACAGGTCAAATAAAGTTTTTATTCCACTGTATGAGGAATACAGTGTTTATTCCACTTGTAAGACTGAATCTGGAGTACTGGGGCCATGTTGGGGCTCCCTGTGAAAGGAAAGACGAGTCCATCATTGGAGCAAATCTAGGAGAGGATCTCTGCAATGCTTAGGGAGCCTGGAGCAGGCTTCTGAGGAAAAGTTGAGAGAACTGTGAGTGAACCTGAGAAAGGAACAAGTAAGGAGAGACCTTGTATCTTCGGCTTCCTGATAGAGAAATGTTCAAAAGAAACTGAACCCAGGCCCTTCCTGAAGGTCCACAGCAGTATGAAAAAAAGCAAAGGGCAGAAGTTGAAACATGGGAGTTGTGATTAATACTAGAGAAAATGTTAATGCCGTGGGATTGGGTGAACACTGAAACTGACTGCTCCTGGAAGTTGTGGAATCTCTATTCATTGAGATAATTCAAAATTCTACTGCATGAGGCCTTGAGCAGCCTAGTCAAGCCTTTGAAATTGTATCTCTAAGTAACAGTTTGGATGAGGTGACCTCCAGAAGTTACTTTTAACTTACTCTTTTTTTTTTTCTAAGAGTGGTTTAGATGCCGTTGGTATTGCCTTGAGATAAGACTGCTGCATTAGATGGTGTGCCAGGGATTTTTTTTATCAGCCATCTCTTTTTTTGCTTGCTTGGACACACTTTCTAAGGAGTTTGAAGCTTTAATGACATTTATTGTTAGTGACACAGATGTCTGTTGAAATTAACTGTTAGTTAAATACCTACTTCATCTGGATAAACTCTGTGATTGAGAATAAATAAATTACAGTAGGATGATCTCCATGACCTATCATGCCAATGAACTGTTACATGCTGGCAGTTGGCAACCTTGAGACTGTACTAAAATACTACTTTAATTAAGCATATGGAGCAGTTGATGTGTGTATTTATCTGTATGGCCAACACACACCTATGACAATGCAAGAAATTTTGAAGTTCTGGCACCAAGTGGCTTTCCTAAAAGTAGTCATAGTTGGGGTGGTCTTAATCCAAGGAAATGGATGCTCTTCATAAACAGAAAGCCTGCATTAAGTGTTTACAATAAACTGCTTAGCTTGAGTGAAGAATCTGGTACTGCAAGACTGCAGTGGCAGAGTTTGCAGTGAGGTGTGTAATAGTTTACCTCTGAGGAGAAGTTGGTCCTCTATATGGTGTGGAATGAGTTCTGTCTTAGTTGCAGCATGTCAAGATACATTGACTTAGAGGGATGTTCATGATGTGTTAGAACTGATGTAGCAGCAACTACTTCAGTAAATTAAGGCATCTGTCTGAAAAAGGATTGGTCGAGGCAATTGACTTTTCAGTTACTCTCTGAGTGATGCCAAGAGTAGTCAGGATGAATAAGCAGGAAATGAAAGCATTGTTTGTTTAAATAGAAATATTTTCATAAAAGATGCAGAATTCCTAGAAAATCTGAAAATCTGGGTTTAAAAGGAATTTGACTATAGACTTATATCCCAATATACAGTTGAATGTTTCAGAAGAGTCATAAAGTGTTAAGACTAGAAGGCAACTTGAAAAATCAAGTAGGGTAGCTTGCTTTTTTTCTTCTAAATCTTCTCTTGGATGATTTTCAATCATTTTTTTTTTAATTAGTTCTCAGGACTTGTTTTAAATTTAGAATAATCAACATCTCTTGTTAATTTGCTAATTTAAAATATTTAGTGTTACTGAATTAGGTTTATTAATGGTCTGTTTAGCTGTGATATTTGTAGCAGCTTCATGGATTTGGTAGGCATTATCTACATGGAATTTGGTGGAACATTAGTGATGTGTTTGGTGGTTTTAACTTTTTTCTTTTTTAATATGAACTGAAATCAACTTGGGGAGCATCTTGATTATACCATATGGAAAACATGAAAAGGTTAGTGATGGGATACACTGTATTGAATTAAGGTCTTCAGGGAACATGGACAACATTGTTTATATCTACTTAATGTGCAACATATTTTCTGCCAGGCTTGTGAAATGCTTGGAAAAGCAGATGATGCTATTTTGAGCCGCAGGTATGTTATAAAGAAATGAAAGCTGCAAAAATTTCGTGCTAAAACCAGCACTTACAAAACACTGAAGATGGCATTTTAAACTTGCTGGTACTTTAATATCCCTAAAGGTTAATTTATGGTCACTGAGGGAAAGTAAGTAGCCAGTTTCCTGCCGACTAATTATCACTTGAGTGTTTACTGTCTTCCGAAGTGCTTCAGTTTATATATTGAATTTTCAGCAGCCTCATAAATATATATTAAAAACCAAAACAAAACCAACGCACAAACATTTTCTATATGGAAGCAATTTTCTCTGAAAAAAATTTAACAGTATATTTCATATAAACAACAATCATGCAAATTATTTTTTCCAATCTAGAAGACTACACATTATTCACAACTAAATTAGACAAGTGTTTTTTATGTGTATAGCTTCACAAACTGATTTCTATTCTAATAATGCAATAAAATAGAGTAGTCCTTCTTTACTGGCATCTTGCTTGAATGGCACAGAGATTTGACTGGCCAGTGATTGCCTGAACTGCTGTTACCCAAGATCTCTAACTCCCTAGCTGATCTGTGGATCCAGACATTCATATCTGTGCAGTTGGAACAATCCTCATACATCCATCCCACCAAGTAATTATTCCAGCACACTCTGTTCTTCTGATTAATTATGTCTCTTATGTTTACTTTCCCCACCTCCTGTGCCTCAGTACTTCGAATTCTCTTGTGGGTTACCAGCATATATTCAGATTAATTTTGTGCTGTGGGTGCATGAGGTCTGAGGAGCTGTGCTGTTGTTATACTTTCTTGTCTTTTTTGACTGCCCTGGTCTCTTAATTATTTTTAACTTACCTGTGATAAAAGATACTGCTGTAAATTGTGGGTTGTAAATGTCAACATTTCAACATGAGTCTGCTTAGGTGGCTGTTCAGTTCTTGCTGTAGTCAATCTAATCAGTTTGGCTACAGAAGTTGAGAGAGTTTTTCAGCAGACAAATTAAGGCATCTTCAGAGTGAGCTTTTCAGGTTTTGTTGGCCGCTAGGCTATATTTCTCATGGTAGGATGAAAGTTTGCAGATGTGAAGATCACATGTGCATTCAGATGTCTGCAGTCTGGAGCTGTATCCTGTTAATGTGGTTTCTTGTTTCCTTTTAAAGTGATTTTGTTAATGATTTTGTGGTAATATGCTGTCATGCAGGATTTTATAACCAGAGAAATCTGGTTCTTCGTGATTCCGTGTGACATCCTAAGAAACTTACTATGAATTGTACTCTTTTGGCAGTGTTAAAATGAGCTTGGAGGGCAAGCAGTACCAAATTTCAAGCATTCGATATTATGTGAAAATAATTTGCAGAGCTCAAACCATAGTTCTGATTAACTGAAATTACCTCAGTTGGTTAGAACATGGTGCTAATAACACCAAGGTTGCAGTTCAATCCTTGTACAAGCCTTAAGAGTCCACTTAAATTCACTGTAGTGTTGAACTTGAGGATCCTTGTGGGTTCCTTTTTTTTTTTTTTTACTTATTAAAATCATAATTGTCATAATCATCTTCCAGGAAAAAAATGTCAGCTGTTTTAAACACACCAGTGAAAGCACAGATGAGATTTATAAGGCAAAAAAATTAAAGACATGTGGTAAAAATATTTTTTGAGGCAGTATCTTTGGAATTATGTATTTAATGCCTCTACATTGTCTTCAATAGGATGTTGTTTGGGGCTGAGTGGAGAGGCAGAAATTTCAGATTTAATTTTATTTTTGTGGAGATAATTTGAAGAAAATTTGAAAATAGTTATTGAAAAAAAGTTTCAATCTGGAAGGATTTGTTGCTTCCAAATTTTTATATTCACTGTTTTGAATGTGTGAAGCCAAATTTATCTCATTTAGAATAATAGAATGATTAAGGTTGGAAAAGACCTCCAAGGCTAAGTCTAACCTTTGACTGATTGCTACTCTCAATTAAGCCATAGCACCAAGTGCCATGTCCAGTCACTTCTTGAAGACCTCCAGGGATGATGACTGTACCACCACCCTGGGCAGCCCATTCTGGTGCTCAACCACCCTTCCAGTGAAAGAATTCTTCCTAATGTCTTACCTGAACCTCCCCTGGCAAAGCTTAAGGCCATTTCCCCTTGTCCTGTTGATACTTGGCAGGGAGAAGAGGCTGACCCTGATCTGGCTACACCCTCCTTTCAGGTGGTTGCAGAGAATGATAAGGTCTCCTTTGAGCCTCCTCCAGGCTAAACATCCCCAGCTCCCTCATCTGCTCCTCATAGGAGACTTGTGCTTGAGAGCCTTCACCAGCTTGGTTGTCATTTGGGTTCTTCCAGGGCTATGTGTAGGTGTAGAGAACATAGGTAAGTTTTTCATCCATTGAATTTAATGTAAGACAGGAACAATTACATGTCAGGGTTAACCACAGCCAGCAACTAAGTAGCGCATGTCCACTCTCTGTCCTTCCCAGTAGGATGAGGAAGAGCATTAGGAAAAAGTAAAGCCTGTGGGTTGAGATAAAAACCGTTTAATCATTGAAATAAATTCAAATATAATATAACAGGAAACAGCTCCTTGTGCATCTCTCTGCTGGCAGAACATGGGAAATTGAAAAGTCCTTGAGTCAGGGTAAGCACTATCTAGCCACAACTTAAAGCTTCAGTGTGTTATCACATTGAATACAAAACACAGCACTGTACCAGGTACTAGGAAGAAACTTAACTCTACCCCTGCTGAAACCAGGACATAATATAGAATTCATGGGAAGGAGCTTTCTTGAAATGCAGATTATACACTTTACTGATGTTAGGGTTTTTTTCTAGTGAATTGCAGCAAACTCAGCCTTTCTAAATAAGGAGTTTTAAGGAGGAGAAGGCAGAAAGGAGATACTAGAGGCTTTAAGAGCAAAAGAAGTTTGTTTTTGTTTTTTTTTACAACCACAACAGGGTTGTAAAGAAGAACATGAGAGGATAGAAGCTGCTTAGGTATGAAAATTGAGTATGCCTCTAGAATGAGAATTGAAGGTTAATTATTTCCAACCAATGTTCTCTATTATCACTTTTGTCATTTCCAGACACCATCCGCCTACCTTCTCATTCAGAGTCCTAATTTTGACCTTGAAAACACAAGATATGCAGGGAGGGAGAAGCTACTTTACATCTTGTATCCATTCTCATACTCTTGTTTATCATATATTTTTGAGGAAGAAATAGAATATGTGAGATAAGCCAAAAGAATGACACCTTTAGAAGATTTTTATTTATGTAAGTTGCATAGTTGGAGTGTTTCAAAACTAAACGTGAGGAAATTATTTGTAAAATAAAGCTCTATTCAGGCCTCTCCATATAGATTTTTCGAGAGACATTATTGTTGCATGGGTTTTTATATTGTTGAAAATAATTTCAATATTAGCTAGTGCTATTGAGCTCTCTTTTGTTTTTTTTTTTTTGGTTTTTTTTTTGTGGTATTAGGCCTCTGGATTCATAGGAAAGGAAAGAGTTATTGGTGGACAACACTGACAACTTTTAAATGCCAAGCAGCACTGGCATAAATGCTTATTATGCAGTGTTGGTAGATATGCTGCATCATTTAGGGCTAAATACTAAAAGTTTGTCTTTTCTTTTGTGTTTTTTTTCTCTTTTCAACAGATTCAGAGTACTCCTATTACAATTTAATCTTGAAGAAAGCAGGACAATTTTTATCAAATTTGCAAATCAATCTGTTGAAGTTTGCACTTTCCATACGGGCTTATTCTCCAACTGTTCAGATGTTTCAGCAGGTGACAGTATTGCCTGATATATTTGGTACATGATTGAATGAGGTATTTTGGCTAAGCAATGTTCGTTGTTACAGTTCAGTAAAATACATGCCAGTATTATTTGGAATCAAACATGATAAAGGTGATGCTTTATAAGCTGGTTATATTGACAAGAACAAATATTGATGTTCAATTGTGTGGTTAGCATTCCTTTCAGGGTAGAATTTTTTTGCAGTTGTTCATCTTTTAAAACTCAGGTCGTGGGGATTTTTTGCATTGCTTCAAATAATCCTGTGGCAATTCAGACATTCCCAGAGTAGGATATTTCCTGTAGCTTCAAGTAATTTATATTTGTTATTTAGTGGTTTGCTCATCTTTCTCATTGTTTTAGTATTTGAAAAGTTGAAAAATTAGAAAAACCTGCTTTATTAATGAAAAAGTGAGAGGACATAAATTCGCTGAACTTCTAAACCTAAAATTGCTACTCCTCCTTTTAGCAATGCCACCTTTAGGATAAAGTGAGAAATCTATGTTTTTGAAAGGTAATAAGCTGTAATAAAGTTAGGGAGTTTTGCAGGTGTTCTCTGGAGGAATATCATAATCTCAGACTCATGTCTTTTTGTGTTTACCTTTCAGCTGGTGATTCCAGACTCACTGACATGTAGTCACATGATTCCCACTTCATATTGGAATAGCTGAGTAGAGTTTTTAAAAACGGATGGGAAAGAGAGAGAATCAAACATTGATGCTATTTGTTTGGGATTTATTGGTTTAGAAGTCTAATCTTTGGATGTTAACATGATTGCTGATAGCAACCAAAGTTAAAAATATCTGAGTACAAGCTGTGATTTCAGCTTGTGGATGAGATTTCTCAGTCCTGTCTACAGAACATAAATGTACTTTTCATTTTCTGGAATATGGCTGCATTTAATAAATAATGTCTCACAAAGGTTGTAGGGTCTTAATCTTTTAATGTTTTTCTTTTTTTTTCTTTTCCCCCCACATGTACGCAGTTTTGAATGGGCTTAATTAGAAACACAACTTAATGGGAGCTGTTGAGTTATTTTAATCAAAGGGATGTGAGTTTAAGTGCAATCAAAGCATTCTGGTTGAGTATAATTGTTGAAATATTAGATTGCAGCTGATGAACCTCCACCAGAAGGCTGCAGTGCATTTGTGGTTATCCATGAGAAGCACACCTGTAAGACTAATAAAATAAAAAAGCTGCTGAAGAAGGCTACTAAGAGGTAAATATAATGATCTGGTTTAAGAGAAAAAATAGATTAATGAAGAGCTTAATATTATGAGAGTTCCTCAGTTATGAATCAAAGTGGGTTTTAAAATAAAATCATAGACCTTTGGTCCTCTAATCACATGGACAATTTTTTATTTTTTCCTTTTTTTTTTCTCTTTTACATGGAATAGTTAAGTTTATGTTACAGTGTACTTTCTATACAAACTTACAGTTTTGTATGTCTGACACAGTACTCTGCTGACAGACCTTTCTTTGTAGTCAGTGTCCCTGCAGTTGAGGTTTTCTGGGTTACAAGGGCTTGACATAGGAGTGGAAGAGGAGTCTAACTCAGCTGGCATAACCTTTCCTCACCTTGTGCTAGACTTTGGACCTATCAACCCTTTCTGCAGGTTTTGTCCTCTGGTAACTAGAATCAGTCCAGAATTGGAGCTCTGAAGTAAAATGTGTAGAACCTATCAAAATAACAGTAACGAAGTAATGCAATCATAGTATTTCATCTCTACTTTTTAAAAAAAAGTAGTATTTTTTTATTTTTTCAAGACCTGCATGTAGCATTCTTTCCTTTCTTGGTTGTTTTTTTTCCCTCTGCAATGGTGTCCATAATATACATTGGTGTCCATACCCTCAGCCGCTTCATGGAGATATGCAGAGCTGAAAGGTGATTTAATAGGGTATATTTCTTGGATTTTGCTTTCTGTTAAATACAAATTGTGGGGAAAACCCTGAAAACCTATAAATTTGTGTCTTTGGGGTTGGTTGCTTCTGAAAATGATTTTATGTGATTTGTGGTGTATTCTAAGTCCATTGATACAATTACAGCCTACTAAATCATTGTCTTTTTCTTATTCAGTAGCCAAGGTTTCTGTAAAAACAACTCTCTGTCTTGTTTAAAATGTCCGATTTTTACCGATTATATTCTTCTAAAAAATGTGGGTTTTTTCTGAAATAAAAGCCAAATATACTACAGACAATTTAAAATGTTGAATTCTTGTGGCCATATATTAAGGCATTGTGAGACCATAACATTTTATTGCAATGTGTGGATATAGTAAACTTTTGAAGCAATTAACTGGATTCAGCACATTCTCCTCTTTGCAGATAATTATTTTCAAATGTATGGAATTCTGGAAAATCACAATACTAAACAATAGAATCCTGAACTATTCAGAATTGAGAGAGTTAGACTTCTAGAAATCATTAAGAACTTGCAACAATACTGAAGTTTCTTTTATTTCATTGGTCTTCTATTTTCAATAACTTTGGAGTCAGTCACATCACAACATTCAGAGTTGCAGGGACAAAATCTTGATAAATTTTTCCTCCTTCTCACCACCCCAAAGGTCGTTGTGTCACTCAAATATTTAGAGTACCTGGAGCTAGACTGAGAAAAACATACTCACATTCACATGTTCAGGTAATCATTCCCGCTGTTAGTTCCATTTGTACTCTGGGTAGCAGATGCTTCACCTGTGCTGCTGATATTTAGGCTAGGTGATAATGATAGGGCTGTGCTCCTGGTTTTTTTTTCCTACCAGGTGAACAAATGTTATAAGGGACAGTGTGCCATGTCACAGCTGGTTGCTCTAAACCAGTTATTCTTTTTCTGTGTTTTCACAGAAGAGATATTTTTTGATTTATTGATTCTTTTTTTAATTTCAAAGTATTTTCCTTTGTGCTCCATTCTATGTCTTCTGTCTGTCATGACTCTTACAGTTCAGCTAGGCCAATTTCAGCTATATTTTCAGTTGTTCACCATATTTGGATGAGGATGCTAGAAATGCCCTGATTTTAGGGACTGATAATTTCAAATCTCACTGGAAGAGAAAGAAGAGGCTGCAGCATTCTTTTTGTGTGGATTCATCATCTCAACCCAACATTCAGGAAGTCTCTAAGGAGAGCCCAAATCCTCTGCATGTCAAGGTTAAGGTTTTGCTTCATTCAGTCTTTTATGCAGCAGCGACTATGGTTATGCCTTTTGCACTTTCAACCGTGTTGCTGTTGACTGTGTAGCTCTAACTGGAAGTGTTTTGTGAGGAGGTGCAATGGCTTCAGAGCTCAAGGGCTCTGGGTGTGCCAAAGAACACATGGTTAAATGATTGGGATTGCTTATCTTGCTAGCTGTCCAAAACACAGCACTAAGGTTTCTGGGGCTGTCACTCTGAAGAGCAGAAGCATTAATTGGAGCCACATTTTGCTCAAAACCATCAGTGCCTTACATTTGTCAGTACATGTTTGCTGTCTTCTATCGTGTTGCTTCTGCATCCTATCCTGAGTACTATCTGGACAAGCATATATTTGCCTGTACTACCCTAGTAACTGATTAGCAAGTGCTGAACTCCACATCTGTGTAATTTTTTTATCTTTTTCTGTTCATCTGCCCAGCTGTTCTTCCTTGTCTTTTAGGCAGCCTTCTTATGAGCATCTCTTATGTCAGGAAATTAATTGCCTTTCATTTCTAAGAGCAGGAGAATCAATTCCTTGTCACTACTATTCAGTGTTGAAGACACAGAGAACAGGGGCTTATCTTGGATTTACAAGGGCTGAACACTTTAATTTTCAACCCAAGGTCATTAGAAGAGCTCTATGCAGTGTCATTTCATTGCAGCACTTAATATTTTCATGAAGCATGTTCACTGTGATACGAGACTCACTATTCATGTCATGGAAGCGCTCAGTAACCACCTTGGTTGGTTGAAGTAGAGGGGATAAAGTTAGGTAAGAAAAGAGAAGCTCACTTGGTTGAGGTTTTCCACTCTCTCCACAACGGTGGCAGCTCTTGTATCTCTGGTTATGAGAAGGAAGTTGCACAAGTCACATCTCACATGTATGCTTTCATTGGGGCACATCTGGATCAATTCTTCCACAGAGCTTACTCATTCAAGTGTCGTTTCAGACACCTGGATCTCATCTATTTGGTCTGCCTTGTCCTGTGATAGCTGTGGGAGAGCTTGCCTGATATTTGTGTGTCACCTGACTACCTGCACCCAAGTTAATTCTTAAACTGGGCCCCTCCTTTTATTTCTGCCTTAAAAATTAGGTCTTCAATTGCATACCTGCCAAACTTACATAGGACGTTGATGTTAAAATCCAGAGTAACCTCATACAAATTGTTCCTGCTTGAACTGAGAGTTTGCAGCACATTACCTCCGAAGGCTACCTTTGCAGTGTAAATTATTCTATGTTTTTTTTATGTTGAAAATGTTCCAAAGATCTACATCACAGGCACTGTGTGTTCTGCTCAAACCTTTCCAATATGGCTATTCAGTGAGTGTCTACCACACACAGTTCTGTACTGTGTGTTGAATTAGAGTTTCCTTACTTGGCTTACGGATGCTTGGAGACAGTTTGCTGGTCTTTTGACCATCAGTGCAGAGGTAACTCTGAAAAAGTGTGCTCATCAATAATTAGTACCTTGAGTGTATTACTCAATCATATCCTCGGTTATTTCTGCATCTTTCCCAGGTTTTATTCAAAAGATGTTTTTAGTCGTCTAAGAAATCATTGCAGCATTAACTTTTCTAGTCATGTTTTTCAATTAGGAAGGTAGGTAGGCAGTCAAAATTTTCAGAATTAGCTAAACTAGCAGAGCTTGTAGGTGTCAAAATAGGTAACCCCCGTTAGTTTCCAAGTGTGTTACCAGCTTTCTCAAGCTCTACAGGATCTCCCTCTGCTATTCTGTTACTCACTGATTGCTCCCTGCATCTCTGATAGATGTAATGTATCATTCAAATTAAAAGCTTCAGGCTGTTACTGATGCACAAAATCTCCAAGTGCTGTGCTTCTCGTATGCTTTGTTCTGTGATTTGATAAAATATATTTAAATTATTTATAGTTGATGCTGATTTTTCAGTTTCTTATACTTAATTTGTGAATTTGTTGTTCTGGGTTTGTTTGTGAGCAATTGTGATTATTTTGTGATGATTTTAGCATGGCTTTTGTATACTTTTAGCATATAAACATTTACTAGTTTTTTTAATTATGAAGTAGAAAAACTGCCACTGTTTTAATTAATTTTATGACTTTATAATATCACGATTATTTGTTTTAAAACCAGACCTAGGCCATATCTTTTTAAGGGAGACCATAAATTCCCAACTCTCAAAGAGGATGGCCCAGTGGTTATTCTATATGCAGAAATGGGTACAAAAGATTTTGTCAAATTCCACAAGATTTTGTCTGAGAAGGCACAAAAGGAGGAAATTGTTTATGTTCTTCGGCATTATGTTCAGGTATGCAATTGAAATCAACATTGTTTCAGTAAATTGTTAGTATTCTCTCTTTGCTTTGCTTGCTTTTTGACAAAACACATTTTCTAACATTAAAACTCTCCAGGTAAGTAGCTCGCCAAATACAAACCATGAAGCCAGGAAAGCATGGTAATGTTAACAGTCCTGCATGCAAGCACTGATTGCATCACTGATCTTGAAATACCTCTTTTTTGGTTGTATGTCTGGGTTTTGTACAGTGTACAAAGATCTCAGGTGAATCTTGGTGCAGCAGACTGAGCATATTAGTATCTAGAATTAGAAAAATGGAAAGCAGAATAGAGACTCAAATTGAGAAATTACCAATTATATTTCTACATATTCCCCATGTAATCTCATGTTCATTGCGATACAGCAACATGGGCTATCATGGCCAGCATCATTGACCAATTTTAAAATGTTTGTGTTCCATAGTGTCACTATTTGAAACATAGTGTTTCTGAATTCTTTTCTTAACTTACTCTTCTCCCCAAAACAAAACAAGAAAAATATCAGTACATGGAACTGTATTGTCCCCAGTTTTGATTGTTAGAAGGCTTTTGTGATTTATATTCAAAGTGCAGCTCTTAAATAGTGTGACTAATCTGAGAATGATCTTATGGAGTGAGAGGTTGCTGTGATTTATGTAGACCAGGCATTTTAGGGAGATGAGATACGTAGTTTGCAGATGACTTTGAGTTGTTTGCTCACAGTAATGAAATAGAGAATTTGAGGAAACCAGGCTTGAATTTGAAGTTGTGTGTGGTATAGTTTTTATTGAACTTTGTTCTTTTATGCTTTTACTTCGATTAAATGCCTACTTGCATACTGAACATCTCATTGCTCTGTCTGGCTTATGCATCATGGTGTCCCCAAATGCGTGTTGTCTTCTTCCTTGCACCTTTTCTCTCTTCAGAACTCTCTTCCCTTTTCTTCCTTCCTCACAACCTCCGTTTTTGTTCTTTGGTACTCACTGGGATGGATTCTCCCTCTTTTTTTACATTAAATGCCAGGAGAGGGAGCATTAATAACAGAAGAGGTATGGTCTTTCTGCTGTCTCTTATTTTAACCAGTATCACTGAGGCTACTTATAGAGTGCTCTCTGCTCCCTCTGCCTTGAGTTTTACTAAGAGGATGGACAGAGAAGCCTCCCAGCCCTGCTGGGTTTTTACTTGTAGTCTGGAGGATTCTCAGTACAGAATGGTTCTTAGAAATTGCAAGCTAAAGCTGAAAGGCTTTCAAGAAATTGCTGCTGTGTATGTGCAAATTGCATTTTGGAAAGGGGATTTTCATACATTTGGGGCAAATTAGGACATGTATTCAGAAATAAATATGCTTTGTGTAATTACACTATTGAAGTCAAACTTCCACTCCAAGGTTAGAAGTAGCTGTTTGTTTTTAGTAAGTGGCAGCCTGTTGTTAGCAGTGATACTTTAATACATTTTATTAATACTCCTTCCAGAAAGTGACTAATTGTTTTATCAAAACTTTTTTAAAGAGTAAGTCTGATGCAAAAATAGAGAATTTCCTCTTAACATCCTGTAAGTCTGGCAACATTAGAAAGAAATTAGTATCAGCTTGAAATGTGAATTGTGAGGCATCAATAATTGTGTAGGGTGCTATGAACTCTGCCTGTTCTAGTCCCTCTTCTAGTATTGTGTGAAGACTACAATTTTGACCAGCCTTTATATGTGATTTGCAGGAGATAAAGGACATTGTCACATTCTTTTATGTGCCTTCTCAGTGGACTGTCAATATGCCTTGCACTTTGAATTGAAAGATGAATTTAAGTAATGACTTAAATGTCATAGCATTTTAAAGTTACAATATTAATATCGTTAATCTTCTTTAAATACATTTTTTAAATTGCTTTTTTCTTCTGTTAAAATGTCAAGCAGAAACCAAATTCCAGGAAAATGTATTTATCTGGATATGGTGTGGAACTTGCAATAAAGAGTACAGAATATAAAGCAGTAGATGACATGGAGGTTAAAGGTATGTGGGTTTTTTAATTTATTTGATATCTTGTTGGAGGTACTATTGAAATGTATTAAAATCTTCAGTTTGTACAATATTCAGTCATTAATGTTTTGAAGGCTATACTTAATTTCTGTCTACAGAAGGAAATGTCAGGTATTAGGAACTAAGATATCAAAATACGTGAGAACATTTGTAAAGATCTGTGCAATTTTCTAACCTCTAATTACTGTTTTCTGGGGCTCTTCAAAACACAATCTTGTCTTTTTTCTCTCAGTAATTTTAAGATTGTTTACCTTTGTCTTCAGTTACTTTGATTGTTGGCATCTCACATATACTAATGGCTACAGTATCTACACATTAGTGTTTCAGGGCTGAAGGGGTTTTTTTCTGAATTTCTCTGGACATACTTTCACAGTCTTGTGTAGAAAAGTTGCAATGTACCAGTACCATAGAATTTGGACCGGTGCATGTTACAGTGTATTGAAATGAGACGTTTGCTTCAGAAAGTGGTAACTAAAGGATGGTGACAGAGGAATTACTTTGCAGGGACATTCGCAAGATAAAAGTAAAGTTAACTCACTTTGGTAAAACTAAGGTTTAATGAGTTTTGAGTCATGTCAAAAAATAGTTTAGTTTTTCTGAAGGGGAAGAAACTGATTTACATCAAATGCCAGCTGGAGATTCAAGTGCTTTAAGGTCATCAGGCTTTTCAAGTGTAAATTTGGTAGTGGTTGACTGGTAAGAGTTATAATTTATCACTTAATCAAACTGAGAAATTGCTCTTTTGGGAAATGAGCTGTTTAACCACACCTATTTAATTTCATTTAAAAATTGTTACCCCTCAATGAATTATATAAAAAGAAATTATTTTAATGTTGCAAAGTTCTGTAATTAATTCAGATGCCAAAATATGTGGGTGTAAAGTTAATTAAAACTACATCTGGGAATGACAACTTCGTGATTGTATGTTTCTATTAACTATTTTATAATTCATAAAAATATAATACTGCAATAACTTTCTTGGCTTATATTGTCCACCTGTGTTATATGTTCAGGAGCAAATGAAACAATAGAAGAGGAAGATGAGCAAGAGGAGGAGGAAAGTGATGTCCAAGGATTTCTCTTCGGCAAATTAAAGTGAGTTGATATAAATTACGATTCAACTTTTACGTTTGTTTTTGGAACCTCAACCAGTTGGGCTTTTTTCATAAAAGAATTGAGATTTATGTTGGAAAGTACTTTATATGGTGGAAATTTTTTTTTAATGTCTTGTGAACATAAAGATGCAAAGGCTGTTTATTCTGTTAATTCCAGTGTATTGCTTTTAGTTTTCTAATTATCCTAGAATGTGTACAGTAAACTTTTAAAATTAAAAAGATCTGCCTAGGTAACACTCACAAAAGCTTAGAACATTGTGATTTCACATTTGTTAGATAATTAGGATCAAAATGTTGGTTTTCAAAATGCAAGAGTAGCACAAGAAATCCAAACCCACGGGCTGTATCTCCATAAGGTGTTTTTAAGAAGGAGAGTAACGGATTTCATAGAGTTAAGGAGGGATATTTCTAGGAAAATGGGTTTACTATAGATACCGTTTCGTTTTGGAGTTTGTGAATTTGTTTTCCCTTCCAGCAGGAACTCTTATCTCCAAGCCGCAATCTGTTTAAATGAAATTGAATGTTACCCTACTGAGCACTCCTTCCACGTCCTCAGTTGGTGGATTCGTTTTGTGGTTTCAGTCCAAGTGCTTCCCTTTTCCTGTAACAGATCCATGTAGTGGATCACAAATTGTTTTCTTCAGCAAAAACCCTTGAAATTGTGGGTCTTCTCTAGATGTCATTCTCTCATTATTTAAAACAAAAAGTAAACTTGTTTGTAGATATTGTCACTAAGCTGGTTTAGCTATAGTCTCTTGATTCTCCACTGTGACTGATTTGTGAAGTTGTCAGATAGTTCTCTTTTTCACATTATTTCTAGATTCTTTTTTTTTCTCTTCTCCTTTTCATAAAAGAGGTGAAATAGATGTTTCAGTAGTCTGTAAATTGTCCCTCTGTTACAGCCATGTCAAAAGTTGTACTTTTCTCAGCTGTGAAATAGTTATGAATGTAAGCAGAAGACATAAAATGTTTAGAAATTTAATGGAGATTTTTTTATTCAAGGTTATCCTGTAGCAGGCTGAAGTATTTGGCCTCAAAACTGCTTTACCTCCCTATTATGTTTCCAAAACAAATAGCTAAGCTTTTGTGTACCATGTTCTTTAGGTCTGACAGATAATTTGTGTGCTCAGTAGATTGATTTCTGTCAGTGCTGTCCATGTATAAAACATGTTCTCAACATAGTCTTGCCTATACCTCTTGTAGTTAATGCCATAAAGAGTGCATTCAGTTACATTCAGTATTTAGTACAGTTGATGTACAGTTAGGTATACATCATCCTATAGTAAGCTAAATAAACAGTTACCTGTATGGTGTGTTAATACTGTCCAATCTTTGATTTCATTTATTCAGTCTAAATTTATGTGGCAGGTTTTGAGACAGATCACTACAAAATAAGTGAACTCCTAGTATTTAATAAGAATTTCCTTATGGAGAGAGTTGTCAAGCATTGGAACAGGCTGGCCAGGAAAGTGGTTGAGTTGCCATGCCTGGGTAGATGTGGCACTTCGGGACATGGTTTAGTGGTGGACTTGACAGTGCTGGGCTAATGGTTGGACTTAAGGACCTTAAAGGTCCTTTCTGACATAAATGATTCTGTGATTCTCTTTAACTGGAGTTTAGCCTTCAGAAATCATCCTTTCTCACCCAAAATCCATATTTTTGTTTCAAGAAGGAGTTAAAGTTCATTCTTGGTTCTTATCCTAAAAATACAATATTAGCTATGAGCAGTACTGCAGATCAAAGCAGACATTGGTGGATGTAATTGATTCTTCTTTGTAATAAAATGTTTTATTGTAGACGGATGCATCCTGATCTGAAAAACAATCTGGTAGAATTTAAAAAACATCTAATTGAAACTACTAACAATATGGAACCACTGAAGGTTTGGGAGATGCAGGGTATGTGTTGCATTTTTTTTTTTAAATAAACACAATACTCTATTTAATATTCCTGTGTTATTTTAATGTATTGACATTATGATAAAAGCTTCTTTTAAAAAGAGATATTGTTTCATAAAAAAGCCATAATACCTCAAGTATTTATAAGGCTGATACCCTGTAAATGTGCTGATACCTTGTATTGTATGCTAGAAATTAAAGGAACATTGAAGTAATTTTATAAGATGGAGAGATATATTGCCACTTTTTCTGCCTGATGTGTCATCTCAGGTATTAAAATTTGTTTCAGATACTATTTTTAGAGGTTAGGCAGAAGATATAATTTTGACATGACTACTGGGTTGGGATGAAATGCATGTTAGGACAGCTTGTTTTCTTTAATTTATAAATTTTATCAATGTACTGGAGTTCACATCAATGCATTTTTTAAATGTAATATCAAGTGGAAGAACATGCTTTTAAAAGCTTTCCTGTAGAAAAGGAAAACAGATGCGTTGATTGCTAAAGCTTGTGTGCTGATGACTTGCAGGACATTCTGTAGCTTGAATGAAATTTTAAATTGCTATGAAATAGAAATCTCTCATAAAATGTCACAACGTTTAAGTCTACACAAGTAAATTTTCCCCCTTACATTCTTCAGCTTTAGAGGACAACCTGATCAAAATTAGTTTGCCTATGTATTAGTGCAGCAAAGGAGGCTGAGCAATTATCTGAGCTTCAGTTTCTTTTGGACCCTGATGTTACAGAGCTTGCTAGCAATGTCCAGTCTCATATCAGCTGTGTGAGATAACTGTAGTTCACTTGCAGTCTTTTATCAATGAAGGTAAAGTGCAGGATTAATCTTTGTCCAAAATAAAAACAGTTCAAAAATACTGCTTTAAAGTTCTCCTGAGAAATCTACTTTGGAAAAAAAATAGAAAAAGAAAATAATGGGTTTGATTATTTTTCTTTTTGTGTGTGATTGAATGCCACTTAGCTGATAGTAAAGCTGAAGCAGCCATGAAACTTCAATCCCTTTAATGTCTACCTTCAAAAGACAGTACAAGGTCTCTGTTTAGTGATGGTCTTTTCTGTGGTGTTACGGCTATTTATATAAAAAAGGAAACTGTTGCTGTTCCCCAAGAAACCAGTTCTTAATATTGAAAGTAGTTAAATGTTGGGATGCTGTTAATTTATGTTCAGCATGATTTGTAGTGGCTTATGGTTCAGGATCTTCAGTTTCCAGCCCCCACATTTTTTGGTGCACCCTTACTGCTAACATGACAGGATGCTTTCTTTAGTTCATTCTTAATGACTAATTATAGTGGCTGAATTAATGGCTCAGCTTCTCTCTGATTTCCTTTAATTAGCTTCAAAGTAAAAATCTAACTAAATTTAAGGAAAACTACTTCAGCTATAGGGCATACTTCTATTTATAAATGAACCTAAACACCATTCAAGAGTTGTCTTTCAAGAGCTTTTATATTTTAGGTAAGTAATTAGTAAGTACTTTTTCATCAAGGTGCCTTACCCTGTGCTCTCACCTGCTGCAAGGGGGAGGTCTGTGAGTGACAGCCCTGACCAGAGATAACCAAGGAGGTAAAAAGATGTCAGTTGGCCTCAGTGGTATTTGAATATTTGTAACCTAGCTGTTCAGCAAAAAAAAAGGAAATTATTAACAATTTATGAAAGGTTTTAAGTGTATGACCCAAGTTCACAGTTTCCTATCAGTAGTAACAGCAGCAACTGGGTGTTATTGTTATTGAGGCACAGATTATGTGCCTGTTGAAAGGGTTCTGAAACCTACTTTTAATAGTGATTTTTTTATACTTCTTGTTAAAAGTATTAAGAAATAGAAGTTAACATTCCACCTCCTACTCACCTATTTTTTTCAGCCAAGAAGTACCTTGTCACCAAGAAGTGAATGTCTTATTCACTTTGATTCAGACTTCCTTTTTTTTTAATTCCTAATTAAAAAAGATGGCGCAAACTTTTACTAGGCAGCATCCTCTATGACTTTCTGCCCAGCACTTTTTACTATATATGGCATCAGCTTTCCTCAAAACTGAATAAGCTGAGGCTTTCAGTTTTTGCTTAAATGTCTTAACTAGAAAATTATGAGGGAAACCATCACTGCATGAGTTAGTTTTGCAAATATATACAAGTTACATGGAAGCATCTAATACAGCATTGCCTTACCCCGTTGGCACCAAAATTAGATTTGTCCTAGTCTTACTTGTCAAAATTTGTCACATTCAACTTAGACTCCAGAGATAGCTAACTGAATTCCATCATTGCTTTTTCAGTGGATAGACAGATTAATTTTAAACTGTCCCATTATCTGAAAATTTACTTCGTTCTGAAAAAGAGATCCCTTCAAAAATGTGCTAGGTGTTTATGAGAACCGAAATTTTACAGTTGTTTGACTTTCCGTTCGTGAGTTGCCATTTTCTCTCTGAAATTGCTGCTCCTTTTGAAAATTGTACAATTCACATGCTCAGTACAGCTTTCTACATTAAATACATCTATTATCTGAAAAACTAGTGAAGTCTTGCATCTAGAGAGGTCTTGCTCTTTCCTGCAGTTTTGGGTGTCTGTGGGTTGGTGTATATCTAGGTTTGAGTGTGGTACTACCCTTTTGGTGATGGCATTAATACCTTGTGGTGAATGGTCTGGGCTTTCTCAGAGTGTTTCTGTAAATTTAGAAACTACATATACAGTATATATGTTCAAGAAAGTCAAGCAGAATTCTGTAGAAAAGCCTGAATTTAGTGTTTCCAACTTTTGTGACCAGTTTTTCAACCTTAATAATGTTACTTTCAAAACTGTTGAATTGGTGATTGAAACATAAAATACTTAAATACTGAGAATGTGTACATGGAACAGTTTTTTTACTATAGGTGGTAATGATTGAGTGGTATTTCCAGTGATTTTTTTTTTAAATTTATTTTTCTCCCCCCATTCTAGATCTTAGTTTTCAAGCAGCTACTCGAATTATGTCTACCCCTGTTTATGATGCCTTAAAGGTAATGAAAGACATTGCTCAGAACTTCCCAATAAGAGCCAGGTATGATATTTAAGCCTTTTTTTTTAATGGTATTTTTGTGTTTGTATTTGACTGTACTGACAGTAATACAGATTTATACCCAAATCCTGCAGTCAGATATTCACGTTTGACAGCTTGCTAGATGGATTCCAGGCAATTTCATTGAGTAGAAGATAACTCCAGGAAGCACTCATGATCAGTCTCTCAAATGTTTCTTGTCTGATGCAGGAGATGCCATGAGGACATGCCAATCCTTCAGGCACTTAGTCCTCATGGATTTTACTGGACTGATATTTTCCCAGGTGAAAACTTTTGTTGAATTAGTAGCAGAACTAGTCACAGTGCAAAGAGGCAAAATGCTATTAATAAATTTCATGGGGATCCACACATGTTAGTTCTAAGCACAACACTGATGTTGAGAGTGGGCTCTGGCTATTGTATGGTAGTGTCCTTACTGTCTTCCGTAACAGATTACTTAATAGAAGATCAAGATAAATATTAAATAAATTAACATGTCCTGATTTTAGCTTTCCTAATATGAAAAATTGTTCTTCCTGTAAGCCAATAGTATTGTAATTGAGAAATGCTTTTCTTCATACTTAATAAGTTCTTAATGTAATCCTGTTAGCAATATTTGCTTGAATTACTGAATTAAATGTGATGCTAAATAGGGTTCTTAACTCAGCGTGCTTTCACATTTTGCCACTCTTGTTTAATTATCACAGTATTTCATTGTCACCCCTGATTCTCTGTAAGAGAAAATCTACACCATAATGGAAAAACTACTGTTGTAACATCTTGTGTCAAGGAAGCAAAATGCCTCTTAAAATGCGTGAAGCATAATTATTATGAAATAGTATGGTATAAGTTTGCACTTAAATTAACAATCAGAAAATTCAGCTTTCCAGTAGGAGATAGTGGAAGCGTACATAATGTCAAACTTCAATTCCAGTTCTGTTCTTCAAAGGACAGGAAAAAGTAATTTTGAAGTGTGCCAGGTGACATTTAAATCATTGATTTTACAAGTCATTAAGTTGTTACATTCCATTCCAACTCCTGTTGTGCATTTGTGGCATTAGAGAGCTCGGTTTACCTACTCTTCGAATATTTTCTGGGTGAAAGTGTAAGAAGACTTGAAAATTATTAAAAGGGGAATCACTGTTTCTGTCCTTCATAATTTATTCTAACATGATAATCTAGCATGTTATTTTTAACATGAGAGATTACAACCATTTAAATAATTTAAATTTAGTAGGTCTACATTGACAAATCAAAGGGGCATTGTGTAAAAATAGTGCACAGAATATATTTCATTAATAGTCTAATCATGCTTAACCTGATGAGTCAAAATACTAGTTTAGAAAAAAAACTTATAATAAACAGGAAATGAAGAGATATTGCTTAGTCACTTTAGATAAACAGCTGATCATTGTAATAATAGTATATTTAAACTGTGTAAGTTTCAGACTATTTTTGTATGAAAACAACCATTTTTTATTACGCTAAATTTGGTTTTAAAGGCTGTATACAAATTTTAGAACTGTAGTTATGAAAATAAAATACTGCATGTTCCTTAAAAATGGGGTTCCTTAGACCATAAAAAAATTAATATACCGTTCCTCTGAAATTTTCTTTCACTTTCTAATTTACCACCTGTATTTTTTTTCTCCTCAGTATTTCCAGTTGAAAAGGTTAGTCTGAGGTAGATTTTACAAAATGTCATCAGATGTAGACAGTGTACCAGCTGATATATGTCATGGCAACATTTTGATAGGCCTGATAATTATAAACTTCACATACAATACACTATAGCAGAGGAAGATAAAATAGTCTTCTAGAATGTTTATGAAAGGTAAAAAAGACAAATCAATGTGTTACCTTCAAAAGATGGAATGACTAGGGAAGCTAAAACTATGTCTGTCTGTGAATGCTTAACATTTTCAAGGGTCTCTATCTGCAAATCTCTTTTTTCAAAGTCTCAGCTAATTTTAAAATGGTCATTTTAAATGGCATGTTTTCCTTGCCTTTGTCCAGACAAATCCATGGCTCTCTATGTTGTAAAGTTGAGTACCATGGAGACAGTAATATTAACTTAAAATATGCAAATATGGTATGTATTCAGGTAATAATTTAGATGACCAAACAACTTACTTTTTTATAATACACATCCAGAATAAAAACGAACAAGCCACGAGGAAAGATTGAGAGTGGTAAAAAAATGTTGATGATATTACTGCAAAAAAAAAAATAGCCTGAATCTGAAACCTTGGTTTACTAGAATAAAACAGAACAATATTTGTCTTAAAAATTCAGCGTTTATGATACTGCATTACTCTTCATTTTAAGACTTTATTACAGCATTCTTCGGTTACAGTGCATCGGATGTTTAATTAAAATACCAATTTCACATTAAAAAATAATTTTTAAAAAATATGGTGGTTGAGTGATACAAATATTTCATTTTAACAGATCACTGACAAGAGTACCTGTAGACAAGAAAATGCAAAATGAAATAGAAGAAAATCAGAAGGTTAGTTTTTGTTTCTTCAGATGGACATTTGAACTACTATTGTTTTGCTGCTTTTGGAGATTTTTTTACTGTAGCAACTTTCAAACTTTCACGGTTTTTGTTAGAGAAAAAGAGCTAATTGTTTTAGAAATCTGTTGTGAGACAGGTAGCATATTTAAATATGCAATTCAAGTATTTCACTTTCTGTTATTTGTGAAACTTTTTCCATTCTCTCTTTTGGTTTTACAGAATTAGGCAAGGCCAAACAATTTTCATGGAGTGTTGAGTCACAGATTGTGTGCTGGGGAAGCAAAATAGGTATCAGTTACTTTTTCTATAGCTTTGGTGTTGAATCTAGGCCTGCTGCATGTATTGTGGTCAGCACATGCTAACTTTGAGCTTTCCACACTCTCAAAATCACACATGCAGCTGTTCTGCAAGGTGTTTTGAACATCATCTGTGGCAGATGGTGGTTTGGTTTTCATTCTTGATTCACTGCATCTTTTGTTCCTTGTCCCTTTTAAGAAGTGCTTGTTCCTGTGATTTTGACTGATCTGAGATTTATTCTGAGACACTATTTAGTATTTGTTGAATTAATGATGTCTGTCTCTGTCCAGTTTGGATTTTTTCTTTCAAGTTGAGTGTTGCAGTTAAATGTTAGGCGCCATACTTGTAGGACTGATCATGTGAAATGACATAAGGACAGTGAAATAACCTTGTCCTTAGTGTAGATCTTCAGACCACGTGTTTTCATATGGTGTTAAGACTGACCAACCACCGTAGTGAAAGGGATTTTTGCCTTACCTAGGTTTCTCTTGTACTTTTGCAACATTTCCATGTATCATTTTACTTTGTATCCATTTAGGCCTTTTCCTCTTGCCTTGCCAAGACTAGTATCTCCAGGGGGAATACCTTTTCCAGCTTCTTTCACTTTCCAAAGCAGTGAAAGTGAAGAATGTCCTTCTTGCACTGGTGAAGCCTTCTCATAAAGAGCTTGTCATCTCTGTTGTAGCAAAAATATCACATAAATGTTTGTAAATTCTATGCCATGCAAAACTCATGTAAAGCTTTCCAGTCTTGAGTATTTCCTGCCGAAATAGTGACAGGCTTGAACATAAATCCTTGTAAATGGTTATGCAAACAATTGTGTAGGCCTTTTTTTTGTCTATAGGTGATTAGACGTGGGGCTGGTATATTGAGAAGACATTCCATGTATTATGCCAGTTCACCTCCTTGAGCTGTTCAACTTTCTTGTGTGCAGTGTACATCTTTGATCCTTGGGTTTTCACAGAGATCTTAGAGTGGGCTCAACTGCAGGCCTCATTTCTTGCAGTAGTGACAAGTTCTGTAGTTTTTGCTGGAGGGAGGAAATCAATGTCTGGACTTCATTGCTTTCTGTACATAGCCAAAATACACTATTTCCTATAACTCTTTGTTATAATTACAGTCAGCATAAAGCAAAACAAATCCCAGATGATCATAGTTCCTCCAGAGCATGAGTGTTAGTATCAGGACTTTTCCTTTCTCTTGGTGAAGTCTTTACAATGACTTTCCTTAATTGCTGCTCTGTTAACACAAAAATCAAAACTAACTGCTTAATCAAAACCTACTCTTCCACCACATACAGAAAAAAAAAAAAGGTAAAGGGCTGTTGGGAATTAAACTGACCGTTGCTAAATACAAGGATTGGGAGGAGTAACTTAGTTTGTATCTGAAACAAATTACAATGGATCTCTGTGTGCTTGGTCAGCAGAATCACTCATATGATTCCATTAATGTATTAACTACATTAAGTTTAAGAGGATTTTATGCACCTATCATACTAAGTTCTAGTTTCATGTGAGGTCACATCCTTCCTATAGTCTAAAGGCCTTTAGACAGCTAAAAGCTAAAATTTGTTGAATAAAAATAAGGAAACTTCCTGAACACTGCTGCTTGGGCACAATAAATTGTAATATGCATTCTTGAACTGCAGTACATCCATCTAGCAGCAGGAGAGATATGATCCCATGCTGTGTGTAACTGGATGATTCCCTCTCAAGATAATGAAAGTTGAATAGGAAATGCAATGGGAGGAAATAAAGTTATTAAAAGTGAAAGACATGTGATGATTTAGGTGTAATGAGTTGATACCTAAGCAAGAAATAGACAAAGAACTGCTGTAGATAAAAGAAAAAAATAAAATCTCATTAAACTGAGCTCACAACTTGCAATGCAATAATTTGCTGAAGTTTAGCAAGAAAATACTACATAACTATTATCAGCCTTAAATTCTAGTGTTGGATGCCTAAATAAATATTCTTTCATTAATGTTTTTATGACAAAGTGGACGCACTTCTAGACAATCAAATATCTAGCATCAAATTTGTATTAAGAATGTCACCTCTGATTTATCAATATCTATAAGTATCAGAAGAGAGGTTGTCAAGAAGATGGAGCCAGGCTCTTCTCTGTGGTGCTGAGCAATAGGACAAGAGGATGAATGGGGAAGTTCCACCTGAACATGAGGCAGAACTCCTTTACTTTGCAAGTGACTGAACACTGGAACAGGCAGATCTGGAAATCTGACTGCTCCTTCTGTCGTGAGTTGGAATGCACTACTGCTGTTGCTCCTGTCATTTACCTTGCTACAGAGTGAATGGTATTGTGCCTCAGAGATCTCTGTAGGAAAATGATAATACATGCTTTACTCCCTAAATACCACCTTCCTCTTGTATTTGTTTTTTGTGGATATTTTTTTCTTCTTTGCCAAGCAAAGATATGCTATGCTATCCCTTTCTCATCTGTGTTTTCCATGGTCCCTCTGTTAGACAAGATTTTGAGTTTCTAGTCTGTTTTTCCTAATTCCCTGAAACAATTCAACTTCACGTTTTTCAGAATTGAGAGATGTTAAGTCATTGAGAAAGCTGGTTTCAAGTGGAGGTCTGAGGGACACACATAAGGTCTCCCTTTGCTGAATGGATATATAGAAATAATTTAAAAATTTACAAGCTGTATTTCTGTATGTGTGTATTTCCACTTTCTGTTGGAAAACACTGACAACATGTTCTTTTCTCTGCCTTGTACAGGTAGGTTGTTTTCATTTATATCTGTACATCTGAAATGTATTAAATAGTACTCATAAAATATGTGGTCATTATTTTTCCAACGCTCAGATAAAATAAGAAATCGTGGAAGAGATTTGATGTGTCTGTTTTGCAGAATTGTTTAAGGGTGTTTCTATGTGTTAGTGTAGACATATACCTAAATAAGTAAGCAGTACTTTTTACTTTTTAGCGTTTCCATGAAACACTTGGAATTCAACCTGGAGAAGCACGTTTATTTCTAAATGGCCTTCACATTGACCTGGATTTTTATGATCCCTTTAGGTAAGGTGTACCTTTTGTTTGAAGGTCACAGAATTACTAATAATACTGGAGGGTTGTGCTCATGGTCCTAATCTCACCTGTTGCATTTTGGGGGCAAGGAAGTGTTCCAGTAGGAGGAATACTGATTTACAGTGGTTTTGCTTTGATTATTTGTATTGACATTGTATAAGTAGTTAAGAATAACCTTTTCTCTTGGAATATGTTTTCTAATTTGCTTATAATTTTACAACTCACCATGTGAAATTAATTTGGAAATGGAAGGAATCTAATGTGTGCTTGCAAAAAAGTGTGAAAAACACTTTTTTATAAAGTAAGTAATGCTTTCATATCCCTGTTACTTAAAAATCAGGAAAATATAGACATGAAGGTAGTTGCAGAGTCTTGCCAGCTGTGTTCTGCTGTGGAGTACTTCAGGCTTTTTTTATTCCCAAATTTGAACTTTCAGATTGCAGCAGGTGTTCCAGAGTCCCGTTGGATCTTTTGGGAGGTTTTAGGGTGTGGCTGTGTGTTTCCTCTCTGCTGTTTTCTGAGTTCTGCCATGATACAGGCTTAGAGTCACTTGCTGCTTGCTTCTCTACTCACTTGCAAAGCTGCTTCTTAGGATACCCCAGCTTGGATTTCTGCCTCAGGCAGGACAGTGCAGCAAGAAAGCTTTCGCTCTGCTGTCCTGCCACTTCTTACTAAAGATGGATAAAATTGCTTTGTATAAAATATATCTGAATGAATAAAAGAATTGTATGATCTGTTATAATTATGTTTTGAAATAAGTTAGAGACATAGTATTATTAACTGTAGTTTTAAACATTAGGCTGGGAGACTACAAAGAGAAAACATTTCTAAGACTATTAACATGAAGATTGTTTTTAGTTTTAAAAGTAATTTTTATGTCATGACAAGAGTTCTTTGTAGACATTATGTACTTTATCTTTCTGAAAAAGTATTTTAGAGACTCTTAAACTGGAAGGAAAAGTGATGCATGGCCTTTATGAACTTGGAATCAAAGGGGAGACCCTGAGTAAATTTATGAGGTTGCATGTACATCCTACAGATAATAATTATGCACTAGATATTCGTCACTCTTCAATAATAGTAAGTAACTAAGGGTATTTATTTAGAGATTGCATCTTTCATAATTCTCTGTATGAAGCAGTTGTTTTTGTACTGCAGTTGAAATACTAGGCATAAGGCCATATATCAATTAGCAGTTTAAAATGTTTTCAAGGGTAATATCCCTTCAATATTTTTATGAGTAATTTACTCTAGTTTATACCTTACTAAAATTTTAAGATAAAGTTTAAGATTTTATGATGACATAATTTTAAGGGTGTTAAAAGGAAAATCGTATCTAGAGTAGTTGCACACTCCAAACTATAGAATTTCTTTCATAGCAATTAATGTAGCTACACAACACTACATAATATCTTGTATTATGCAAGACTTCTAAGTGTAATTGACAAGTATAAGTGTACTTTACAAGATAAGTGAATTGTGGGCCACTTAAATATATTATTTCTAGCTGTCCAATGACTGATTTTTACCCTTCTTCAAAATTTACACAGGTTTCATTACAAAGGTTATACACCAGGAAAAAAGGCATACAATATTACTGTCTTGCTGGTGAAAGAGCTGCATTTCAAGCTGCATTTCACTCTTTTGTTTGCCTCAGCTTGCACAGAAAGGACTAGAAGAACAAATCAGCCACATGTTAATTGGCTATTTTGATCTATCTAAGTTCTGTTGCTTCAGGTTGATGATAAATACTGTATTTGGATTACAAGATGGTTATGCTGTGTTGCACACATCTGTGTGATGCATTATTATGATGTTTGCATAGTAATTTTCACAGTTGAAGAAAAATGGTTTTATTCACATCCTTATACACAGTACTATTGGTACATTTTCCTTTTCCATCCAGTATTAGTTTTATTCTGTACTGCAGATAAAAACAGTTTGATTTAAAAGAAAAGACAAAGATAAAATTTAGAAGCTATTTTCTATTATTTAATTAAAGAAAGGAAGACATTTTATAGTATTATTATGCCTACATATTTTTCTCAGCATTCAATGCATGTTTTCTAAATGGCAGCCTTTTTTGTTTTAGTGGATTAATAATATAGAACAAGATCACAGCTATAGCACATGGCCTACAAGCTATCAGGAACTGCTAAAACCCACATTTCCTGGATTTTTACAGGAGATTAGACGCAATTTATATAATTTGGTAAGTTTGGAGAGCTTTGGTTTTTTTTGCGTGTTGATATGTGGGCAGAAAGTTTATTGGAAAATACACATGCTGGATTTATTGTTAAGTTTTCTTTGTGGATCTGCTAAGAGTAGTGAATATTGCTTTATCTAGTGAGTCATATGTAGTTATTAGTTTCATTTACAGATGGATTTGGGCACAGTTTTGTGAAGAGATTTATGTTCCTTTCCATGCTACGCATAGAAAACTCACTACTATCAAAGCATGAGGGAAGGTAGTGATAGCTGTCCATGGTTTGGAGTTGGTAAACTGAGGTACAAAGATATTTGAGTTATAAAGCCTACTAATTAATAATGTCTTGTAGCTTAATTTTTCCTCTGTAAATAGGATTCTGCATCACTTAGTAAACTAAGGAAGCAGCTATTGCTGATTTAAATTAAAATGACAAAAGGTCATCTTATGAGCCATAAAATCATAAAATGGTTTGGGTTATAATGGACCATTAAAAGTTATCTAGTCCAGCTCTCCTGCAATGACCAGGTACCAAAACTTCATCCAGGCTGTTCTTTAACATTTTAAATGGTAGTCCATCCACAGCTTTGCTGAGCAATCATCTCCCCTGTAACACCTTTGGTGTGTCACCATCCTCATTTCATCATATTCAGTCTAAATCTACCCTCTTTTAGTTTAAAACTGCTGTTTCTTGTTCTATCACTACAGTGTCTCTACTGCTGGTAAAAAAACCCTCTCATTCTTGTAAGTCTCCCTATACTTATAGGAGAGGTGCTCCAGCTTCTGATTGTTTTTGTAGCCCTTGTTTGGACCCACTTGAGGTCCATGTTTTTCCTGTGCTGGGAACCCCAGAGCTGGATGCAGCACTTCAGTTGGGCTCTTACCATGGCACAGGGGCAGAATCCCCTCCCTGGCCTTGCTGCCCATGCTGCTTTGGATGCAGCCCGAGACACGTTTGGCTTTCTGGGCTGTGAGTGCACACTGCCAGCTCAAGTCCAGCCTCTCACCCACCACCACCCCCCAAGTCCTTCTTGGCAGAGATGTTCTGGATCTGTTCATCCCTCAGCCTGTGCTGATAAACTGAGAGTTGCCCCAGCCTACATGCAGCACTTTGTACCCAACCTTATTCAGTGAGGTTCCACTCAACAGCCTGGACCCACTTCTTGAGCCTGTCCATGTCCCTCTGAATTGCTTCCCATCCTTCAGATGTGTCAGCTGCCCCACTCAGCTTGGTGACCTCTGCAAAGCTGTTGAGGGTGCACTTGATCCCTTAGTCTTTGATGTAGTTGCTTGAAGTGATGCAAAGTTTGTGTATAAAAAGACAATGAAAATACCAGCAATAGGTAAAAAGTGTATGTTTATAATGAAGTGTAAGATGTGTGTAATATGAAGTAGATTGCATTGTGTATTCAAAGTTAAATACAAGAGCTACATTATAGAAATCTACAACACACTATTTCACTCTAATCTGAAGTGGGGGTGTTCAAAATTTTAAAAGCTATTCTGCTTAATTTCAGCTGCTCTAGCAAATCTAGCAAAACTGAACAAATGAGGTACAGATATCACAATTAAATCTACATAAGGATAATTTGCCTATGCAGACACATCCCAGTTTTAGATTCTATGCATGCCTGACAGATCTGATTTTATACTCCAAGATGCCCGAAGTGAAAGAGTGACTACAAAGATATGTGAGGCAGGAAGGAAGAATTTTTTTCCCGAGGCTGTATTTTTTACTTAAAGTTTTTAGCCAAAATTTTCTGTTTATTTATTTTTGTTTGGTTTTTGCCGAACAAACCCTCTCCTTTTCACAGGAGAGGGTTTGTTAAAAGAAGTACCGCAAAAATCAGCATTATATCTTTCTAAAATAGATACGGAGTCTATTAAAAGAACCCAAAGTAATGGCACAGAATCTTTCAAAGGAGAAAAGCAGGATCACTTGGTTTGAAGTTCAGTAAATGGTTAAATCCTATTTTCACCATTTGGTCCAAATTCATTAATTCTGATGGTATTTTCATTTATACTATTAATGTTTTCTTACAATGAATGCTCTAAAAAATTGAAAACAGCTGGGGCATACAGCTCCTTTGGAAATTAATGTTCTTATCTTAGATTTTATGTCTGAAGAAAAAATGAAAACAGTCATGAAGAACAAATATTGGATGCCTGATATGTTTTCTCTTCTTAGGTATTTTTTGTTGATCCTGTCCAAGAAGATACTGGTGATTATATGAAGCTGGCAGAATTATTCTATCACCATGATGTACCACTTAGGTAAGGAAAACTGAAAGTCTTGAGGAAAAGTCTTTAAATAAGGATTTAAAGACTTTCATTTTTTCTCCTTCCTCTTCTGTTCTACTAGACAAGGATGTGAATTCGAGTGAAGTCCAGTGCCACAAGATTCTGATAAGGCACATTGGTTACCCATTTTTGTCAAGCTTACTCAGGTATTAGCTATTCTCGAGCAAATAGATTGCAAGGAATAACATACCTGAGTGTGAGTGAAATGAACTGCAGAAGTTTGATAAAAATTTATCTTGTCAAATAGTTCCACTGGGCACCCTTGTGAAGTTGCATTCTAATTAAAAATATTTGTTATATAGAACATGCTTTCAGGGAATTTTAAAAGTTCAGTTCTTTCAATTGAGATTGTTTTATCTAATGTTTTGATATACACACTTAAAGACCAAGGTGAGATTATCCTCATCGAGTTTTGAATTTCTGAAAGTGAACTAGTCATCATTTGAGAGAAAGACACTTCTGAGGAACAGTCTGGTTGATCTGGGATACCTAGTTGTAGAAAAAGTGAATTGGTCTCAGAAATGGCTGTTTATTTCCACAGTTTATAAAAGAAGGATTTCCAAAGTTCAGCAAGATGAATTGCATGTTAAATATTTAAAATCTTCCTGTGAAATGGCTTTTTGTGTCCTCAATAAATTACAGGTGTTTCATTTTACTTTAAAATTTTACTAGTTCTGATCTCTTTTTGTTGCTGTTTTTCTTAATTTTTTATCACTCAATTACAAAAGCATAATCAAAGACAGATTGCAGTGTTCTGTGTGTTTTCACAGAAAGGTTTGGGTTATAAGGAACTGTAGAGATAGTATGGCCTAATCCCAGTCCAGGCTTTTTACATGAGAATGCACCACCTCCAGTAGGCCTTTTTTACCTCTCAAGACTCATATTCCTTTGGGCTTTCTTTCAGTTAATGGAAATTCCGGGATTAGGAGTAGATGTTTTAAAAACTGGTGTGGGTGGGAAATGAACGGCAGTGTCAGGGTGGTGGAAGGCTCAGAAGGTTAAAAAGGCAAGAGAAGGGCTAGTAGGAGTGGCACACACTGATGTCTTCATGCATCTACTCAAGATACCCCTTTCAGGAAAAGTAAAAGATAGACAATGCCCAGACTGAAACAAAGAATTAAGCCATTAGGAGATGATGGCAGGAATGTAAAGAATCAAAACCTTCATACGGGTAAGGAGAGAAAGTATTAAACTGTCATTAAACCCTATCAACTCACAGAAGTCTTAATTGTTGTCAGATTTGAAAGGTATGTGTCAAGTCAGTACGTAGTTGGTAGCCTAAGCACACTGTAGGGCTGACAAAGGATGCATGGCTGATAACTTGTGTCACCACACAGTCATGGAAACACCACCCAGGTACAGGGTTTTTATTTCTACGTGCTGGCCACATCACTTGAATGCAAACATTTTGTTCTTCTGTGTTTGTATTAGAATATGTGTGAAGCAGATACTGTGTTAAAATGTATGATCTTTTTTTATTTTTTTTATAGAATTGGAGTTGTTTTCATTTTAAGTACAAAAGAAGAAATTGATGGAAATGAAGATGCTGGAGTAGCTCTTTGGAGAGTTTTCAATTACATTGCAGAGGAATCTGACATCGCTCAGGCCTTTATGTTGATAATTAATGTTAGTTCTTTCAAAAGAAATCAGCAATTTACTTCTGTTCTATAATTTATTAATTTTTTATATAGTTAGTATCTTGATACCTTGTGATAATATGAGATGTATGCATTTACTTTATGCAGAAATGAAGTAATAAAAACGTGTATAGCATTAATAGTCTATAGAATTATTTCAGAAATACTTTCCTCTTGCAGAAGCCAATTTGCTCTTGTAATTTTGCCTATCAACAGGCTTTCTTCAATAATATAAAAAAGTAGATGCATGCCTTGCAGCTTTTAGTATTATGAAAAATTATTCTGTATTATCTGTGTTAATGTAATAGGCCTATCTTTGCGTTCTGTGTCTTTTGGAGTACAGGGATTTTAATGTCACTTTGGCAGTCCAGTTTTGAAAAACCCTTTGTTAATGTCCAGTGTAGGAAGTGAAACAGTAAGATAATTTCTTTTCTTTGGTCATTCTTGAGCTGTCGATGGGTGCAGAAAACTGACGTATTCCAGGCTTGCAGCTTAATGAGACGGGCTAACTTTGTGAGGGAATGCAGATTCTCATAAGACAGGAATTTCAGAGATGAGAGATGAATGGGGGAGAAATAAGGTGAGCCATCTATGTAAAGGCTCTATGGGTAAAAGTTGGAAAATATGGTATTTATATATAACAATTTTTTCCATTTGTTTTCTGGTTTTATCTTTAGTGCCTAGAAAATGTCATAGTGTCATGGACAAACTTAGAGAGCTTAAGATTAAAGGAATTGAAGTAACTAGGAATACCTTGGAAGAGAAATCCACAAATGTTAGGGAGCTGACATGCATGGGTAACAATTATCCATTACTAGATAAAAAAATATAATTTACATTTTTAAAATGTTGTATTCCTCTCTTTACTTTGTTTCATAATATAAAAAGGGGCAGAAGATAAATATAATTGAAAGATAACAAAAATAGAAGCAATAAAATAAAGTTTGAGATATTTAGAGCTGTAGAGGAAAATATTGTTCCTCATTTGAATAGAAATGGATTGAATAATTTTCACTTCAAATTTTTATTGTATGTTTGATGAAAATAATAAAATATTACTCTAGGAAATGAAATAACATTGGTAAGGAAAAGTTATCACTGACGAGTTTCAGCCTGGATTAATATGGATTCAGGTAACTACCCATGTTAGTTAGAGAGAATTTAGATTGCCTCTCCAATTAGTAAAGAGAAATAACCTTTCACATTCAGCTCACATAGGTGTATTTCTTTTGCCACTTCAGCTTTAGACTCAAGGTGTAATAATAGGTCAATCAGAACAGTGCTTTGATGAAAAATTGTGCATATGTGCAATGGTGATAATTACTAAAGCAGTATTAAAAACTACAGTATAGCAATAAAAGCAGTATAAAATTATACCAGTGTAAAATTTGCTAGAGCACTATAAAATGATTATACTTATTTATTGTTTATTTACTTCTGTTAATTTTATCAAGTTGTTTGACAAATTACCACATTTTTAAATTACTTTCGATTATAACTCTTACAGATATACCATGAAGTGAAAAATGGCAATGTTCTGACAGTAGATGATGTGAAACATGTTCTTAGAAGTGAGTACCCCCATGCTGATGTTCAGAGTATCCTGGATGTTCATTCTGAATATGATGAAGGGAGGAAGGTATGTTGAGAGCTATGCTGAGTAAGAAATACTGATGTGTATACAACTGTATGCATTTACTAAGCTTGCTAAGGGTTGCTAAAAGTTAAAGTAAATAAATACAGCACCTTTGAGTCAAATTTTTCTTCAGCCACCAGTCACTCATTAATGGAAATGTTGTGAATGTTTCTGCATTACTACTCCCGCTATGAATTTACTCTTGCTTGCTGCTTTCAGGAGCCACAAGTATTTTTCTAGTAGGCATGTCAAGGAGTCTCTCTTGAATTCTGCTTTCTTATCAAATAAAGCTTGACTTAGAAACATAAAAACCTTTTGAGGCTTTTTTTTTAGGGTTCTTTCTTTGGTAAAAGTTTTGACTGTCTCAGGGTTCTTCTCCAATGTTATTTGCTTCATTTTTATTTTTATTTGCTAAGAATGTTAAGCAAAGTAAAAGCCAATTTCTCAGCAAGATAAAGCAAAAGTTCACAACAACGTATATGGATCTGTAATTTCTTTTGTCATTCCGTTTGACAGATGAGTCCCATCTGTCCTATTTGGTTTCCAAGCGCTTTTTGTGTTGTCCCTGCTACTCATGACAAGGTGTGACAGTGAAGAGTGCTTGGAGATTAGAGTTCATCCTCTCTTGATATTAGTTTCATTTTTTTTACTACAGTCAGCCGCAGTCTGTTTAATCCTGTGATATTTCTGATTTGATCAGGCAGGAGCAACCTTTTATAAGAAGAGTGGCCTGGGCGCGCTGCCTCAAGCTCTGTTTAATGGCGTGCCCTTTCCCAGAGAGGAGATGGATGCGGCAGAGTTGGAGACGCTTATTCTTCAGAGGATTTTTGATGCCAGCGGCTTCTTCCAGCGGGCAGTGTTCATGGTATGGTTAGCATTTCTGAACGAGTGCAGGATGAAATATTTGACAGCAAATTGTTTCAGTCGTGTTCATATATTTTTTTTTTATAATGAGATGGCTGAAATTAGTAATATCACACCTGCAATTATATTGTTACAATCATTTGTGGTCATGGTTTTGAAACAGTGTATTGAAATTATTCGAAGCTGGAGGATCAGCTAAGCATATAGTCATTATATGGAGTTTTTCAAGCAGAAACTGAGAATGTACCGCAGTTGTTAATTGAAAAATGTGTATCTGATATTTTGAAATACTATCTGTGTGAAATTTGTATGGTTTTGACCTGACATTGTCCATAACTTGGTGTATATAGAAACTTTAAGCTCAGCTGAAAGATTGTAGAAATACTTGGTCTTTGTTTGTCTTGAAAAATCTGTCTTAAAAGTACAGGTTTTACATTTTTCTCTTACTCCAGGGTTTGTTAGATGATCATGTAAATGCAGTGGATTTTCTTATGGATCAGAACAATGTAGTTGCCCATATAAACCCCAGTATTCTTGGAGCAGAAAGAAGATACATACATTTCAGATCCACTCCTGGTAACTCCTTTTCTTGGATATTGTTATGATGTGCGAGTTGTTTTTTGGTTTTGTTTTCTTTAAGTCTAATACTTTGTATTTTACATCATGCAGTTCCATTTCATGTGGAAGACTTCTCTACTTTCTCCTTTTTGGACTCACAAGATAAAAGTGCTGTAATTTCAGATAACATGAAGTATTTAACAAAAAAAGGTAATTGATTTTCTGTATCGGTTATCTGTCTGTCTGTATATGGCTATTACAAATTGTTGAAATTTACAAGTGTAATATCCCAAGGTTCTATGTAAATTAAACATTTCTCAATATCCCAGTATCTTCTTTCAGGAAGCAGGGCATATCTGCATATTATAAACATAAATGATCATTAACAGGGTAGTTAGTTTTTGTAGCTTTGAAATGGGATTGATATTGTGGCTAGTTGTTTTTGTTTTACAAACATGAAGTTGAAAGGCTTCTAAAGCCTTTTGCAATTTTGAAGATATACTCAGCTTCCATACCTATGATTTTACTTGAGGATATTGAAGTCTGTTTGGTTTTCAAGTGACTCTTACTTGCAGCATTGTCAAGTGCAGAATGTATAGAGTTTGTATGTTTATACCAAAATCAGGTATTTCTAAATATATGGAATCATTTATTATGTTTCTAGTTTATTAACATTAAGTATCTCCTTGTTTTTCCTCTAGTTAGATCATTTAATTTTGCTGAATGATTTTTGTCTCTCTATACAAAGACAAAGAAAAAATTTTGTCTTTCTATAGAAAATAAATAGAATTTATATTCTGATGAATTACAACTAAATTTTACATTTGTCTTTTTTGAAACTCAGGTTTTTTGTACATTTCAAATGCTTTTTGATACAAAATAGTCTCATTGCATGTGCAAGTACCATTCCTTGAGTGAGAAGAAATTACAATAAGGGAGTCATAATTCTGCATGGAATTTTACAATAGTCTGTGCCTTATGAAATTCTGGAAGTAGACAGTTAACAGCTGCTCATTTACATCAGTCCATCAAGGGACACAATAACCCTGTTAATAACGTGCTTTCTTTCAATGATTTTTATGTGGTATTTACAGAGTTTTACTTAATTCATTATCAGAAAGAAATTCAAGAAACTTTAATTTCTTTAAAATAAAGTCATTTGACTCTTATTTGATTCTGTTTCTACAACCGCAGGGACATCCCAGCTGTCAAATGAGTGGCTTTCAATCTGTAGGCTTATTTCTAAGATTGAGATCTCTTGTGTAAAACCTATAACCTTTCAGCTGGAATCTACATTTCAAATCTCTCTCCCCAGTGTGTTTCTCTAGACCACAGCAACAGTTCATAGTAACCTTTTCCTAGCATCTCACCAGAACCTTGGAAATTTCTGTCTCTATGCATTATCTTGTAGGGGATGTATGGCAGACCTAAGTAGACTGATATTCTCGTGATAATTTTGCAGAATTTTTCACCTACCATTGCTCTTCTATAACAAATAAAGAACCGGAGACCATAATAGAGCAAGAAAATCAGAAATTGTCTACGGGTACACTTACATAGTAGTCTACTTTCCTTGGACTGTATTTAGTATATTCCCATTTGTGTCCAGAAATGATAAGTTTTTTCCTACCTTTAGTCGAAGGACTTTCCCTTTGCTGCCAGGGAAAGTGACTGGCCTAGTTTATGTGGTCCTGTAACTACTTAATTCTTCTCATTCTGGCTATATGATCAGCCTCCATCAAAAGTTCACAAGTAACCTCTGGTAAAGCAAGTTTTGTTAATTGGAACTAATTATTTAGGGCCCTCTTGTCTCAATGCTGCAACAATGGATCAGTTCTTTCAGTGACTCTCTCCTATTAATGTGATAAATTGCCTTCTAAGAATCTTACTTCAATTCAGAGGGCAAAAGATTCTGATGTGGCAAAGATTATTCTTACTGTTGAAGTCAGCTGTCAAACATATGTGAATTTTGAAATGACAAACAGAATTAATTTGTTTTTCATTAGTCATGAGAAGATTCTCCAGAACGTAAAACAGGAATGTCTTTAATTTTCAGATGAAGATGCATTATATGCTGTTACTGTCTGGATTATTGCTGATTTTGATAAGCCAGCTGGTAGACAACTGCTTTCTAATGCCTTGAAAAGCCTGGTGAGTTTCTTGCAGGTTTTATTAAAATAGGTATTATTAATATGTTCTTAACAACTCTCTCTGCAAATTCAAAAATCACACCCTTAAGTAAAAGTGTAGCAACTGTGTTGTTGTTGTTGGTCAGGTGCAGACTTAAGAGATTTTGTTTTACTCAATTCCTGCAGGGAAACAATCATTTTATTCATGGACTCGTGAGGCAGGAGACAAACTGTGACACTGTGTATTAAAAGGGTGAATATCTTCCCAGTTAGACCTTCTCCCATCAGGTAGCTCAGAATGTTACCTGGGAGGATTTTGGGATACTGCCTGTTGATATGAACCATTAAGCAGTGTTCTCCTGTACTATGTGGCACAGCTGTGCCCATGAAGCAACCATTTTTCCATGTACTGTTTGTGTGCTTCTAAGATCAATTTTCGTGTGTGTTTTAAATATGCTAGGAGGATCATCTGCATTTATGAGTTTGCTTATTTTTAAGTGCTTCTGTGTTAATAATAGGATTTAAAGTATGAATGTCTGAAATATATCTATACTTTAGAAAGTATAAATGTCACATCAATATAAATGACAAACAGACCCTCTGTTTGGGACAGATTAAAAGAGTACTTAAACTGAAATCAGGAAAGCATCTAGATTTTCTAGTCAGGAGTGAAATAGAAACCACCATAAGGGAATTAGAAAATTGGGATGCTGCCAATAAAATGTGTTAATAACTGTGTCTTAGAAACAGGCTTTAAAAAACGTAAAGAAGAATATGCAGTACAAGTCTTTGTTACAGAAGAACATTTAATTTCTTGGACTGCTTGATTTATGTCTCAGGCTTGATAGATGTACTCTCTCTGTAGCTTCGTTTTTTAACCCTCTTCAGCAAGGGAAATGTGCCACAGCTCCCATCCAAGAGGTGAGAACCAACTGGGCAAGTCCCCTTGTGTTGGTGAGGAGAATCTAGGAAAAAAAAACAAAACATTAGATAAATCTCATGTATTGCCTGTTCAAGTGATGCTCAAATTTCAGTAGAGATCAAACGAAACAGTATTTTTTTGAAGTCCATTGATTTGTATTGAGATTATTTACTCCTTTCTAGTCCCTTTTATCTCTCAAGTCAGGGTCCATAGGGTCAGTGTAATTCCTGATAGTAGCAGAATTGGCACAGTCACCACTTGCTCATGACTTGCCATCAGCATTTGAAGAAAAGCATGCAAAAATCTGGGAGTGAAAATGGCTGAAGGAAATTCACTTCTAGCTATTCCAGCTAATATATGCTATTTTGAAAACTCTGGTAGATTTTTACTTCCTTTGAAAAAAAGCTTGAACTGACTTAGCTGAAAGACACCTCTCAAGGTCATCCAGTTCAGCCTCCCCCTCAAAGTGGAATTATTGCCTTCATTACATCAGGTCAGCTGTAGGTGTGTTTGAAGCATTTCCAAAAATCTCCAAGGGGGTGTCTCTGTGCCTTCCCTTTTCAAATTACTCTGGTGTTTCACTGCCTTCCTATTGTTGTTCTTTTCTGCCAGGCGAAAATTTGTGAGCAGTATCCCTTGTTATACTCTTTGTTGTTACCAGGAAGGGTTTAGCCCTGTCATGTTTTTCACTGCCCCTTCAGTAGCTGTTGGTTGCTATTCAAGTTCTCTGTGGTCTCCTCTTTGCCAGATGGAGCAAGCCCAGATTCTTCAGTGCTTCCTCATAGTTTTCTGACCATCTTGGCAGTACTTTGTGGAAGCCTCTGCAGTGCTGAATACCAGTGATTGCATTCCTTATTTTTTATTCCTTCCTGCATTGGAGTCCATTTTGCCTTTTCTTCAGTTAGTGATGTTATTTGATCCCACCTTAGAATCATCACACTTTCTGGCAAAATTTGAGTGGCATCAGTGATTTTAGCACGTGAGAGACTTTGCTGCTGCTGAAGATTAAAGTGAAAAAGTGGATAAATTCTCTTGCATTACTTTATGCTTAATTCAATAATTTTTGGAAAGTAGAAAGATATCTATAAAACTAGTTCTGAAAACTGTAAATGTACGCTTTTGTATGTCCTTTGTTAAAGGATGCAGAATGCTCAAAGGCAATTGTTCTATTAAAAAAAATTTAACACTCTTTAAAATATTTATCACGGAGTAGGTATATCCTTACTAATCATATTTTTTCTCACAGTTGGAGTTATGAATTAGTCATTGATGTATATTTTCTAAAGATGCATAGCTGCAAAAAATTAAATACTTAAGTGTATTTCACATAGTTATAATTGATATGAATACATTAGGTAACAGCAGATGGAACTGTAAAATTACTTATTGTTCTGTGTTTTTCTTTGCAGAAAACAAGCAGTCATACACGAGTTGGGATTTTGAACAATCCATCATCAAAAATAAAGGAAGATAACACAGCCATTGCAAGAGGAATTTTGGCTGCTTTTTTAACCCAAAATAACAGCAATTTAAAAAGTTTCCTAAGCAAACTCAGTAAGGAAGACACAGCAAAATCCCTGGCTGCTGGAACTAAAATTGTTAAGTTCCTCATCCCAGTGAGTGCAAACTAAATTAGATTGTTTCCTTTTTTTATTTTACATATAGCTTAATGGAAGGAAGTGGTGAGAATAAATGTTTGGCCAAATGCCATGAAGTTTATAACCCATATACAGTTCCTTCTCAAGCAGATTTGGATTTTTTGATTACTTTCATGTGATTGAAGAGTAGAGAATTTCTTTAAAGGGAGAAAATATGAGAGTACAGAATACAGGTACCATATAATTGAGACAAAAATTGTTTAATTTTTAATTGTTGAATTTTTTTAATAGCTCATTTACTTAAAATTGCAGTATTAATGTTTTTCAATAATTTAGATTTCAGAGAAAGATAAGACTACATGAGAGTGGAGCTGAAAAAAAAAACAAAACAAATAACAAAAAAATAACAGCTGCTAACTACTGTTTTTTCTCTCAGAAGGAGTTGTAAATTTTAGTCTTTTTAAATAGGAAGAGTTGGAAGACTAAGAACTCTCTAGAACCATATTAGAAAATTCATATTTTTGAGTTCGTGCTCTTGTTTCGTTGTTTAATAAATTTTGAAAGACATAAAGGTCTCTAATGAAGCTGTGTATGCTAAGTATGTTACTAATTAATGTCATTTTATTAATTGTATCTGAATTAATCTGTTTGCTTGGTCTGAATATTACTAATGAAGAGATACATATCAGAATAATTTTGACAAGTGAGGCACAGTTCCAGTGTAAGTTTTGGCATGGTTTTTCCCCACTTTGAAAATAGATTTGTGTGTCTTTCTGGATGATGTTGGCTTCCCCAAAACATGTTCAAATTGTATCCAATGACCGTATTAGAATGACTGTCAGGTTTTTAGAGTATTACGAATTTTTTTTATATCGTTTTCCTAAAAGCGAGAATACAGTTAAGTTGTTAACAGTGTTACTTTTCATGCAGCAGTTCTGCTGGAACATGGAAAAATTGCTTAACCTCAGGCTCTGCTTTGCTCTGATGGTTATTCACAGTTGCCCCAGGGTACAAACTGCACTCTAGGTGGTTGTGAGACCGTGGCTTACCACCAGCAGTTATGTGCTTACACTGAAGCTGAGGTGGCTGTTTTACTTTGATTTCTGGTTACCACATAACTTGAAGAAAATCTTTTATTTCCTCACCTGTTACAAAATTTATTTTTTCTGAATCATTCCAGCATCTCATGCTTTACCATTGCTTTAGGGAATGGATGGCGATACTTTTGAGAAGAAGTACAACACTTTAGGACTGGATTTAATTAAAACTCACCAGATGTTCTGCCAGGAGGTTCTGAAGCTGCTTCCTGGGCAAATGGCTGTTATTAGCAATGGCAGGGTAAGAAAGAAATTAAGTCTCTCAATGTTTTTTAGGATTTTTTAACTTCTGGAACTTCAGTTTCAAACTAAAGAAAATGCATTATATTGATTTCCCATTTATTCAGACAGTTGTTAAAGAATGGTATGAATGTTTGCCTTGATTTTTTTGTTTTGTTTTACTCCTAGTTTGTTCATTAGCTCCATTCCAGTGAAGCTATTTGTGTATGTCATTCCCACAGCTATTTTAGAGTTAATCTGACAAAATTCTCAAAATAGATTAGTATCTGATTTATTATTTGTGATGTTTAAGAATAACTTTTGATCCTGAAGTTGCCTTTATTTTACCATGTAAATAAATGCATATAAATTACATTGACTAGATTAGTATTTCAAGCTCTAAAACACCACATTTTAATAAATATTAAGTTGTTTTATAGTCTTAATTCTTAATATGCAGATAAAAGTATGGTAATCTTGTTGTTTCAGTTTTTTGTATGTATATGCTGAAACCAATAGCCTTAATTACAGTTTGCCAACAGTTTATCTGTGATCAAAAATATAATGTTGCATTCAATATTTAGTGCTTGTTAAATGGCAGTCAATGCCTTGCATTATAAATACAATTTATAAACTGCTTTTTAATTCTTCTATTTTCAATTTACTCCTCCACCATTCAAAAGAAATAGAAAGAAAACTATGGTGGCATCTTGTTACTGGAAACTCTATAAATTGAGAGTTTAGTTACTCTTCTGCATCCTAAATGCTTCTGAGATGGAACTGAAATACTCCTAAGAAACACACAGAAAGCGTTTTTGTTGACGAAGCCTTAAAGAATTGTTGGCTTATTTGTGTCAGCACAACTAAATTAGTGAATTTATTTTATAAGTTATTATTACTGTTCTCCATGCCTAAAAAAGCTCAAATAATGTCCTATGTCTGGGAAAATAAGTTTCATAAAAATATTTGGATAAATTTAATAATGTATATTCATATAGCTGAAAGTGCATTTTCACTCAAAAGGACTACTGCTAAAAAGACATGGGATATCCTTCATTTCTGTCATTGCTATTTCATCACAAAATGATGCTTTTATGAGCAAATTAATTTTTTCTAATTATGACTTCTAAATTACCATAGTGTTTCATAATTACACTATGGTTTAGTCTATCTCATGCATCATAAATAAAAAAATCAAAAGTGGAATTTGTTATATAATCTCTCATTTATAGGAAGCAGTTGAATTTTGGGAAAGAGGCATTCAGCACCAAACTTACATCATGACTTTCTACATCCTGAGAGCCCTGTATGCTATTGAAGTTGTTCTTGGGTCAATTCGGCCAGATAGACTGAGTAGGAAATCCAAAGAGCATCCTCAAAGCTATTTTCTGGGACTCCAAGGCACTTTCTTTTCCTTCAGACACCAAAAAATGTAGTAAATCTGTATGCTCTCATATTATGCATCCTTTCCTATTATTTCTATCCATTCTGCTTCATTTGACAAGTCTTAGAAGGAGATTGTGTTCATAGAATTAAAAAACTAAAGAGTGTGGTAGACAAGTAGTAATTCGAGTTTAAAATATTTTAGTTAAGAGCTTTTTTCTTAAATTTAAATTTATTTCTAAATAGTTTATTCTTAACAGAAGGATGTGTAACGAAAAAATAGCATGGATATTACCATTGCAGTTATTCTTTGTGATTGATAATGAACTGTAATCATGTAAGTATAAAAACCTGATCCTGCATACTTACTATAAGGTTTAATTCATTTTGTCATCAACAGTATTGATGTATATGGGGATTGGGGTTTCATATTCAATATTGTGTACTCATTTAAAAATTAGTTTATTTTTACTTACAAACAGAGCATTATTGGGACATTCTACACTTAACTTTTTTTTTTCCTCTGTCTAAGGTACTAGGTCCTTTAGATGAAAATGAATTCCATGCAGAAGACTTTAATTTGTTGGAAAAGATAACATACAGTACCTCAGCAGAGAAGATTAAAGCTCTTGTCAAAGAGATGGGAAACAGTAGTAAAAGGTAAAATTCTCTTACCTCATAACATGTGCAGCTCTGCTGAATTACTCCAAATACTTGCCCTACTTTCGCTGTCCTTACAGCCAAGAATACAGCTAGCAGTAAACGATTCCTACGAGGCTTTGTTTACATTAGAGTAATTGTAAAGAGTAATAATAAGCTTGATAAAATACAGTGCAGCTTAAGCCAAATCTGAGAATTAATATTTGAAGTCATTGTCTTTGGGAATTGTTAGTAAGGGAGCCTGTAGAGGCATGGGTAGATGTTGTGACACCATAGTAGACAACTTTCACACATCTGTTCACTGAAGAAGTGTAAAGATGAGATGAATTCAAGCTATCTTCTTAGTCTAAGGATACAGCTTGTGTACAAAGAAGAAAGCAAGATTATATTCTTCTTACTGTATCTGTCAACTTTCTCAGTATCATTTCTGTTATATAGAAGGACTGGCACAACTGAAAGAATCATTACGAGAAAAACAAAATCAACAAGAGGTAGAACTCAAGGAGATAAGCAGTGAGAGGCAAAACTTTAGACAAATATTGCGACTTAACAACACTGAAATAGAACTAAGATTTCTAAGGAAACTTTAGTAGGAAATACCAATAGAAAAGACTTAAGTATATGGCATAATAAACTCGAAACTTGGTCATTTATGTCTGTTCCTTGATGTTGTCATAAATGGGAAAAATTTAAACGTTTAAAAGGAATAAAGAGTTATAAATGTCAGCAGATTTTAACATCATGTACTCCTCTTGATTCTGAATCAAGTCTCTTTGGCAAATTTGTAACTAATAAAAACTTGTCCTTAATTTGGGCTAATTTGTCTTGTGGACAAAGCTCCACATTTTCATCAAATTACACTGATTTGAAAACCCAACAGTTGACAAAAACAATTGTTGTGAGGCTGAATGATAACTCTGTGAATTCTGCATCTCTTAAAATTAAGAAGTGTACATTTCACAAGGCTCTTTGAAGGCTGTAGTGGTTCTTGGGCACTGTCATGCTAAATATTTGACTCCAAGCTACAACTCCTGAGGTGTTAATCACCTTAGAGTCCAGGTCTGGGATGTGAGGTCCCTAAATATCCTTTATGCAAAGAGATTGACATTAAAATGTTAATGTTTTACCTATTTTCTAATGAAAACCAAACTATATGTGCCTTGTTTAATACAGTGGAAGTGATTTGATCATGAAAATAGATGCCCTGCTGTCATCTTTGCCTAAAACAGAGATGAGACAAGATGTTGAATTACTCAAAGAACAGCACAGGTCAGTTTTGTCATGAAAATGCACTTAGAGTAATTTTTTATTAACATTTGGATGTACTCATGATTACACAGAGTCTTTGGAAAGTTGAGTAAGCATTCTGATTTTAAAACTGTTGTATGAACAGCCTGCTCATCTGCCATAGAATAATGTATCTTTACCATTTTCTTAATAAATTCAGTAGTAATACCTATTGATTTCCTAACCTTACGCTTTGCTGAAAAAAGAGCAGATGGGTACATGTTTTAAAAGGACATATGATAATACAAAAACAGTGATCAAATTACAAATTTTTATGAAAATATTTGTCCTGCTGTTTCCAAATCTCTACTTGTTTTTGTTGTTAAAGGTGCTCCTGTGTGTGTGCTGATGGTCTGTCCCTGTTGGTGAAGGCAAGAGTAGTAGCCTTTTCTAAGAGGCTGACACCTTTGTCAAAGTTACTCTAGTAACAATCAGTATTGTGCTGCTACCATATGTTTTGTAGAAAACAAATTCTGATAGTCCCTTTTCTGTATTTACAGCATATGGCTTTTTTTTTTTTTTCTTTTTTGAAATTAAGTTTACTGACATTTCCTTCCTGTAATTCCAGAGTACTTTAACTAGGGGCTGCTTGACTTAGCCTAACCAAGTCTATCAAATGGAATTATTTTCTGGAATGCACAAATCTAGTCCAGCCTATCGAGTTTTACACTTCTCAGATGTCATTTTTCTCCTTTTCCTTTTTTAAAAACTGTGTCACCACCATTACTTGTCTGGTCCAATGATTCCAGGTCTCTACAAAGGGAACTGTAGACAAGTGACAGAAAGGCCCTTTTTTAAGTCTTATTGTGTTTTGTTTCATTAATTTTGTTGTGGAGAATGTATCTAATCAATAACCAGTGTAGAAGTATATAGATTAATTCTATATTTTTTATTCCTGTTCACATTTAGCTTTTCTAATTGTATCAAAGGGAACAGTCATGATCATTGCTTGAAATGAAGGAAGTATTTTCTTGAGCATCAAGTGCCTCTGATATTACAAATTCATGTCTAAAGTTTGTCATTTCAACAAATTCATTTTAGAGTTTTCATGTCACTTGTTTTTAATACTTTCTTAACAGCGTAGTAAAAGTTGAACCCCAAGAGAATGACCCATTCTATGATGTTATTGCTATTGTGGATCCATTGACAAGAGAAGCACAGAAGATGTCCCATTTATTGATTGTAAGATGGTGGTAATTTCTTTTAATTTGCATATTTGTAGTTCAGTTGTTATATTTGTTCTAATTTCCACATACAGTGTAGGTAAAGGGTAGACAAAATTCAGTGGTTTTTGTCTTTTTTTTAAAGTATGTGTTTAATTCATAAAAGAAGTTGAAGATGACCTAGTTCATCATTATGAATATCTCATTTGAAAGTAAAATTCAGATGCCACATGCCCCAGTCCTCTTAAAGTGAGTCTGTAAGTGCTCCCTACAGTCAGTAGAAAGAAAGGAGGAGACTGTGTACATAGTTTTTTGCTTCTCAAAATCTCACTAGGTATGTGCTTCTTTCCATTAAACCACATCACCTTAGTTTTCCAAGGCGCCTAAATGAGGTGGTCTAAATCTGACCTGTAATATCATCATAAGAAGATTGGACTATAAACCTTTCAGCTCTTGGAGGGATATTTCAGTTGATTAATGCTACCAAGTATATCTAGATAGGCTTCCATTGTGTGTAGCTATTGATCTTCTAAAGAGAAACTGTCCTAAGAACATAGCTGCTAAAATTATTTTCTTCTTTCACCTACTGCAGAATATCTCTGTGTCTCAGGTTCCTCTATAGTTTCCCATAAAAATGTAAATTTTGTCTTCACTTTATGGTCTGTTACAATTCTGAAGCCTCCAACTTGATTTTGCTGCATCCTATTTTCTTTTTTTTTCCCTGCAGTAATTATGCAAGTTTCAGAAATTCTTATATTGCTTTTTCCCCTCCTATTTTGTACATTTTTATATCAAATGTTGAAGCGTTCGCTCACTCTTCATATAGTGGAACAAAGTAAAACATTTTTAAAAATTCATGAAAAACGTCACCATTTCAAGATTCTAGAATATTAGCTTTTCTCTAGAACCAGATCTTTCATTTCACCCTTCTCAGTTAAAATGAAAGATTGATATTACCAAATGAAAATATTTTCATGTTGAAATGGACTGGAAATTCTCAATTTAGCCAGAAGTTCATGTTATGACTATAAATCACATCAAGGATCTTGTAGCTCAGAGCAGAAACCTCCATTCCTCTGAGCTCAACAGGCTCCCTCATGCATGCCTGGGCAAATGACTGCCATGGTGTCCCAAGCTGTTCAGCTATTGCAGATCCTGCTTGATTCATAGGAGCTCTAGTTTTATTCACGAAATCAACCCTTAGGAGAGAATAATGAAATGCTGTTGAAAGTAAACAAACCAGAAATATTTTAGTGTAGATTACATTTTTAATAATACCTTTTAAGAAATGAAAAATAGCCTGAAAATTTTTCTGTATATATATAAAATTATTATTATTATTTTTACCTGGAGAGCCATCATCTCCTGCTGTAAAAAAAAAAAGCAGACACACAAATACAGCAAGCCCCAAATTCAAGGTTCTTAAATTAATGCCTTTTTGATTAGCTTACTATATATAGATTATTTAAATACTATAAACTTGAATCACTGGAATATGTTTAAAGGCTCTTTTTTTCAGTTACATAATTGGATTAGAGCCAAGTATATTGGATTGGTAACTATTCATGGTGCAAAATTTGTTGAGTAACTACCGTGGCAGAGCACGTGATTCTTGCCCCAGTCTGCATTGAATATGTCCGTATAATGATTGGTTTTTTTCACCATGGTGAAACTGCTCTATTATATTACTTTCTATCACTTAGTAGTCACTTCAAATAAATATTTTGGTATTTTTTTATTAAAAATACAAACAAAAAGTTACTCATATTAAGTGGGATTGAAATTGAGAGAGGTATGAATAGCTATTGGTAGGCCGTAATCTAAACTTTACTGCCTAGTCTGAGACACTGGCAGTTTAAGGATAGAGGAGGGTATGAATCAGAGCACAAATGAGAGCTCAGTCAAAGCTGCTGTCTGTTTTTAAAATATGTACTGGATTGTATCATAAGAACTGCTCTAATCCTCTCCAGAGTAGAGGCAGGTAGCACCTTCCATATAGTCTGTGCTTCCTTTTTTTCAGAAAGTTTTGTTACAGACATCTGCATCAAATATTTCCAGACAAGGTAGAGTCACTGTCTACTGTAAATATTTAAATGCCAGCCATAACTTTAGCATGGTTGGGCCACGTAAGTTCTCAGCAGAATATATGGAAGAGCTAACTAGTCCTGAAGTTATGAAGGTGATCTCTAAGGTGATGTGAGAAAAGTAGAAATTCCTTTGGCTAAAATGGAGGACAGAATTGAAGAGTTGTGGTTTTTTTCCTCATGGTTCACCAAAAACAGGAGGAAAAATTATTCTACATACTCTTAGGATCATCCACCTTTTTTTTCTTGTTCCGGTAAGTATCCAGTAATTCAACAATACGGATAAAAAAATCAAATATTTTATTTTTTTCCTTTCAGTTCTCTTTTGCCTTTTTTCCTTTCTTCATTCTGCCTTCATAGACTTCTTATGCCATCCCTAATGTAAAAGCAATCCCTGAAGGAGCCCCTTTTGATAATTTAGTCTTATTTCCTATATAATGCAGGTCACAGGACTCCTTTTTCACAATTACTATTTCAAGTAGAAATAATTTTTTAATCAATTCCTAATTTAAATATTATCAAGCAGTTGAGTACACATTAGAGCTCCTACTGAGCTTTTCCAGTAGCTAATTAACCTTACTGTTAAACTCAGACTTGGAATTACATATTTTTGTTTAGATCCATGCTATAAGCATTGATGTTCTCACTGCTTTACCAGTTCTGTTGAAGATTCTATTATAAGTTTGTTTTCAGTGCAGATGCTTTGCATTATCCTGAAGTTCACAAACAATTCCAAGTGACTGGTTGAATAATAATGGTTTACTGAGTTAATGTTCTTCAGATGAGTTGTGGTAACTCAAGTAAGTGTCCTGCAAATGACTTTTTATTGTGCACATGCACAATAAAACTAGCTCTTGAATAATTTTCAGGCCTCCTGAAATATTTCAGCCATGTTTTACAGTGTTCCCTGAGCTAAATTTCCATGCTCTTTGAATTTTCTTATTTAAAATAGACTGAACTCTTCAAGTATTCTAAAAGAGTCTTTGTAATTTTGTCCCTATTTTCATGTGTTGATTCAAATGCCCTGGTTTCTGGTGTCCTCAGAAGCCCTAAAATAATAGAACCAAGTTCAGTATTTCAGAAGTTGTATTGTTGAAAAACACAGATAATGAATTCTTGTCTTATTTGTCATTTCCTATTTAAAGTCCTTTGAAATGTTAATTAACAATGGCTTTTTTGGCTACTGTACTAAATTTCATGGTCAGCTGATGAATTGGGATGCATCAGCCTTCTGCAAGATAATTTCATTCTACACACAAAAGCCTGACAATGCAGATTGCTAAAGAATCATTCTTGCTAATGGGATGAGGGTTTTGTTTTGTTTGAAGGTAAAGTCCACACAGGCTTTTATCATTGTTTTTATTCTTAATGGTAGATAGATATTTGAGTCACTTTGACCTCTGTTTTGATTTTGGTGATCTTAAACTTATGTCAAGTAATGCTTTCCCTTCTTATGCTTCTAGGGCTCTTGGGTTCTCCTTTCCTGCTTCTTCACTTGTTCACACGAATATGCTATTCACTAGTCTTTATTTTTTATTCAGTAGTTTTTCAGTGATGGTATTCAGGTGACACAAAAAATGAATAGAATAGGTCCTTAGGGCTAAGTAAAGTTACAGCATTGTAGTCAAGAATATGTGTAAGCCATGGGTTGAACCTAAGGAAAGAAAAATTACAGTCATAATAAAAGAGAGATTTAATGATGACTGTTGTCTTGCTTTGTTCCCAATTTATTTGCTATTGTAGATATTAGCCTTACTAGTATTGGTGTTGTAACTTAGCTTTTATATCTTACTGGCCTTTCTGATATCCATAAATGTAGGCACAGCTGCTTTATGCTTTCAGATAAGCACTTTGTGTCAGAAACCACAGAAATGAAGGTAACTTGATAAAGGTTTTTATGAGTGCCTTAAAGAAATTAATAACTTTGTTAGCTTTAAGCAAAACCGATTGCTCACAAAAATAAGAAAAAAAATACTGTTCTAATATTATGGTTCCTATATAACAGCATCCAGAACACTACTTGTGGACAGAGACACCTAGGGAGCTGCAAAATTACAGCTCGAGAATCTTTTCTCTCAAGCCTGAATCCTTCTTGCTTCACAGGCTGATAAGCTGATGTTAGCTGCAGACAGAAAGGAAATTTCCCAAAGTGATAAATGGTCAAAAACAACTTAGAATCTGGTGAAAAACAGAGTGCTAGTCATAATAAAGATTAACACCTGTTGTTTTTCCCATGGGATACATCCTGAGGCCTGATCTCCTGGATGTTTATCCCAATTAGCCAATGAGCTACTGTCCTGTTCTAGTCTCTCGTAACATGCTTTAAATACAAGCTCTCTGCTCAATAAAGTTGGCCTTTTTTCCCTAAAAACGTCCATGTGTGTTGTTGCTCTTTTTCCCTCTCTCTAGGACCAAAACCACACACTACTATTTTAGAAATGAACAGATGAAGAAACCTAGAGAAAAAAAAAATAAATACATTAACTTACCAAAATGTTTTGAAGTTAATTGAATGGTTTAATATATCATTAATCTATTGTCAACATTTAAAGTTATTAAATAGTTATTAAAGTAGTTCTCTGAACTTTACTATATTCAACCATTTTCCATATACAACTATTTTAATAAGAGTGAAAGTAATTGTTTTAAGACTGGTTGTTGAATAAAAGGCATGTGCTATACTTAGAAAACTTCAAGTGTTTTAAAATCACAATGCAACAAGGGTGATAATATAATTTACTCAAGCATTGGAAAATGGGGACAGCTGCTCATGAAAAAACTGCATGAGTAGGAGAAGACATTAATGTTTTGACTATCAAGAATATAATACAGTAAATCATGCAGTTTTAGGAAAAGTCATATCTTTATTTAGAATATCTGACAATAACCTTTAATGTGCAGATATATTTACATCTTTTGAAAGTTTTAGATTTCTGCTGAAACTTGAGAAATGGCAGGATGTCACAAGGGTAACTTTGGCTTCTTTTCAAAGTTGGGTGACTACCAAGAACCGTTTTTCACCGAGATTTTTTTTTCCTGTAGGTACTGAAGGATATTATCAATATGAAACTCAGGTTATTTTTGAACTGCAGATCTAAGCTGTCTGAAGTGCCACTGAAGAGGTTTGTAATTCATAGCTTTTCATGCTCATTTTGGAAAAACAGCCTTAATGGGGTATATTTTCTTTAAAAGTAAACATTACTTTGTGTTTCTGAATTCTTTTTGTTGACTCATTTTTCAGTGAATGTTACCTAAGCAGTTTGTACCTGTTTAGAGAAAAGTTCTTGTTTTAAGGTGTCAAGCATGATATCACAGGGAAGTGATCTAGTCCATCAAATGCACTTCTCATTAATAGGCCTTAAATAAATCAATGGCTAGTCTTTTATGCCTGCGAAAACTCGCAGTGGGGGATTGTCTAAGTTGTTCTCTTCAGAGCCCACTGTTTGTGTAATGAGTTTTACAGATTCAGTACTTCTAAGAATTAAATGCATCTGTATTAATGTACAGTCTGCATTTCTTATATTGAGATGTTGTTATATTTCATTGAGAATATGGTAGCCTGAATGTATCTACTATAAATTGAAGTTTCTTTTATCTGTGTGTAAAAATCAGGGTTCACTAATTCAGTGATAGACATTACACTGAAATCAATTCCCTCCAAGAGGATTTCTTTCCCTTGAAGAGAAATGTTTAAGCACAGCCATCTCCTTGGCAGGTTTTATTTTACCTATAATCCTAACACCTATATTACTAATTACCTGTGAGAGAGACTGGTGGTAGTGCTTGTCCTTTAGCCAGTTGGTTGGAGAATTAATCATTTGTTCACAAAACAGAAGTCTTAGTTTTTATGCGTTTTGAGAGGAATGACTCACATCTCTTATTCCATGAGAGGGTCTTAATTCTGAGTCTTCTGAGTGTCTTCTTTGTGAACATTGTTATGGTTGCTTGTGAAGCTGGGCACTTTGCAGGTCTTCGTGTCTGGTTCTTTCCTTGTGCTTGGGAGAACTTTTACATGTGGAATAATTGGGGTAAGAGCTGGAGAGGAGCAGAGAAAATCCTACATTTCCTCTGCCCTGTCTTTGGTGCTGCTAGGGACAGTAGCCATTCTCAAAGACTTTTTGTGCAGTAGAGATTAGTCCTTCTGCTTAGTTCAGTGATACAGATTCTGAGAATTCAAGGCTGCTAAAAGTCAAGCTGTCTAGATGCACCTCTTGCATATTCACTTTCATAGCCTTTAGAGTGTTAATGGAAAATAGGCATGTCCACAGCAAAATTACCAAAAGTGAATAGGTCTCTGTTTATCTACCAGCCCATTTGAGATACCGTAGGTATTGTCTGATGATATTCCAAAAGAATAGGGAGCTACTTTGCCTCCAGATTTCATTATACTTGGTAAATATTCACTGTATTTGAAAATATTTTAGAAGAGCTTCATGTTTGAACTTGGTATTTCAGTAAAAGTTGGCGTTTTGTCACACTTCTTTTTCAACAGCTTCTATCGTTTTGTTCTGGAACCAGAAATAACTTATGGAATCAACAAGCACCTTCCTTCTGAACCTGTAGCAAAATTCCTAGAATTGCCAGAATCACCACTTTTGACCCTAAACATGATCACTCCTGAAAGCTGGTTGGTTGAAGCAGTGAACAGTTCCTGTGACCTTGATAACATCCATTTGCAGGAAGTAAGTAATAGTTTGCAAGCCCTGTAAAACTTGTGTTGGCCCTTCTACTTCAAGAGGAAAGTGGAAGTCTTGCAAGATTTGTCTTGTGTTTGTTCTCCAGCAGTATTTTCTTTGGTAATTGATTATTTAATCAATATTTTACCATTTCTGTTGTCAAAATCTTTTCTTCATTTTCTCTCTTAAAAAAAAAAAAAAAAAGACTAGTCTTAAAGGAAAGCAATTGAATAGAAAAAAATCAGAATGCAAAGTACAAGTTAAAGCAATTTACCTGCTATGTTGAGTTTTGTGTTTATAGAAATACTACATTTAAGATAAAAGTAAAGCAATTAAAAGATTCTTTGTGTTTCCTAGTTCTTGTAACCTAGGTAAATCTTCATATAAACTGGAATATATGACTGTTTATTAATGTAATTCAAAATGTATTTCACCCTCTTTTAGTTCACAATTCTTTCAATTATTATTTAATTCTATTTTAATCCCCCATCTTCAAAGTCATTAAATCTGTGTCAATAAGATTATGCAAAGTATTGAAGGTGTTTGATTGACCAAAGCGGTGTATTTGTGTTGTGAAAGTAAAGTTGGGATTTACCTTACCAAGGCAGAGGTGCCTCCGCTTCCTCAACAGTCAGTGGAGAGAAGGTCCCTCCAGAGACTGATCATTCCTCTTTGTCTTGGATACCTGTTTTATAATTGAGTAAAGTTCCTTCTGGATGGACTTTTCTTGGGGTTTTTTTGACTGTGGGAGTTACCTTGAGGTAAATCCCACACAACATGTTTGTGACTGTAGTATTTTGCTTTTCCCACATAGTTCAGTGACGTAATTTATTGATGAAGCATTCCTTCCATAGATAAAAGGGGCAGTTCTAGCAGAATATGAACTGGAATATATATTGCTTGAAGGACATTGCTTTGATGTGACAACTGGACAGCCTCCTCGAGGGTTACAGTTCACTCTGGGCACAAAGAAGAATCCTGTCATGGTTGATACTATTGTGATGGCCAACCTCGTAAGTACTTAGTTCAGGAATAGTCATTACAATTGCACACTTCTTGTGAGAATTCTTCATGAGCGTGTTGTTCTTTAAATCCATTTCTCTGTGTTGCAAACCTACTAATGCTAAAAGTAACAGGCACATCCTGGAGCTGAGCTCATCTCCAGTTTACTGGGCTTTCTCCCCTGCTCCTCTCCTGTGATGCAGAATAGGTTTGAATATAGCCTAATTTTATACTCTTGCCTGAAGTGCCTAAACTGGCAGCCTCATTGCCTCCAGTAGGTGGTAGGAGGCAGTTATATTCAGGTTGAGATTCCCTGACAAATGTGAGGTATGATTCACATTCTGATTAAAATAACCCTTTTTGTTACACAACGATCCAGGCAGAAGAAGGCTTGCATTTTAGATGCTTCAGGTAAGTGCTTAGAGCCTTGGTGGGACATACCCACACCTGAGAATTCCTCTCATCATGCAAAGTAATTATTTTTCATGTCGGCAGTCTGTAGAGCAGAAGACCATGTGACTTCTGAAGAGAAAGATTTCTATTGGCTAAGAGAATTTGATAGGAAAGGATTTTGATAAGACCTTTTACCTATCTGCTGTTCTCTAGTCTCTGTAAATACTGTATCATAAGGAATTAAATACTTAATAAATTGTGAATCTTTGATTTTTACACAAGTATTGAATATGGTCTCAACAGTAGATTATGTTTGGCATGATGAAACTTCTAACAATTCTTCACATTTCAAAGCTTTCCCTATGTGACTTTAACATAGGGATAGCTGCTTACAGTGTTCCTAAAATGGGAAGGAATTGTGTTGACTTGGAAAGTTGCTCCAGACAGAAAGTTTGAGTTTCAAAGAAGCTTTTCAGTTTAGGGTCTGTTCAATAATTTATTTCTTTGCTGTTCTTTTATTTGCTGTCCTTGGTGGAGTTTTTGTATGCAACTCAAATTCAGCTGGAAATAAATGAAGCACTGAAAGGCATTAAAACAGAATACAGGAAAATGTACACAGGAAAGGTGCTTGTTGGTTGCATCACTGGCATGCTTCTTTCAGTGCTAGTATAAATATTGAATAGTTGATTTTTATATATGAAGATGGTTGAGTCTGAAATGCACCCAGAACAAGTGCCTGTCTTTTTTACTTAGGGGTATTTTCAGCTGAAAGCAAATCCAGGTGCTTGGATGCTGAGATTGCGTAAAGGAAGGTCTGAGGAGATTTATCAGGTTTTTTCGTAAGTATGAATCCATCATTTGGAAACAAAAATGAATCTGAAAGTGCAACATGTTTTGAAAAGATCTGACAACACTGAAGGAAAATGAGCAAAGATAGCATTGAAAAAGTATAAGATGCAAATGATGGTTTAAAGTTTCTAAGGGATACCTTATTTCCTTGTATTGTTAATTGTTGTTTGATGGCTTCACGTGTTTTTGAAGGCATTTCAGTATGATAATGCATAATAAACCTAAGCTGCTCAGCTAGACTGGGTGCTAGCAGTGTCTTACTATACAGTTACACTTACACAGCTACCAGACACTTGCCCTGTCAGTTCCATGTATGATTAGCATTATCACACAATGACGTGTACCAGATCCTGTAGAAATGTCACTCATGGTTTTGTCGATTAATATTTCAGCACTCCCAGCATACTTAACATGTAGTTTCAAAATTATGTCCAATGGAGCATTGCTCTCCAGAACTATCTTGATCAGCTGGAGGAAATACCACAAATTTCCCTCTCATAATTTTTTTTCAACCCTGAGGATGCCTCTGAATGCAGTATATTTATAGGTGGCATCTTTTTTAAACAGGAGCATTGTAGTCATTTAAGTTCTAGACGTTTTTCTTTGATTAATTCTGGGTGTTTCTTAGTTGTCTAAGTCATCTAAGGATCACTGTGGTTATACCTCCTCCACCTTAGGATATCAAAGCACCCTTCATTTTGAAACCCTGGCTGCATGTTGATGGCACCGCATTTCCCTCTCTTGGGAGAAACCTCTGTCCATAGAAAGAAAGTTGTATTCCTGTAACTGGCATTTAGGTGACATCCCTATGCCCTCTAGGTCTGTAATTTTCACGGTTGATTTTCATGTAAAGGAATATATGTGCTCACCATCATTCCAACTATTCCTTAGAAGAATTACTTTTTCCCCATGTTTTGTGTAAAAGCATAGACCTGTAGCATATGAGAGCTTTCTGATGTATCAAAAACAGTTATCCCTTCTAGAGGAGCAGTATTGTTTACTTAATTTCAGCTTCAGTTCTTCCTTTTTTTTCCTTTTTCCTGTTATCTCTCTTCCCCCTCAAAGTAATTGTGTGGCTTGAAATAGGTCTATTTCTTATAAACTATTTATTATTACTTGAAGCCCAGGAATACATAGTTTCATATGTTGTTAATTATCAGCTACTATTAAAAACCAAAAAACTTGATGAACCTCTTTGTGGTTTTGAACATTTAGTTAATATCAGTGTTACAGGAAGAAATGTTAATGGAATGTTAGATTCATTCTATTTGTTTGCAATTTTCACTTTATTTTTTCCAGAAATTACTTACAATCTGTTGAAAAAGAAAAAAACCATAGTTCTTACCCGTAGAGGTTCACCTAATCTCCACCAACTGTATCTGTACCATTTGTCTAATTTAGCATTTAATTCCTAAGAAATATAAAGGGATTTATATAAGATAGCGTGGTTTAAAAAAATAATGTAATGAGATGTAGTTGAGTTAAATAATGAAACAAAAACCCTCTACATTCTAGCCTGGATCAAAGGAAATTTAAATGGTCTGCAGGGGTTTTGCTCGTTTTCCCTCTGTAATACAAATGGGCTTAATTGAACTTAGCTAAGTTACTAAAAACTAATACCTCATGAGGAATCTAAACAATAGAATTTATTTCATCTTATTATTCCAACTGTAGACTTAAAGTACAACAGGAAAAGTATGTTTGTGGGGCTGCACCAGGATCCTTGATATTTCTTTTACAGTATTAATAGTATGAAGTTGCTGTCGGAACTCAGGCAACTGTTTGATAGGATGGAATTTTGCCAAGAGCTACTGCAGTTTATTCTCCATCCATATATATTAGTCATACCCTCTACTGTTGAACTGTGAGGTGAACCTGTTTTCTTTGAGGCACAGGCCTGTACATTTTAAAGGGAGTTTTAGAATGTTCTACATTCTCAGTATTTATCTTACTTGCTTCTCTCACAGTTGGAAGTAATTTGGTAACTGCACAACATTTGAAATAAGCTGCCTCTTTCTTCTTAAAGACTGCTTCTAGCAAGGATCATTATTTTGATGCAGTCACGCTTGAAAATCAATTTGTTATTAATAAATTACTATGACTATTAGGAAAATAAAAATTGTTATACTCAGCAATAATCTGAGCACTGCTTATTATTGAGACTTTGATGTTGGTAGGAAAACAAGTAAGTATTCCAAGATAAGATTGCAGAAAATTATATATAGCTAAAGATATATATAAAATCCTGATTAATATTTTAGTTTTTAAAAATACGGATAGATGTAATTTATTATATTTTGATGTCATGGAGACTGTTTAGCTGTATGGGTATATCTTTTATAATTTGGGCAAGGAGTTATATGTTTGTTTATTGGGCTTGAGGTTTTAAAGGATCTCCATTTGTTGAATGCTAATTCTTTTATTCCCCATACGGAAAATTATAATTTGTATTATATTGGTACGTATTTGTATTAAAAGCATCTAAGTATTTTGAAACATGTTAAAGTTGTGACATAAATAGTCTGCTAGATATGTTTAGCTTTTTACAATTGCATAACAATAAGGCAGCTATTATTACAAATGTCACAGTGCTGTCAGTATGCAAGATGTTTTGCTTGGATTTAAAAAGGTTGTTCATAATAGGACAGGAATTCATTAAACTGAGTTCTGTGCAGAATGGAACAGTTGGCACTCAGTAAAGATGGAGCCCGCAGGGAGGCATCCGTGAAAGAGATTTAGGGAGGCAAAGCAATGTTGTTGAATTTGCATCCAAACCATACACTGAGAATATTGCAAAGACTTTGGAAAACCCTCTTTATCAGCAGAATCCTCTGTATCTACCTACAAAATTCATAGCAGAGGGATTTTGGGGTAACTGAGCAAATAACAGAGAAAATTTTGATTGTGTGAACACTGGGGGCAAAAAGGGGAACATCAGGCCAGCTGCTGCTATCAGCAGTTTGTGTTTGGATCAAATTTTACTATTTTAGAACTTTTTAGTGACACACTTGATTTAAAATTGAATTAAAATTTGAGCACTATACGTCCCTGTGATGAAAAGACCGTTGTGGGCTGGGTGTGCATATGTATGATATTTTAAAAGTGTGAAAATAAAACTGCAATAGAGAGTAGAAAAGTTCAGATAATTCTTAACATTGTTTTTGCAAGGATAGGCCATTTTCGTGAGACTTAGTGATTATAGGCACATTTTACAAAAAAACTTATTCAATAGAAAATTCAGATGAGTGTCTAAAATGCTGCAGTGTTTAGCTAAGTGGTATGATACACACTGAAACAAGATTTAAATATTTGTTTTCTAGGGGGGAAAATGAAGCCTAAGGGGTAGCAGATTACTTTCTTAAACCCATTTTTTGTTTGGGTAGCTTTAGCAAGAGGAACCCACATAATGCTGATAAAAGACAGAAGGGGTTGAAGGGGAAATATATGGGCTATGGAGGTGTAAAAGCTAGAAAATTTGAAAATTATGTTGTTATTATACTGTATCACAGTAACATTTTTCACATTAGTTACTCTGTGGACTGCAATACAGTTTGGAGGCACCTGAATGGCTTTAAACTGATGTTCAGTAGGGCAGATGTTCATGTGGTGCTTGCACAGCTATGTCTTCAGGGGTACAGTTTGCAAAGCCAGCCAGTTGAAAGACAATATTCACTATCTCAGCACTGTGATGAAGCCTTCCCTATACTTTTTAAAGCAGATCTGTTTTAAAAGTATATTTAATGCCATCACACAATTTCTAAGATGTTTTCCATATTTCAAATATAAATTGTTGTTTCATATTTGAATATAATATATAGCTATAATACATAATAATGTGTTTAGCTCTAGGTTACTGCAGTTTTTCATTGATTAGTAAATTTCCTGTGAAAATTCAAATTTAAAAGTGAAGGCAACAACGTTAGACAATGTCCAGTGATTAATAAAACTCAAAGTTTTTGAAGTTAAAATATAATTAGATGCAAGTGAAGTAATTTTTTTCTGTAAATATCAGTATTCTGAACCTTATTCTCTGATTAAGCCCAAATAACAATGCATATTTTAATGAGACAGTACATTTGCCTGGGTTTTTTTCTCCTCACAGCCATGAAGGAACAGATTCTGTAGCTGACCTGACAGATGTTATTGTGGTATTAAACAACTTCAGAAGCAAAATTATCAAAGTTCAAGTATGTATGCAGTGTTTCCTTATATGAAATTACTTATGCTTACGTGTGTCAGGCTATATTTAATTGAAATATGTATACTGAAATATATAATTTAGATTTTGTATAATTAAAGAGAAGGATGTGCAAATTAATGTAGTTAATTTGATCCAATCAGTTTATACTAATTGTGTGGGAGATTTGTTAAATAGCTGTTAAACATAGATAACATTTATCTCATCTAACTCGAGGTGCCCAAGCGTGTAGTCTTGGTGACTTAAATTCCCTTTCTACTTAGCAGGAGAGAGTCCAAAGGACTGCTCATCCCAGCTCATATATGGATTTAAACCAAGAGAATGACCTCTTGAGACATACATTTCTCTCCAGTGACAGAGGAGAGATTTTACACAAAGTCCAGATTCCAGAGTGGAAGTCAAAATTAGGTGTGTTAAATTTTACCCTAGGCGACCAAATTTGTGTCAATGAAATTATGTTGCTTTCATTAGATGTATCAAAAACAGTTAATGAAGCACCACTTATATTGAGGAGTAAGATCCTCATAATGCTATATATTTTCCACTATTTTGTAAATATTTTTAAATACCAGAGATGAGTCTCTTCTCCAGTCCTGTGACTGAAGTTTCCAGAACCCAGAGAAAATGTGTAAGACTCTGGAGCACGATGAGCCTGTCTTTAAACTACAGAGAATGGGTAAAAGGGTGCCTAATTTTCCTATTTTGTGCCAGAATAGGAATATTGCTATGTGAAAGGTGGTATGTATTAAGCTTATAACTAAAATATGTAAGCCCTGCCATTCAGTTGAACTCTAGAATCACTTCACTGATCTGTAGGATGGGGCTTCAGGAGCATTGGCTAAAAATACTCCTGATTTAGTGTCAAGAGAAATCTGTGTTAGCTTGACAATATAAACGTGTGAAATTAATATGATTAGAATCGAATTTGTTCACACATTCAGGGTGTAAGAAGCTATTTGGTTTTCAAAAGCAGTTAGATTTCTTTTAATCAAGGAAATTGAGGCAGTAAGTGAAATTAATCTTGAGTCTTTATGAGCATCTGGATAAGACAGCAGAAATTGTTGAAGTTGAATGGGAGAGCTTATGTTTCAGTGACAAATTTGTCACTTTCTCCTTGTGAAGGGCTTACGAGAATGACAATTCTCATTCAGGTAAGTTGTATTGTGATGTGCTACACTTCTGCCAGCTAATGGCTGGATCACAAATTCATGAGGGAGGAAAATGAGATAAAAGTCACCACACTTGTAGTTATTGTTTGCATAAAGATGTACAGAGGGCTTGAAACGTGCTGGCTGATTTATTAATCACCATACTTAATGGCTCTAGCCAGTTAGTACACCGTAGTTAGATATCATAATGCAAGTAGTAATTACTATCGACTACTATTACCTTCCCAAGTTGCACAAAGGCATTTATTTTACTGACTAGGTACAGAAAAAGCCTGATAAAGTGAATGAAGAGCTTCTTTCAGATGGAACAACAGGAAAAAAAGGAAGTGTGGAATCAGTGGCAAGGTAATGCATAATTTGATTCTAATTCAATTGTTCCAGGTTGTGTTTATTTTTACTCATAGCAAGTAAATTTTCTTTCTTGATTGACGCGGCCTCGCCCTCCTCCTGCCCACCCCGTCCGCCCGACTAGCCCACGAGGGCGAGGCCCAGCGCCAGGAGTGGGCCGTCCCCCGAAAAGATCTTCTGTCGGGAGTACGGCTAGGGCTCCGGGAGCCCCGAACGAGTGACACACGTCCGAGGACCACAAAGGATCGGGCGAGACCTTTTGATGGATCCACAGGGTTTATTGGACAAGGGCAGGCTGAGACAACTGGGTCGCAGGGAAGGGAATGACCAAAAGGCGAAAAACGAACCGACAGCAACTTAAATACAGGACCTCCCCCATGGGAGGGTACAAATCAACAGCCAATAGGGACAGTGGGTGGGAGGAATGCAGGGAGGAGACAATGAACCAGTTTTCCAATGGGACAACACTTGGGCAGGGTACAGAACGCGGGGACAAATCACAGACAGAGAAAACACTAACTGACAAGGAACTTTCTAGAACATTGGGAGTGGCCGGGGAGGATTGACAGGGGCTGGGGAGTGGTTTGAGGGAGAAGGACAGGGAACTTTCCAGGTACTTGGGAGGGCCCGGAGAGGATTGACACTTAACTGGGAGGGGTTTGGGGAGGTGCAACAGGGCAAGGGCGGGAAAGGAAGACCTGGGGCAGACCATTACAGAGGGGAAACACCGGGGAGAAACCGTTACAATTATAAATGAAATCAACTTATAATAAACTTGAAAACTTGCGCACCACAACACTTCATAGTGATACAAATGTGTAAAAAGGCACTCGAAGGGATTTATCATGAAAATAAAAGGGGGAAAGACAAGCTGTAATGTCTTGTAAATCTCCTTTTTTATTCCCTTCTTAATCCCTTCTTTGCATTTTCAGTTTCTCTGCATTTTCTCCTTCGGCTGCTTTTTTCATTTTGCTCTGGCAGGGAATCACTGTGAAAATCTCAGCTGTTATGTGGTACTCAGATATGTCAAACTGAACATCAAAAAGCAGGCCAATGCTGCTTGTCTGCTCCTAGACATAATTTATGAAATCTCAATAAGTGTTTTTACCTTTTACTTTAGAGTTTGAGTTCTGTAAGTAATTGTAATAAGCATCTGAAGGATTACATTTGGGGCTAATAACTTTGTAGTATTTCTAATTTGCTCTTTTGAGCAAGGCTCAAAACCAGTTTTCTTCAGTTTTCAGTAGCTTGGCCAATGGTTGTCAGTCACAGACTGCTAAAGAAAATAAAGAAAAGGCATAGCAGTTCCTCTTTATCTACTAATCACTTAACTCCAGTCAGTACTGTACACACACATCTCTTGGTAGATCAAGGACTGGCTTCTGTTCCAGCTTTAAAATCTCACATGATAAGGCCTCTTGTGCCACAAGTACCTACAGACTGAAGACTGTATTGAGTCTCTGTTGCTGATTTTATGTTTATCACCATTTATGCACAGATGATTTTACTGTTACAAAATAATAGAATCTTAGAATGTTAAGGATTGGGAGCGCCCTTAAAGATCATCTAGTCTCAAACCCCCTGCCATGGGTTTTGTACCCACTAGACAGCTTGTTCAGACAGTGTCCAGCATGGCCTTGAACACTGCCAGGGATGGGGCAGCCATAGCGTCCTAGGCCAACCTGTTCCAATGTCTAACCACCTTAATGCTAAAGAATTCCTTCCTACTATCTAACCTAAATTTCCCCTTTTTCAGTTTGTACTCATATTGACTAGATTCACAAACCCTCCCAGACTACTATGCTACAGCTCTCAAAACTTTCTTCCACACTGGACCTACACTGCTGCACAAAGGTGCCTCCTTTGAAGAATGATGTTAGATGAAGGAATTTTTCATTGACTTCAAGCTTCCCACTTCTAATTGGCTGTGTCAAACGATGTATGTGCAGAGATCAAAATCTTAAGTCCCTCTAAGAAGGTTACAAGGCCAGAGATCTCTCAATCTTCCAGGTCTCTCCTTTTATCACAGTGGCATTCATCATGCTCTGAGCTTGGCTGGGCCAAGGAAGCCCCCTCACCCAGTGAAGTTTGTTTGCTCTTCCCAGTGGTTCAAGGTTGTGGCTCAAGGGCATTATTTGAGGCTGACTGTCAGCCTCTTGCCATTTAGGATCTTGTCAAATACCTTCCTTTTTGTCACCCTGGAATGAAAAGAATATCCAACAGCACACTGTTCGCTACAGGAACCCCCATGTGCTCTGACATGGGAGATGTGCACACTGCTTTGCCCAGGCCCTTCATACTTGAGCTGCCCTTCTCCAGCTGACTGCTTTTCCCACATGACCTTACAGGTCAGCCCAGCAGCTTTGGGAGATTTCTGCTTTCTGTAAAGCTTTCCAGAATCAATATTTTCAAGATCCTTGCATCAAACCCCAATTTTCTTTTTTCACATGTGATGGCTGCTTTATAAAGAGCTTGACATTCTTTCAGTCCTGCTATCACTAAATGTAAGACATGGGACAAAAAGTCAGAAAGAAAGGAGACAGACTGCTTGGACCTGTGAACTACAGTCTTGTTTAGCCTGTGAGAGTTCAGTGCTGGTTGAGAGGTTGTCTGTCTTCTTTGAAGATGCTATACCGTGCAGACAGTGCCACTCCACTGATGTCTCTCTCTTTAACCATGCCTGAGTGAAAAGAACGTGGGTTTCTCAAAAGATTATTCACTCCACTTAAACACTTGCAGCCTCTCAGTTATTTCTGAGGTTTCAGCTTTTTATCAGTGGAGTGATCTGAATTCTTTTGAATACATTGGGGATCTGAGACTTTTCTCATTTGCTCTTAAAGATTATGAGGATACCTATTTTTACGCTTTCTAAAGGATGCTTTTAAAAGTGATATAACCAGAAGAAAAAGTAATAGGAGTGACTCATGCAACTTAAGTATGTGAGGAATGACTCATCTCACAAAAAAGACTATTGAGGTAAATTTCCAGCAGTATCAAATGGCTTGATAATCATTTGATAACTGTAACAAATCTGGCTCCGCAGTTCTGAGATCTGTGAAGCAGTGCCTGAGGGAGATTGCAGCCAATATCCCCTGCCTCTGTGTGCTGGAAGGCATACGATTAAAAACCAGCCCTGGTAGACTTTGGTATTCAAAACAAGTAAAGAATGATGTGCAGCAGGAACAGAAACCTCTGTACAACATACCTCGAATACATAGGTTAGTTTATGGGGAGAGGAATGAGAGTAATCTGAAGAAGAGTTCAACAAGTGTTCCAAAAAACACTGGGAAATCCTGTCACCACAGACCTCTGAGAGTTATGAGAGCATTCTGGGCAAGGCTGTAACTCCTCAGCCTTGTCATTTGCTGTTGGAATGGTGCTGGGCTAAATATGTGATATGGCCTTGTGTGGCCATCATTTTCTTATGCTCAGTCTGTATTTTAGAGGATATATTCAGTCTAACCACCTATGGGGATGTGCAGTCTTCTTCACTTCTAGAATATGCATTGGTTGTTCTGCTGTAGAGTGCATGTGGATGAAGCTTTTCAGGAAAAATAATGGTTTCTGGTTTTTAAAATTACCAGTTCTCAAGATACCCTGTCTGTGTGTATTTCTGATTTTTTTTTTTNTTTTTTTTTTTTTTTTTTTTTTTTTTTTTTTTTTTTTTTTTTTTTTTTTTGTACTTTGATAAAACATGAAATTCTTGTCAAATTTGGGTTCTGTTTGAATGAAAATATTGGAGATAGCCAATTTTTTTCATAGTGCCATTGTTTGTCCTGAGTGTCTGGGTGTGACACTTTGCTCCCAAAAGACTGTGGTATCATAGGCATGTGCAGTGGAAGTAGAATGTAAGTGTATTTGTTTACTGCAGGATGTGTTTTTCTTTTGTGTATTTTCTTATTTTTGATTCTTTATGAGCTTAATGATAATATAATAGGATTTCTTTTCTGCTGAGTGTTTACTTTATATAATTATTTTTAATAATTCTTAGATTTTCAGAAGAAATTTCAACAGATGAGAAGGAAAAGAAAAGTGATATTCTTAACATTTTTTCTGTTGCTTCAGGCCATTTATATGAACGTTTTTTAAGGTAAGGAGAGGTAAAAGGGAAAACAAGAATTTCGTAGCAATGCTCTAAATTTTCTTAGTAAAAATAAGCAGCCTAAAGAAACTGACTTTTTAAACAACATCTAAATAATAAATTTTCAGAACAGAAAAAAGCTGTATAGAGTCAGGACTAAACAAATTTTTAAGAACAAAGTGATTTAACATATAGGTGTTCAAAAATACCATTATTCTTTGAAGACAGAAAATGGCTTTCATGTGTGAAATACAAACACAAAAGATGAAGTTCAGCCTCTCTGTATAAAGACACATCTGAAATTATTTCATTGGAGTTGTATCTGTTTGTGTTTAGTACAAACTGGATTTACTACATGCATGGCCTTACTTTTCTCAGGGTCCTTTCAATGAGCAGTGATTGTTTTTAAGGAATTCTTACAGTGTTGCTTGATCTGTGCCCAACCATCTCTGTTACTTTTCTGATTTGAGCACTGGTTTGGTGATTTGATTGCTGAGTCATTTGAAGTCTGAGCATTGTGTTTCTTTCCTTCAACCTGCAACCACCTTCATAAAAGGAAAAACACATTTACTTTGAAGTAGAAAAAGTAATCTTAAAACATTCTACCTGCTGCTTTATCTTATTTTCTCTTTCATTGTGTCTTCATTTTTAAGGCAGACTTGACCTCTTGTAAGTTTGTAAGGCACTTGATATCTGTCTGGTTACACCAAACAAAGGCCACAATAATGAAAAATAATTGATCCCAAAATAGTGATTCCTACAGTTGAGAGTTTTCAGAAGAGGATCTGACTTGAACTTTGCTTTTTTTCTTTTTACCAACCTATTAAACTCAACCACTATATTCTAAAATAAGTAATTTCAATAGCCAAGTTAATATAAGATACTAACCATTATTCTAATTTTGTCAGGCACCTCTCCTAGAATAAAACATGTTAATAGATTGACTTTTGAAGTTGTTCCTTCTACTATTGCTTAGCCAATCTGGATCAAATAAGGCCATCTCAAAGTGCCCTTGAGCACATGCTGTTTAAAGCTTTTAATTAGAAATAGTTAAAAAATTCTACTTAAATTGGGTTAAAGAAATTATTTTTAGATAGTTTTAGTACTTTCTAAGTGCAGTTGAAATTTAATGACTTGTGTGTATTTGTTTGTTTATTGTAGACTTATATTTCCACAGAATTATGATGCTTTCTGTCCTACGTCATACAGAAACACCAGTTAAATTTTGGTTTCTGAAAAACTATCTCTCCCCAACATTTAAGGTAGGAGAAAAGTCCTCCTCTTTTTTTTTTTCTTTTAAATTTTAAGTAGTTTTTTTTTTTTTTTTAATTGCAGTTTAAGTCTAATTATATAATTCAAATTAAATTTTCACAGTGGAAAATAATCCCGGAATCTATTAAATACTACTGTTAGGTATAAGGTTCTTCTCTTCTGGAACATGAAGCCCAATGATAAATTATAATAATTTATTCTCTTCTGATAGTCTCCAAGAGCTTGCATGAAATGCTATTTCTATTGGTGTAGCTGAGGATACTGCTGAAACTAAGGGAACGTTTTAAAATGATAAATTATATAGTCAGTAAGGCCAACATGGCAGCAGCTGCATTGGAGCATTCACTCCTTTTCCTTTTGTGTCCTTGTATGTCTCATATATGTGCACCTGATGGTTTTTGTTCTTCTTTTTGTTCTTCTCCTAGGATGTAATTCCTCACATGGCTAAAAAGTATGGGTTCAAGTATGAGTTGGTCCAGTATAAGTGGCCCCGCTGGCTTTATCAACAGACAGAAAAACAAAGAATTATCTGGGGCTACAAAATTCTTTTCTTGGATGTTCTTTTCCCTTTGGCTGTGGATAAAATAATATTTGTTGATGCTGACCAGGTAAGAAAAAATAATGGCACATAACTGTATGGGGAATTAATTTGGGCTTAAATTGATCCAGTTTCATTCTCTGTGGCCATTTTATTCAGGTGTTGGTCTCAAAAGACTGTTGCAGTTGTACAAACAGAACCAGTGGTTTTGCAGAATGTAAATGCAAGAATTTCACTTGTCTTCAGTCGTGTGGACATTAGGAGTTTCCCTACACTGAGTTATCCTAAATTATCTGTGTGGAGAGAAAGGCACCTGGAGAGATGTGTGTGATCTTAAAGGTGCATTTCACTGAAAGCATATTGGAGTGATTCCATCCTTTGGCTGATTGTGAGAGGAATTCTCCACTATGGCCAGTGTCTGTGATTTGGAGCATTTGAACAACTTCTAGATGGCTGAAATTCTTCAAGATTAATCCTATCTCTATTTTAAATTTGCATGCAGGAATGAACATTGTATAATGTACTGAAAGGCAAAGTGCTGTCTCAGATGATTTGAGACACTTGATTGAAGAGTTTATCACAAGGTTATTAAAAACCTTGAGACAAATTCTGATGTATTTTGGTCCTTCTCCAAAGTGTGAGAACAAATTAAATTTAGGTGTAGCAATGCAGACTGCAACTCTCTGCAATTTCATCTGGATGCACCATCTGGGAACACTGGTTGTCTGTCCTAACTACTGTAAGGACTTCTCAATAATTTGGTAAATATCTCCTAGTGGAATAGTTGATCTATACCCCACTGTTGTGGTGTCTGAGGGTTTTTTTTTAAATTAAAATTAAACATTGTGAAGCCTGCTGCAATACCTACCTTCATAAAAACAGTACTAAATTATAAAAATAAACATGTTCTTGTTTAGATTGTGAGAAGTGACCTGAAAGAACTCAGAGACTTAGACCTAAATGGAGCTCCCTATGGATACACTCCTTTCTGTGACAGCCGCAGAGAAATGGACGGGTACCGCTTCTGGAAATCAGGATACTGGGCTTCACACCTCGGGAAAAGGAAATACCATATTAGGTAGGACAACCCCTTACACACTTCTTGTGCAAGCTGTGAATTTGATTAAAATCTGGGTGTTGGTGTTGATCACTGAGGCAGTCAAAAGCCGTTCTCAGTAAGAGATGAATGAGGCAGGAATTCTGATGACATACTGATTTCACCATTTTATGGTAGTTTCAGCCACTTAATAAAGAAAAATATCCCTTCGGGATGGGAACATGTTTTAATTTCTTGTTACTTTTATTATTGTTATCAAAAAAAATGGTGAAACCCTTTTCAGAAATCTTATTTCGTTTTTTTTAAATCATTTTAGTGCCTTGTATGTTGTGGACCTGAAGAAGTTCAGGAAGATTGCAGCTGGAGACAGGCTTCGGGGCCAGTACCAGGCTCTTAGTCAGGATCCAAACAGTCTGTCAAATCTAGATCAGGTATATATGGCTTTGAGCATTTCTGGGTTTATTTTCTTTATCTTTCTCAGTATGTATGGAATATCTTGCATCTCAACATAAATGTTACATAATTCCAAAACTATTTGCCATTTACTCCTGTTTTAGCCCATTTTCAGGAGTGCGTATGAGCACAATTCAGAAACTGAACACTGATGATTATTTTTAATTTTAAAAATGAGGAAAAAACCCAACTTAGAGGACTTTTCACCTTTATTTGTAGTTGTTCTGTGTCTTTCTGATAATAACCCTATATTCTGATAATGGTAATCATATTCTTGTTTAGCAAGAGCTTGTTACCTTTTTCTTCTTTTTTTCCATTAACATGAAGTAAATTTTCTTTTGTAAGTTAACTGCAAGTGCACTCTGGTGGTTGCTCTACATGGTCACCTTGAGGTGGCTGGAGTTTGTCTCACTTTGGGTGGACCTCAGAAGGCTTCATAAGTGAGATTGTCCCTGCTTTTGGTGTTTCGCTTGTGGAGTTACTAAAGCACAGAAGATTCTTACCTGCCTCTAGCAGCAACAGGATCCCATGGTAGCAGAGCCCACATCGCTCAGTGCTTTTCCACACCCCTGCTCTGCAAGCAAGTTTCTCTCACTTACATAAGGACATTATTGCCACTTGCATTTTTTTTCCAGAAATAAAAGTCAAAATTGAAAATAGCAGTTCTTATGATACTGGACAAAGAAAAGTGGAAATACAGCCCCACTAAAAACTCAGACTAGACTGGATACCTGGAGCTGGAGCAGCCTTTAGCCATATGTTAAGAGCAAAAGCTGATATAACAACAGTCAGAGTTCACATTTTTCTGGATAACAGAATGAATTACTGGCCCTGATCACCCATGCAGAGTCCTGATGTGATAGAGCTGTGTGTTCGTGTACTAGGTGTCTTTCAGAAAGATCTTTTAAAATTCTGAGATTACAGGGTTTCCACCATAATGCTGGGTTTCAGAAGTTTGGTTTAATCTAATGTTCTCAAAATATTAAAACTTAAAATTTTAAGATTGTTCTATTTCCAATTACAGCTTTAATACATGATAGCATGTATCTCGTATAAGCCTGTTGGATTGAACCAAAAGCCACTTAAGGACCAGATGTTAAGGTAGCTAAACCTTGGCAGAATGGAATTGGAAGTACTTTAGAAAGTGAATATTTCAAAGTAGTATTTTCATATTAATCTGGTTTGACTGTATTGGTAGGAACCACTTGCTGTCTTCATTGCTACTTCTTATGCAAAGTACAGCAATACTCCTGGAAATACAAACCACAGTGCAATGTATTTGAGACCTGGAGAGCTTTCATCTACTAATAAGGATGCATTATAACTCTTTTATTACTATTTTCATTTTAAATACTTGTCTGGAGTGCTCACTGCCCTTCTCAAAGAAGCAGCAATCTCAGCTCTCTGCTGATTTGCCAGCAGTGCCTTCTTCATGGGTGGTAGTTAAGGTTGTTAAAACACAAAAGAGAAGTAGATGGGAAGGGAAATGGTGATTTTAAATGCCAAGGAGAATAAGTATAGAACTCCTAGGGAGAAAAAAATTACACATCATAAAAGCTAGACTTCCAGTACAATAATTTTGTTCAGAGGGTTTTTTGTATTCATTCTTTTTGTTTTGTTTACTTTCAATCCTGAAACTAACAGCTGACTTTCTACTTTTTACTGCAAGTAACAATTTTTAAATTCACGGTTTCTAAAAGTACTGTAGTAACTCAGAAATTGATTTCATTTAGAAAGTCAAAGAGGCTCAACAGAAAACCAGTCTTTGTTCTTTTGTAATTCAAATGGTGTTACACAATTCCAAATGGTGATGAAATATCTTACAAAAATTACAAGTTTTTTAAAAAATACATTCAATTAATGTTGAATGTCTTGGCTCTCTGTGTTAGTATATTTGATACAATTTTTCAGTACAAATGTCTATATTTGAATTAAATTGTACATCTTTCATAATACAGCAATATGTGCTATTTTATTCTGTCACATTGAGCAATGTGAATAGGCAAAATTAGATGTGACTAATACTTGAGTACTGACATTTATTCTGAAATATAATGTGAGGGTTGCACACGTGAGGGAGCTTACGAATGGATGTACTAGTTATTGCCCCTGCTCTTTGTAACTCTGGCCAGAGTAGGTGCAGCGAGCGACTGCCTGAGTTATTCCTCATTTATTAATGCTGTTCCCTGCATTCAGCCACATCTTGGTTCAGAGTTTTCATGACAAGACTATCTGACTATTAATAAAGGTCAAAAAACCCCCAGAAGTGAAGTAAGGAACATAGCCAGAATAGCAGTTTAAAGCTTTTCCTTCTAAAGCTCATGTTTCTGGAATCCATCTTACTAGAAGTTGTCTCTAGTTAGAGTAGTGGCATAATCCTGTATTATGTGTTTTTTGAGTTGGGTTTTTTTTTTTCAAATTTAAGGAATGGAAAGCTGGTTTGAGTTTTGCTTTTCAGAAGTATTTATGGTATGGCAGGCAGTATCTGAACCAGGGTTTGGACAGAAGTATTGCATATGTCAAACTAAGGGACGACAGATGTAAGGACCAGAAAAAATTGCTTGACAAACGAGAGGCAGAATTGGCCATCAAAATGATCATGACTTAGTATTGAATCTACTTGGAAAAGAACTAGGTGAGCCTTTAGAAGGAAATGTAAGAACAATTGGCAGAAATGGTTATAGGAAAAATACTTTCAAATAGCAGTTTGATAATCAGTTACATTACATTCAATACTAATATATGATTTTATGAAATTTGTACAGGATCTTCCCAATAATATGATTCATCAAGTAGCCATTAAGTCTCTCCCTCAGGAGTGGCTTTGGTGTGAAACCTGGTGTGATGATAAATCCAAGAAAAAGGCTAAAACAATAGACCTGGTGAGTTGATCCCAACTTTAAATGAGTTGTTCAGATTAACAATTTTGCTGTGATTTCTGGGGCTTTTCAGGTTAAGTGTGTGTCATGTCATGAAGGCTGCCTTGCTGGAAGGCACTGCAACATTCCATCCCTTCCCTTGAAACATTTTCTTCTCTGAGACCTCTCCCACTTGTTCTGTACCAAATCTGCTTATATTAAAGCTGAAATCTCTACAAATTAAGTGTTGTTGTCTCTTAACCAGATGGGATTGAGGCTTTTCATGCCCATACGTGTATTTTCCTTATAATTTTTCCATAACCAGCCAAGTTACTGGAACTGTGAGGAAGTGCTGTTACCTGTCTGGGCAGTATGGGGTGCTGTCATTCTCCCCACATAGGAGATTCCTCCAGAATCTTAACGTTATCATGGTTTTCTTGGTCTATAAACAGGAGAAAAAGCAAAGTTTTAAAAGCATAATGCTCAGGACACTATCCATGTTTAGGAAGAAGAAAGTTTCTTTCTATGGGAATAGAGAGACAAAAATCCTGTCATTATTATCCCCATCCCATTTTCCCCCATTTAGATTTTTTGACAACACACACACAATAGTTGTGATGCTTTAGATCTAATTCAAAAGAAAAACAGACAGTTGGAGCTTGGTGTGATTTTTTTTCAGTGTGTAAATAATTTTGTTTTCTTTGTGTCTTTACAGTTATTAGAGTGAGTTTGTTAGTGCTCTAAAGACAGGTGCTCTCTGTTCAAAACCCACATCAGGTTCAGCTTCAATGTGGCAATGTCAATCTTGCATCTCCCTGGGCAACTTTGTCTAACTATTACAAGTCTTGTGCCAGTCATGTCTGCACTATACTTACAGTCAGCAACAAGAAAAGTATTTACAATTCATTTGAGCTAAATTCTCTGAAAAGGTATTCTTTTCACATTTGCTTTGTTTACATCTAATATGTTTTAAATTTTCAGTGCAACAACCCCCAAACCAAAGAACCAAAACTAAAGGCTGCTGCCCGGATAGTTCCTGAATGGGTTGATTATGACTCTGAGATCCGGAACTTAATAAAGCAAATTGAAAGAGAGAAGAAAAATCTAACATCATTTTTTCAAAAAGGTAATTCACATGCATATTCAGCTGTTAACTTTTAAAAATTAAATATTAGTCTAGATGAAATTGAGATTGGGGTCAGTAGGCACAAGTCTTGTATTTGTGTAATTTCCCTTGTTCTTAGAGAAATGGTGTGGGGTTTGATAGTTGTGTGATGCTTCTTTACACAGGAGTTATGCTGACAGGACAAAGCTTCTTGTTTCATGCCAGAATCTAAGAGAAAGCTCAGTGGTGTCCTTTTCCTGGACCTCAAACACAACCAACAGTCACATGTAATTCTAGCCACAAATATTAAATAAAGCACATTAGCTTAGACTTCACTTGGATAATCTAAAGCTCATGTCTATTAAGCAGTAGGGAACTGAGTATTAATTTGTCTCTGCATCTCTCACTCCAGGCTTATCTACCCAGGCCTTTTTGCACTAGACTCAATTCTATTTTAGTTAGTTTGGGGGTCGGGTTTGGGTTTTTTAGTTAGTTTGAGGGTGGGGTTTGGGTTTTTTGTTTGTTTGGGGTTTTATTTTGTTTTGGGGGTTTTTTTAAACTAAAATTGTTTTAAACTGAATTAGTTAAATAGCATGAAAAACCCAGACAAAACAAAACTCAAAACCAAGCATACAGAACTCCCAGTAAGACTCGACTTCCTGGACTAATGTGAAACAAAATGAAAAGATGATTTCAGCTCTCAGGGTTGAAGAAAAATAAATATTTAAATATTTAAAAGTCTTGAGTGGAGGAAAAAATTCACTTTTCCTTATAAAGAATTCTTAGTGGGTTTTATTCTTTGTGAAAGCTGCTGGTCAGCTTGTAGCAAGGCTCCAAAAATGAAGTTCATGTTGCTGAACTGACTGATTAGCAGGAAATTGAAAGTAAAGGGCTTTCTCCACATCTTACAAACCCAGGCACTGTCTCTGTGTAACTCTTCTGTATATTTTTCCCCCTTTGGTTACAGGTCTCAAGCACGATGAACTTTAGCACAGCCTGTGACCAGCAATGGTGACAGCTCCAGAGTCTGCTGGGAAGGCCCGAATGGAATTTACAGCTGTTACATTGGCACTATTTGCAACATTCTTTAATGTGAAGTCAAATATTTTATAACTTAAAGTGTTATTTAAAACATTTTAAATGCAATACAACAATGAGAAATCCACAGATACATGGGGGTTTGGTGTTTTTTAACTGGTATGGAGCAGCTTTCCCAATGGCTTTGCTTTGCTTTTCTTTTCCTTCTTTAAAGTACAGTTTGCCCAGAGGACTTTGGAATATGAAGAAAGATGTGTTCAGCATTGTCAGTCTGGGGGAGGACATACACACACTAAATATGTACTTGAAAACTGTTTTGTGCATATTCCATGCATTAGGCTACTGTATTTAAATATCAAAAATTTTACTTATATGCCCATAGTTTTGTCCCTCAAGAAATGCTGTGGTCACAAGAATTTAATAAAAAAAAGTCTAATTTAGACCACACAAAAATACCTCCAAGGGAAAGCTAAATCAAGGAATGACACTCTTCATTTATTGTGCAGGATTGCTGCACTCTAACAGATTTTAAAAACTAATTTTTGATTCTTAGGCTCCTTTTGGCCACTTAAATATAGTGTGTGATAAAATTCCGTTATGGTTTTGGTTGAGGTGATTTTCCAACAAGCATACATTGCATCAGAAGGTCATTACCTGAAAGCTGATTCTACTCACTTTTGATTATCATCATCCTGTTTATAACTGAAAATAAAATAATAAAATACGTGAGTATTTTTTGACTACCAGTGGTGTCTCCTGTAATTTTCTAAAAAAACGTTGCTTTAATGGGATACTGACATTTTGATCCCACAAAAATTGCAGGGAAAAGTTCTTGCAATACACATACTTGAAAATGGGGAATTTGTGTCTTAAAGTGAAATCTAGTGCCTTAAATACAGACCCTGTTTTTCAGGCTGTGCTGGTTTCAAAATAGGACTGAATGAGACCACACATTCTTGGAAGAAGTCTTCCAGTTTAAATGCTTGAAATTATAGAAGACCAAGTAATTTGCACCAAGTGGGTGAATCAGCAAGGATTGCACACTATTTCCATAGCAGCAAATAACTGAATAAACAATAAGAGAAATAAAGCAGATTTTGTATGCACTGTCATCATCCTCACTTTGGTTATTTACAATTTCTTACTGTAAGAGTGAGTATTTAAAATCATGTTGCTGATATTTTTCAAGCCATTGTGAGACGTGCAGATTTTTTTACAGCTCTTTACATGTTCTGTGGTTTTACCTTTATGTATTTTGAACAGTTTTAACATGTCACATACAGAATTTTAAATTGAGGGATTTTGAGGGATTTCCTTTGTATGAAGTACCAAATGGAGTATTTTCTCTGTAACCCAATAACAAAAGTCAGTAAAGCCTTAATGTCAGTTCTCTTTAGGTCTGTCCCATTTCAGTGCAGGAGCTGTTTTGTTATGGTTGTTCTCTTAATTACTTCAGGACATCATGCTGCAAGTCAAACATATTGAACATAAACTTTAAGTTGGTATTTTTGTACTATAGAGATGGATTTGTAATTGACTTAGGAGATGCCTATGCACCATTACTATTAATTCCATGCGTAACAAGGAAGTAACTGATTTTCTATAGCAAAGAACAAAAACCCCCAAACCATTATTCAGCTGTTTGCTGCATTATTTTATTTTCAAAATGTTTTTCTGAGCTTCTACTTCCATCCTGCTGCCTGACTCTGCAGCAGCTTTTCACATGGATCTGCCTTGGTATTCCAAGTTTGGAGCATATATTGGAACACTTGCTTTAGGACAGAATTTAAAGGTTCTTTAAGAAACCTGCGTTCTCTTTAATTATGATTATCTGTGTGAGAATGCTATGCAGTGTAAAAAGTGGGTAATTCATGCACTGATTTCATGTTCATTTTCTCTGTAGCATCCTGTGCTTTTTAAATTTGGGTTATCTCTACTGGCTTTAAAAAAAAGAAATAGTTATTTAAATACTATTTCCTTGAGATTGCTTAAATGATTAGAATATAATTTTATAAATGTAATTTGCTGGAGATATTTTGAAGGTGTAAAAGGTTTAATGCAATTTTCTACAGTTTTTTACATATTTGTACAAAATGTTCTAGTGTTTCGTTTTTTTTCTGCATAATACTACTTTCAAAGAAAGCTCTTTTTTTTTTGAGATCTACAATGGTTTATAAAATAAGAAAGGTTCCACAAATATATTCACTACTTTTTAAAGATCTTCTTAAGGCAGCACTTTGAGTTATTAGCATGTCATTATATTTTTAATATTAAATTCATGGATTATATATGTTGTACAAAACATTAAAAGGTACCACTGGAGAAAAAAAGTTGGATTATTTTCTTTTTGTATTACACAATAACCATTCCCTACTTGGTTATAAGATCCAAAGAAAAAAAACGGCAGCAAGTCCTCAACTGTCTTTCATCTATAGAAAGTGTTTTTGCAGGGAAGTAACAGCAATGTTCAAAACAAGGCATCTGCTGTGAGGTGAGGTGTAGAGAGGCAGAAAGAACATATTTTTTATTTCCAGTCTCTGTGCTCTGCCCTGTGAAAGGGAAGAAAACCCAGTCTGGTTTAGAGTGTTGCCAAAGCATGGTGCAACTCAGTAAATAAGCAAAAGAATATTTGAACTATTCAAATGAAGGGTTTTTACAATTTATATGACATAGAAAAGACACTCTCTTGCTCTTCTTGAGGTCTGCTGGTAAGTTTAACAGAAAATGAACAAACCAGGCATTAGTGCAGTATTGTTGATGAGCCAGAGCTTTAGTATTAAAACTACTTCTCAGTAAAGTTACTTTTAACCCATTCCCTGAATCAAGTACTTGCCTTCAATCTGAGACTTCATGGAATCACAGGATACCAGGATGAAAAGGACCTCAAGGTCCACCTGCTCCAGACAAGATGACCCAGCACCCAGTCAGGCAAATCTTAGTGTCCAGCATTTCCTGTCCTGGGGATATTCTAAGGTGATGTTCTCACTGTGAAATCAGCACTCAACAGCGTTTCTACAGTTGCTGTAGTTGACTTCTATACATCCGAGGTTCTCTTCCACACAGAATGTGGCTGCTTCCTCCTCTCATCCCCTGCCTGCAGAAGTGCCCTGTGTATTTCTGCACAGCTCCAGCTTCAAACTTGAAGAGCAGGGTGAGGAAAGAAGGGAGGACAAATATACAGCAGTGCTTTCTTGTCATCATAAATATCTTTATTGTGAAAAATACCATAAAATAATTCCCACAGTTCTAGAAAACAGTTCTTGCTTTGTTGATTTATGATTCCATATAAAGACATTTTATAATTTGAAACATTTCATAAATCTCTGACTAGCTTTACTTATCCTTCTTAAAACATGAACCTGCTACTTAGTGATTTGCTGAGGGGAAAAAAAAATTATTCTCCCATTAATTTTGTTACAGCTTTATGGATAAAAGTGTGTGTTACAGAACAAACACTACCTTACAATAAGGCACTTTTAAATACAACTAACCTGCTATGCTATCCTGGCTAGTTTCCAGCAAAGCTCCTATAAATCATAGCCCTAAACAGAAGAGTAATTCTTGTTCTGAACACTGGTCTGAATGATAAGCATTAAGGTTTTGTTTTTTAAAAAAAAAGCTCAAGCTAACACATTTTCTGCATATGTCACAAGTTTGAGCTCTGCAGTTTCTAATTTACTTTTAATCTGTTTTAATACTGATCAATTATTGTATCAGTTTTACCAAGTAAAATATGCTCCCCCCACCTTCATTTTAAAACAAGCTGGAAACAAGTTCATTAAAACCGAAAGAACTCCACAGAGAAAGTTTGCATCTGCAACAGGCCAGTGATGGGAACGATGCTTCATGCACATCTCAGGGTTGACAAACTACCGAGACATTTACTTCAATGTTCAGTTACTGAACATTATTGCACTACAGACACCCACGAATAAATAAAAAGGCGACTTCATCTTCCTTGCATGTCGCCTGCATCATTAACACTCAGCATGGTACCAGCACTTCATTCTCCAGAGTCACATCAGGAAACGCAGCGCCGGAGCTGGAGAGCCTTGCAACATAAATGGTTTCCTTTTAACACAACTTTGTCTTTCTGTGTTTCCAGAACACCTCAACACCCTTCAGAACAGCACTGGGGTGGTAACACTTCTTGTAAACAGCAGCTGCTCAATACTAGAGGAAAGCCTTGTTCTCCACTGTCGCTTTTTGCTATTGTTTCCAAGAACCTGTCTTCCAACAGAAGAAATCTATGAACAGCAATCACGTATTAATCATCTTCCTTCTTCTACTGACTACATTAAAGCCTTTTTGTTCTTAAAATGTAATTTTCCCATTCCCATTCATTCATTTTCAAAATGCACGTGGTCCTTTTTTGTTCCTGAATGCTCTCAGCCTACAGCAGCACTGTCCTGCTGCTTCTGAGAAACAAACCCACACCGCTCTGACATCAGTGCCTTGTATGAAGAATTTACTCATGAGGGAATGTCTTATTCCTTCTCTAGACAAAAAAAAAAATTAAGCCTCAGGAAATAATTCTCTCAACTCGAGCTTTTAAAGAGGACTCCTTTGAAAAAGGACTTATTCCCAGCAGTCCCCTGGCACACAAGCACAGCTGGCTGTAGTCTTTATTGTGACTTTCCACAGCCCAGCCACTCCTGCATGTATAAAATCAGGCACACTGCTCACATTGCTCATTCAATACTCGTTTAAAAGCAGGCCCTGCTGTAGTGAACAAGGCAATACAAAAGTGCTCCAATGGCTCACACACAACCCCAGGGCTAGAGTGGCTGGGTCAAGCTTACCCCTCAAGGCAAAGGGCTGATGAGCTGCAGGACACGGGACAGCTGCCTCCCACAGCTACCTGCCCAATTTTAGGCACTGCCACCAAGCAGCAAGTGCACACAGGCCAAGCCCACAGGGCAGCAGGTTCCTCACTGTGCAGTCAGTTCCTGTGTCTGAGCCCCAGCCCTTGAGAGCCGTGCCAGCCTCAAGCGCTCTGAACAGCCCTGAGCATCTCCAACAGTTCAAGCAAAACCATTTCCAACAGGTTACAAGCACAAGTTGTACGTCTAGAAAATCATTTAACTTAGTGAACATCCAACACTGGAGTTTAATAGGCTGCTGTGGTGGTTTTGTACCATAAACCACTAGAAATCACCACACAAGCTCCTCAGTTTGAAGATAAATTTGTGAATACTGACCTTTACATTGCTGTTGAAAAACATTTTATAAAACCACATGGCCTCACAATTATTTTGGTGAAGTACCTGAGGCAGGAGCCAAGGGTTCTGCTTCAACACCAACTTCATCTACAGTAAGAAATCCCCCCCTTTCAGACTGAAGGCTTTATTTGCTAATTTCATTTGTTTTACTGAGACAGCTTAGGTTTTCAAGTGTCAGGAGTTAAAGCAAGAGAAGATTCCTATCAACTGATTATTGTTTTCCAGTTAAAATCCAATCAGGAGAACTGATGAACTGTAATTCTTGCAGTCCAAGAAAACGGCTGCTGATGAAACTCAGTAATTATGTCAGTAATTATGACAGACACAGAAGGAGCAGACTCCTCACTCCTACCAGCTGCAGCCCTGGTAACACCACACAGTGCATTCACACAACTCCACCAACTATACCAAACCCATTTTAAGTATGTGCATATAGAAAAAAAATTAAAAATAGACTTTCAGCTAGTGGGAAGTGAGTCCCTCTTTTTGCATACAGCTGTCTCTGCAGTACCAATGCTGTAACATGAAACATAAAATTAGTTACTACCATTTCATGTAGTAGTAACTCCCTGTTGCATCACCCATCAGAATTAAGCTGTATTACAGGGTAAGGCTGGAATTAATATCCCACTCCTGCAGTACACTGACATCACAACCTGTCTCAGTTCTGACTTTACGCACAGAACCAACAAATTTCTGCAGAGTCATGGAAACGTCACATCAAATTTTCTGCGCAAATCTCAAGCAGATATTTTGTTGAAGTGCAAACTACTCAAAAATGATACCTAAACAAACACCCGAAATCACAATCAGAAGAGAAGTGTTTTGAAAAACAAGTCACTCCCCCACCCCCATCTCACTGCTGACAATTCCACCAGGGAAATCACCCCAGTTAATTTCAGGTTAGTGAATAACAAAGTGAGCAGGTATTTCAGATACAGTTATTCCCAACTACTTTTTGTCCAGAGCGATTGTTGGGACTGGTTCAGCGCACAGCCTCTTCCCCACCTCTGACACTGCCAACATCAATCCAGCAGGTGGTCACTTGGGTTTCCTCTTGAAAATACTGGGAGATGGATCATTCTGCTGAGCATAACCAACAGTTTGTTAATGTAGAGACTACTGTAACTACCCTTGCCATGTTTATTAGGCCCCAATCCAGAAAAATATTTACATGCGTTTTTATTTTTAAGCATATACTTGAGTTCTAAATTTAAGTGTTGTCCTAAGTAGCATCTTACTGGTTTTTTCCATCCACAGGAATAAACATGTCCTGCATATCCACAGCAAATACACAGGCAGCACAACCCCCATCAGTGTGAGCTTGTCAAGCTCATCACAAACCAAACCCAGCAAAACAAAAAAGGAGCTTTCTTCTAGTGCAGTAAAACTCTGGGTTAAGGACAACATTATAGAAATTAAGATTTTGGGTCTTGAACTGAGAGACGTTTTATTTTTCAATGAATTAAGTAAAAAACAGCAGCAGCCACCAGAAACAGTCTTGGCTCTAACTGAAGTGAAATTTGAATGTAAATGGTCCTCCTCCAGAACCAAAGGGGTTGAATCCTTGCCACGTGTTCCAGCTCCTGTGGAAAGGGTTGTTGCCACTCTGCTGACTCTCCGCATCCAGTGGGTCTTCTCCCGCATCGAACTTCCGCCTCATTTCTGGAGGAAACATAACCAAGGTGGAATCATGGCACAGTAATAGCAGGGTTTCCCTGGAGTACTTCAGTTGCTGTTATAATCTAAATGCAGTTTGCAATAGCACTTGAAACAGAAGGGAACACATATCCTTCACATAAGCATATCCAGAAGTAGTCAATCCTAGAAATCTCTACAAGATGTCATCCCTCGAACAGACCTTCAAAATATAATTTTTATGTCACTTTTAACAAAAGTCACTGAAACACAATAATTACAGATTACATATCTGACTTCATGCAACAGATTGGATACAAGTATTAGTGCTGCTTTCTCAAGATGGGTAAGGGCAGAAAGGGAAAAAAGGAAGCTGAAATGCTTGTTATGACTTACACTTTTGTTTTGTCCTTGATGTAAAAAAAGTAACTAAAAATATGAAGCCACTGCATCATTACCTGGGTCAGTGAGGACTTCTTTAGCAGCTGCAATATCGATGAATTTCTTCTCTGCTTTCTTCTTTTCTTCCTCACTCTGGAAGTTATCAGGGTGCCACTGGGATGCCAGCTTTCTGTAAGCTTTTATGATTTCTTGCTTTCGAGCATTTCTGGATGGATAAAATTACAGATAACTTCATTTTCTGATTGCTTGTATGTCACACTAATGAAATTTACTTTAAACACTGACATAATTAAGGGCATCAGGAAAGTTATGAGGTGCTGTTAACCTTCTGCAAGTGGCATTGAAGATTCCTCACATAAAGGAAATAAGTTACAACCTTAAGCAGAGATTCCTCACTCTCTCCTTCACCACCCATATACTTCTCTTGGAAAGATGCTACTGCCAGCAACTCTGCAGAATATAGTTCTCAGTCTGAGGAATTTACCATCAGATGAAGAACAAAAAACAGAGATCAAATTAGTTCACAACTGGAAGGACAACCAATACTAGTTCAGAACTTTGCTTGCTCCTCCTTCCAAACTCTTCCATTAGTTCAGTCAGTCCCTCCAGACTCTTCCAATCTATCACACTATCTGCCACATTTTTTGTTACTTTCAGTAATTCTTGCCAGTCTTCATTTCTTCCCCAATTCATTCATATGACTCAGGATCATCTATACTAAGAATTTCTTTCTAAAGAATTTCTCCTCTCTTCCTACTGTTGTTTTTCCATTCTTTCTAAAGGAATTGTAAAAAAATGCCACTTTACAAGCTCAATACTAAAAATTAGTACAGCAGAAGAGTGAAGATAGCAAGATACAGAACAAAAATTAACACTCAGCAGAACAAATTCAAGTAATCAACCCTCAAAGTACTGGTTTAAATAACCACCTTTCACATCATCATCTCTGGAATTAGTATCTCACCTTTTTACTCCCAGGATTTTATAATAATCCCTCTTCTGTGATTGCTTCAGCATTCTCTGGGCACGTTCCAGCCCTTCTCGAATCTGCTGGTCATTTTCACTATTGGCTTGAGCAGTCTCATAGTCTTTAATGGCTTTTATAAAAAAAGTCAATGAGAAAAGGTCACACAACTCTACCAACTTCTAGTTAAAGAACTCAGCCACCCAACAAAACTGAAGCTTTGTTATTACCATATATAAACAGCAAAACTTTAGTTTTCAACTTGACAAGTTCTGGTGTGTTTTCTAAATTAGAAAACCTTGGAATGGAGGCATTCACTTTCACATATGAATTAGATAATTTTCTTTCTTTAGGTTCATCACACTTGTGGGAAAGATAAGGGAGGGTACAAATGTAGGTCACAACATTCTCTGGACGTTACTACAGTCACAAGGACGAACACAATGAGTATCTAGACTGGGATGAGGAAACAGAAACCAAGAAGAAAGATTCAGCAATTAGTACTTGAAAAGCCCACTGCACATTGGTCCCACATTGTTGTCCAACTGAAGGATGAATTAACCAGAGTCTTTAAATTAATATTCATTCTTCTCCCCCATTCTGCACTCAATCAACACAACAGAAAATCTCTTCCTCTTCAGTGACTATAAAGACAGATTTCAGACTACCAGTAAGTTCATATTGTTAGCAAAAGGCAAATATTGGCTTTTTTACATCTCTGCATGCATAATATAGAAAGTTATATTTTAGTGGTTTTTTTCCAAAGGCATGCTCTCACTTTTATTTCAAGAGATGCATTTCTCAGGCATGAAAGCAAGAGAAGAAATTTTGAAGAAATCTGATGCCTACACTTCTTTAAGTAAATTCTATTATTAATGCAAGTGCTTAAGACACCAACTTTATATATTCTTTAATATCAAAATTTATCAAGGGAAGCAAGTTGAAGTCTTTAATGAGACTGCTCTTTTTTCACTACTGTAATCCTCAAGGTCTCATTCGCAGATCCAAGTCTCTTAGGTTTCTCAAGTTAGACAAAGTACTTGCATCAGATTATTTCCAAGCAGATGCTATTTCTCAGCAGGTGTTACATTTGTTTTTCACTGTTTCTGAGCAAGACAGCAGGAAGTGCTAATGAATTTGTATTACCCAGACATCTGATACCACTGCAATCTTGTTTCAGTTACTGAAAGAAAAAGAAATCAAAAAAGTATTGCCAGAGCCCAAACAATTTCCTAGGCTACTACAAACCAAACAAAATTTCTAATTATTTTCACATCACAGGACATTGCCTTTGCTGCTTAAAGCATTCTGGCTTCTACTGGTATTTTTAATAATCTGTCCAGTCATTAAAAAAACCCCAAAACAGGAACATGCACTAAAACGTGTGCTGAATCTGAATATATGCTATCAAAAAGAATAAAAGCAGGGAAAATGCAGGGATTTCATTATGCTGCTTTATTGTTTCAATAATTTTAAGCCCCACTCAACTTAATCTGCTTCAGGTAATACTAGGAGGGGCTAGCAGAACATCCTGCCAAATGCAAGGTCAGATTGCTCAGCCTCACTGAGCACCACATCACCTACAGCACCATCGTGGGAAACTTGCTCAAGGGGTCACTACTTGCCATGACTGTATCAGATTTCTCTTCCTTTTTTCTTTATCAACTTCCTTATTTAAGGACTGCAAGCATTAAGCACAATGGAAGGTATTTCAGTGCTGCACACTGCAGAGGGAATGAGCCCAGCACACTCTGCAAGTATCCACTGCACTTTCCCTCTTTAATTTTGATGGTACACTCCAGTGTTGAGATTTTCCTCTTCCAGAGAGCTAATTGCACTCCGTCTGAGGGGTGAGGGTTCAAAGCAGGTAGATCAGGATGGCAGCTTCATGACCACAAGAAGTTTGCTATGAAGCCAGGAGACTTATTACTGATTCCTAGTATGTCAAGTGAGATATTTAATCAATTCTTTTGAGTCACTATTTCTAAAAGCAGTAGTACCTCACAAACAAACAGAACAGTCACCACTGCTTCTTACTGGCCTGCTATTTCAGAAAGCTTCCTTTCATCCTGCTCCATGACATGAAAGGAAGAACTACTTCCCAGTGTCACTTTTAATTTAAATACTTCAGTCAAATATAACTCTTGTTATTTCAATACAAGAATCTTCATTATCTCTCAAAAGGTAATCATATTGTATCACTAAACAACTTCACTGGCTTGCCTGATTTTCAAAGCTGAGACAGATTAATTCTGTATGTGGAATGATGGCCAATTTCCCATCAAACCTGAGTAACTGCAGACAACCTACATCCATGCCAAGACTGTTAGAGAAATAACAGAACCAGTTTATGCTCTTACTGAAACCTCTACAGTAGTAGAGTGGGGAGGGGAAAAAAAAAAAAGAAAACAGAAAAAAATTAGCATGCTCTGACCAATTTTGAAACAGCAAGGCAGTTTTTTCATTTTTTGACAAAACTTGTGCTCTAGACAGATAGACTCCTGTACTTGAGATATGCCAGAAATGGAGTCATTAAACATCTGTCTCTGTAGACAAGCCCTGGATCCCATGTGATTATGAAGTAATTAAAACCATTTCATGAACACAGTTATACATAGCGAACTGCATCTTGAACACTTAACAATAATCACCTTCAAAGTTCTGAATTACAAGTACTTTGAAATTTCCTACCTTTAACAGGAAAATAGGTGCCTCCAGCTTGAAAATTTTTTTGAGAGAAGAATGAGAATCATTTTGCCCCTTTAAATACGAGACTACAATTTTAATTGGCGTTCTCCAGTGTTCTCCATGGCAAAGAGAAACCAGCCATCAAAGGATAAATGAAGACACCTCCAGGCAGAGGAACATTAATGGGCAGTAATGCTGCTGATGGAGGCTCTGCTGGAAGGCAGAGTGTAACTACAACCATCTCACTGTTGTCAAGGGCAGGAGGAAAGCACAGAAAATGCTACAGATCCAGGAGAAGCACAGTTCTCCTACAGCATGATTCTTCACTTGGAACCAGGCTAGGCCAAGACCAGCACGCACCAGCACAGGAAATAAGCTCTCCCAGATCCTAGCTAAGTCCTCTCTACTTCCTTATATCCTGTAACAGGGAGGCATTTGCCCCAGCACAAGACCAGTTTGGTTGTCTGCATTTGTGCAGAACCTTGTTACAAAACTTTTCCTTCCTCCAATTCCAAAAGTTTGAGCCACCCTCTCTGGAGGTATTTAAAAGTGATGCAGATACAGCACTTGGGGACATGGTTTAGTGGTGGACTTGCCCGTGCTGGGTTAATGGTTGGACTTGATAATCTTAGAGGTCATTTCTATCACTCCATGTAATAGGATGCATTGTACAGAAACTCCATACGGAAAATGCAGCCTCAGGAATAAAATCAGTTTACTCTCTGAGCAACACTACAAAAATTCACAGAGGAGAAGCAATGGCTGTTACCTTCCTCTGCTCTCTGCACATGCAAGGGAATAGAACAGTATTATTTCATGCTGCCATCTTAAGACATGAAAATGGAGCTCCTAAAATGGATTTACATTACCCTAACTCTAATTACTTTTTACCTCTAAATACAATTCTCTGTCACTGCTGATTATACAAAACATCTGAGTTGAGTAAGCTGCACAGTCTCATAAAACATCCTGAACACAGTCCACTGCTGTAAAGACAACTCTGCTATAGATAAAACAAGTACATTCCACTTACACTAATCAAGACAAAATTACCATCAAGTATTTTTGTAAATCTGCAACTACCAGGGCTCATTAAGGATAACACAGTGTGGAATCAAAGCGCATGTTAAAAAAAGGCCTTTGAAATGCTGACTACATTTTAAACATCCACAAAAAGTATGTGCCAATGGCATACAACTGTACCTTCTTCATACATGTCTTCCAGCAAATAAGCTTCTGCTCTGTCTTTCAGGGCATTCACATTGGTTGGTTCTAGCTGCAGAACTTCTGTACAAAGTTTGATGGCTTCTGTAGGCTGCTGATTCTAGAGAGGCAAAAGTAAAACCAAACTCATGAGGCTTTGGGAGCTTTGTTTCGTATTTGTCTCGAAGACATTTATAGAGGGAGATAAGCAGAATTACCTTTGATAAGCAGTGACAGATCCTTTCTTTGGCACGAGTAGAATAAATTGGGACTTCTGGCTCAGTTTTCATTACAGACTCATATTTACTGATAGCATCTTCATACCTGTTTAAATCATAAAGCATAGTATCATTCAATTTAATCACTATCTCAGGGTGTTGTGTTTTAAAATTCTTAAAATTCACAGATCCTCTCACCCTTCTATCAAAGGACCTTCCCTTCGTACTGCAAAACAACAGCATGAAAGAAACTTGCAGACACTTCAAGAACCATATCCCCACTCCCTTTTCTGTGCTGTGAGACAGAAGGGCAGGCACTAGGCCTGTCAGGCTTACGTAGAAGGTAACAACTGCCATCCCTCACCATGCGCTGCCAAGGGTCTCCAGATATGCCTCCTGTCCAACACGACATTGCACTTCAAAATAAGCATCTCCCCCACTGATACCTGAGATGGAAGCAGTTCTGTGCTCACAGTAAGAGTCCAGACTATGTGCACACTACAAAACGCACCTATTCACAGAAGTACAAAAAAGCTCCTTATGCCAGTTTTAATCAGACCGATGTTTTCTCCTTTTCTTCTTCACAAGTCACACAGTAAAGTATTATGAAGGTCTCAAAATGCTAAACTTACACTGTTTGAGTGAGACACAGATTAGAACATTTACCTAAAAATGCAAGAATAAGATTGAATCCACACGTTGCTATAAGCTAGAGAAATACAAGCTCTCAGACTCCCTGAAACTGCACTGATGCTGGATTAAATAAGTGAAAAGAGCCCAAAGAGACCTCTGGCTCAATAAAACTGGCATCAGTTGTGCTTATTCACATCCTGATGTACTGTATTTAAAAAAGCCACCTTGACAATGTCTAATGATTTGTCTGAGGTCCTTAGAGCTGAATGTCACGTGCTTGGGATCACAAAACTGACATAAAGAAAGAACTACAAGAATACAGAGGCACTGTCTATCATTTAACAGGGTGCATAAAAGAAAAAAAAAAAAGCTTATCAGTCAGAACCACTTCTGCCATCAAGGCACTGCAGAGTTTCTAAGTGGTTTTAGTCTTAAGATACAGTCCTTTCATCACAGAATAGCTGAAATTGGAATCAACTTCTAGAAATCATCTGGTCTAATCCCACTTCTCACCTCTAGATCTCTGCCTATGACTGTGTCCAAAATGCTTTTGTGTAACTCTAAAGTGGGGAGACTCCACAACTCCCCTGAACCACCTGCCAGTGGAAATAAGGCAGTGTAAAAATCATTTCCTGATGTTCCAAGGGAATTTCCTGTTTCACTTTGCACCCGTTGGCCCGATCCCATCACAGCACACCACTGAGCAAAGCACGGCTCATCCCTCTTTGCACCCTCCCTTCAGGTACATTGATGAAATCACCCTGTAGCAGAGAAGTCTCAGGGCAAACACTCTCAGCCACCCCAGCCTTTCCTTGCACGAGAGAGATATTCCCCACCTCCAATCTTAGTGGAACTTCACTGGACCTTCTCAGTAGCTTAATCTCTCCTGCACTGGGGAGCCCAGTGCTCAGCTGTGGTCTCATCATTACTGAGTAATAATATATGAAAGCTGAAAACTCCCATCCCTGTATTTGTCTTACTACCTGCTGCAGAAAGAAGTTAAGTATGCAAAAGGGACACAGTGGCATCAGAAGGAATCAGAATAGAATAGTTGCTATGCAAGTCAATATTTATTTTAATTGTAATTTGAGAGCGCTGCTCAGTACCCACTTCAACTGACACATGCAAAAAACATCACTTTAATCAGCTCCTCATCAGTATGCTGGTGCCTCAACTCTGTTTTTTTTCTATTTTTTTCCCTTTAATATAGCAGTGAATACTCACCTGCCTTCTCTGATGAATTCCTCTGCTGACTCGATCTGCTTATTGAGCTTCTTTACTTGCTTATAGAGAGAGAAGCATTGCTTATGGTCTTGGTCCAGTTTCAGACACTCCCGGACCTCACTTTTCACAGGGAGGAAAGGAGAAGGAAAGAAAAACACACAACCAAAAAAAAACTAGGTCACCACATACTATGAAATTTTATCTAGAGACACAATGCAGCATACATAAACTGTCCCAAACAACACTTGAGTTCTTCACACAAATCTCTCCCTTCATCCAAATATTAATAAAAAGTGAGACCAACAAGAGTCTTCCAAAACATACAGGGATATTTATCTGGTTTTGGTTTTAATTCTTTTGTATTGCCAAGCACACAAAAGATTAAATGTTACATTAATAACTGACTAAAGAGCTGAAGAGTACCTTTGAAGAAAAAGGCACTCTGTGAAAGAAACTATATTCAGCAGTTCCCAGATAAATATATAGGAAAATTACCACCAGTTCTAACTCAGATATATTACAGAATTCCCACACTGAAGTGTATTTGTGCTGCTTGAAACAGAAAGCTCAGCTAAGACACAAACCTCCTTGATGGAATCTTAGCCAAGCCTGAGCCTGATGTTTCACTGTGAAGAATGTTTAATCAGACTCTGACTAGGGAAAATATCTCTCAGAATAGTCCAAAGTCTAAAAAAAACTCAAAAAACCTCCACGATGCAATCACATGAAGGAATAAATATTTTAGATCCATGGAGTCATCACAGCACAACCACAACGCCAATTTCAGGAAAAGATTACAAAATCTTATTTTGTTCCTAAGCTGGGAATAATTAGGCCTTTATAAGGAAGAAACTAAGGGAAGGACAGGAGTAAACACCCAGAAAGCCCAAGAGAACTCTTTCTTAGCATATCTCACGATTCAAAAAAAAATTATGGTATCAGGTAAGAATAAAGGAAAGAGGCTTATCCCTTTCGTTCTGATTCCATTCTGTTCTTCAATAGTGCCCTTGATTGTGCTTTTAAATAAAAATACCACCTATACTTGAAATCACTGGGCAAAGTCATGGCCACTTACCAAAAGTCATCAGGGAAGTAACCTATGAGCTCACAAGATTAAGTATGCTTTGGAAAGGGAATGCCTAATGCAAACTAATTACTCTCATGTTTACTTTTGGTCAGCTATAAAACGTATTTTTGCAATTCTAATCACATGCAGTTTCCATCTACTAAGGAAAGAAATACAGGCTTTTTCAGTTCTCTTCACCTTATCGAAGGGATTCTGTGGTAGAAATCATATTGGGAGGATTCTGGAGATGAAGGCAGCACCTCTGAAATTATGATTGGCACAGAAACCACTTCTGTGCAATAGGAAGGATTACACCATTTGTGCAGCTAGGCACAGAGTACAAATTGAATAGTCTGGATTGGGCAAGGGCAGTTATCTGCCTGATTGACTAGGGACATACAGGAATAAGACCTTAAACGTAACTCAGTATTATAAAAGGATACGGCATTATCAAAAAGCCATCCAGGACTGTCTGCAGAAATGAGAGGCAAACAGCTCTGCACCCCAAGCTCTCCATACTGGGATGCTTCTGTACCTTTTATTTATTCTTAAGCTTGTAACCTTAACGTATACATCTTCTGTTTGCATCTTAAACTTAACTTCAACAGAGGTTTAAGGTTAAAAAAAAGCTCCACTAAAGGAAATTTAGAGAAGCTCTTTTTTCTAGGAGAAATACAATGAAGACAGCACTTGTAATCAACTCCAATGGACAGAGACTCTGGCTTCTGTTTAAGGAAACAAGATGCCTGGAACCACTGATGGCTGGTCTTGCCAAGAATAAACACAGGTGTCTTCACTGCCAATCCTTAGTTTCTAGAGAGGAACTTGCTTTATCTGATCTAGACCACAGCTGATTCTCCAATTCTCCATCCAAACCCCACACAAGAGATACTTTGTGGTTTACCATGACCTATATAATTATATTTTGTGTCTCAATTACAATGATTACAGCAAATAGTAAAATTACCTGAGAGATAATTCATGGTCCCCCAGCTGATAATATATTCTGCTGATTTTATAGAAGGCTTCAGTATTATCATTCTTTAATTTGGCAGCAGCTTTCAAGTCACTAATGGCTTTGCTTGGTTCCCCTTCCTTTATATAACACTCTGCTCGAAGTTCCCGTAGCTCTGCATCCCAAACACAAACCTTGAGAAATCAAAATTAAAGCTTGGTTTTGGTCCATAACACTTCACTTCTTTTCCTCCCCAAAAGAAAAATCCCATTTAATTTCACTTTGCCAACTGCAATAGCATAAGGTTCAAGCTGCATGCAGAGCTCATGAAATTAGCATCTCTGCTTCCTGGTGGATGCTGTGATGCACCTGCCCAAACAGAGAAACAAAGGCCTGAAAATTTTGTAAATGATTCCATGAACTCATGCAGAGAGATGAATTAAATCTACTGGCATTGCTTAAACTAGGACAGTCTGTTAAGCCTCCAGGAAAGGATATCAGAATCATAAATTATTGTATCTTCCCAAAAGAATAGAGGTAATGAACAGCAAGGACCAAGCTGTCGGTTGTCCTCTAGGAAGAAGCCTGTGGATAAGATGTAGCTCCACCAAGTTTGACCTTAATATCTGGATTTTAACAATAAAGTGAGGTAAAATTGTCACAGTAAGGCAAAACTAATTACTCATGAGGAACTGCCTATCAAAATTTAGTTTAAGGAATTAAATTTGTGTCTTATCAGTTGTTTGGAAACTATCATCTTAGAGGAGGCTTTTCTGCTTTTCCACATTTCCTCCCCATAAACCAATTCCTGCACTGTGGCAGTTTCATCACCAAAGGCTGTAAACTTCATATCAACAGCACTAATTTTGTGGGCGTTTTTTTATCTTTTGTTACTTCATTTTCTCAAGACAAAAACTGTCTGCATATATGCAACGAAAAATCCAGATAAAAAAATCCTCTAACTCCTATAACTTGGCAAAGCTTCATTGATTTCAGAAAAACTTTTTCCCAGGTTCCCCAAGAATACCAAATTGTAGAAAAACAGGAAAGTATAATCAATAAAGTTATCTGTAATGGGAGTTTCACTGAAGTATCTTTAAGACACACTATTATTCTGACTTCTTCTGCAGCTAGTGCTCAGCCCTCTCCTGTCTCCAACATCATTACAGACCCATAGTGCTCAGCAAAATGAAACCAGTTACACCAGTTATTTTCACATCAGAGAAGAAACTATTAAACAAACACAGATGTCAGACAGAAGCTCTTTTCTTTCACAGTACCATTTGACTTAACACTTACTGCCAAGATTTCATCAAGAAGAGAAATCGCAGCTTCGTAATCCTCTTGCTGGTAGGCAGATAATGCTTGTGAATGTAGGCGCTGCAGCTCATCAGATTTCATCAGCTGAGTCTGGGCTTCTTTTTCCTCATTATTGCTAGGATTGGATTTGAGCTGCAAACATGAACAAGGAGAGAGACTCAAATGCTTGTTCAAGGATCTCTTTCAGTTCCATTAATAACCATACCACGGAGAACTGACTAAAGCTGCAAATAAAGCAAAATGAGTTTCAAAACTCCACTGGTAGCATTTCTACCTCTGAACTTCAGAAGTGAGAAACATTTTAAGATTCAATACAAGATGTCAGAAGTCAGAAATCCAATTCTTCATGCTTAATCAATCATTACTAGACACATCATACACAACAGTCACTGTCTCCCATCACCTGCTGTACATTGCGATCCTCTTTGTAGCCTAATTAATTCACCTCTCCTGTCAGTTGTTAAACACTGGGTTCCTCAGCAGCAGTAGGCAGTGTAACCACGTGGTATAAGTGCATCTCTCACTTTAAGCACTATACATATTTATAACATCATGACAGAAATAAATGAAACATGTTCCAGACAGCTGTTACAGTGAAAGTAGTATTTCTTACATTTTCCCCACAAAGGGTGGCTACAGCCAGGGAAAAGGCTCAGCTGGGCAGTCATGTATTCGGTTTCTTAAGTAGTTTTAAACAACTATGTTTCAAAGTCTAACTTTTTGTCTAAAAGGACTCATTTCTTTAACCCCTCTCTCTGAACAAGAGGAAGTCGCTATATTGTACTTGCCTTTTTCACTTAGGCAGGTTTATCTTTTCAAAGAAAATTTAGAAAAAGATCTTTCAGGCAACTTTACTATCACCCAGGAAGATATACATGGCCAAAAAAAAATCTCAGCCATTCCCTTACAAAGCCATGGAATTTGTAGCTCGTAGCTTTGTACAGCATTACTGTAGCTTGAAAGAAGCACTGGCTTCACACTTGTTGCTGATCAGAATGACTTTCAAAGTTTAAAAGAGACAGGTCAGCATAACTATTTTTTGTTTGTTTTTAAATAAAAAACTTGCATTATCTTGCATTCTATACACAGAATGTGGACTAAAGTCACTCACAGATATCCAATACTTTTTTCTTCCCCCATTTATCTTGAAGTGGCATCTTCCCTTTTTCTCACCAGTAAGTTCTTGAAACACACGTATTTTGTACTTATGTTTTTAATGTAATTCAACTTCAGCCCTCAGAAGTCCTTTACCAGAATCTCCCCTGGTTCTACCACTTGACTATATGAAAGTAAAGAGCCTAAATGCTACATCAAAATCTTACACAGTTCCCACACTTTGTCTTCAATTCCTCTTTATAAATCTTTCTGAACCTCATGCAGTTCTTCATTTTACCTGGCAGAAATCAAGTTATACTCTGAAAATTCTCCTTTATTCCCTATACTGTCTTTCAGCAAGAGGAGAGGGATGTGATAGAACAGCTTTCTTTCTTTGTAGGCTGATTCCCAATATAAGTATCATAAAGCTTTTCTTCCAGTTAGAACTTTGCCTGTAAGCCCTTGATGCTGTGCATCCACTCTCTCCCTAAAATATGGAGCCCGTAGCAGAGGCAAATTTCTGCACCTGCAATTTTAAAAAGTACCAAGTCTGCAAAACTCTCTGAAGTTCTGAACTCTTCACTTACAGCTGACTTGTTTGATTTCTTCCTTAATTTCTCAGCATTTTCTTCTTAAAAATTAAGAGCCTTTGGTATGGATGAGCCTTACATTTCCATAAAAACATAACACCACACTCCACAGATTCACGGCATGTTTCTTGTAATGTATTTGGAGAAAATGTCAGTGGAATATGAAAAGCAACATTACAATCATGGAGGCAAGTCCAATAGTATTCAAGACCATTTGAGTGAATCATCCCAGGTAATTTTAAGTAGCACAACATGTCCAGTTAGGAAAATTTTTCAGGTTATCATTCAAATGAAAGTCACTGAGTGTTTGTGTGCTACAGTATGACAAAAATACATACAAGCTCTTATTAAGTAATTAGCATATTTCTACGATATTTAAATCAGTAACATTAACTAAAGCAAAAAGAAGTCTGTTCATTCAGCTTGTGAAAAACATCCTGAAGGGAACTGAGGGAACCTCCGTAGTTTGTGGTATCTAAGATCAAGACATCCATGCACTCAAGGACAATGCCCTGCCCTGGTAACATATCAGGTAACACAGCTATAATGAGAGACAGGTGGAAAAAAAAAAACAACAAAACAAACAAGGAAATATTTAAATACCTTTTATTCTTTAACTGGGAAGCTACAGATGATCACTGTACCACAGAGGAATGTATTTGGAAAACTCTAGTGTTACTCTGATGTGGTTCAGAGAGCCTCAAACACCCAACTTGATTGCCTAGTAACTTTACTTAATTTGATTAACTTACAGGGCCGTAAGATGGCCTCTCCCACCTACATCCAAAACAGCACTATTACACATACCAACCAACCATGGAAAGCTGTTGTCCTATATATTTTGCTAGAGGCAAGGGCTTAGATGAGAAAGCAATTTTGCAGATGTACAGAGCTCAGTCACTTTGTCTTGGCTGACATCTAGTGGAGATGGAAGCTGTGCCTTCGATGTCGAGCTTTGAAGTGTTTGCTCTTCCAAGCAGACAGAATTGTGTATTTAGGACACCTCAATTTACAGTATTTATTGCAATAAATTGCAACTGTGAGCATTACAGGCAGCCTTGAAAAAGACTAGAATTTAAAAGAAATGTAACAATTTGGTCCTTTCCTCACTTTCCAATAGACAAGGCAATTCTGCTCTAATTCTGTACCTTCTACAGAATTCACCAACTCAAACGCTTGTCATTTTCCCTAGAACATAAGCAGAGTCACTAACAACACTATAAGGCACATACACAGGGCTGCCAGGATTTGCATTGCTTTTGCCACCTTTCCAGAAGGCCTTCCATCAACTAAAGTATGTGCCAACATCCCTTTTATTTTCAGTAAAAATGCTTACAGATAAAATAAACATCCCAGGGCTTTCATGGCTTAAGGCCCTGGACAGGAGTGTTGATGCACTCACAGATTTGTCCTGCTGACTTCAGTTAATTAGAAACCACTAAACCAAACAGAAGAACTTGATATTAAAGCACATACACACTACACCAAAGTTGTAGCAGAGAAATAATTACTATTCATACAGCATGAGCAACAACTTTGAAGATCACCAAAGGAATTCTGCTTACTCCTTGTTTCATGTGGAAAACCTGACCCATGTAAAAAAATTTCATCAGCTTGATTCATCTGTTGGCCAAAAGGAAAAGTTTCTAGAAATGCAGTATTGCTTGATATGTGAAGGCAAAAGTCTGAATCATACCCTCTATCCAAACCTCACGATTAATTTCAGCCAACAGGAAAGTACAGAGTAAAAAAAAAGATAGCTAAAAATAACACATGAAGGCTGGAATCTCAAGAAGCTCTGCTCCCAAAAAGGAATACTGCATCCTTTGCAGCTAGGCATTTCGACTGCCTGCTCTCACACTAGCACTGCCTCACAAGACAGCCAGTACTGATATGCCATAGAGGGCAGGAATACACAGAGAAACTGCTTAGCAATCAATCATTAAAAGATATTTAGGGTGCTCACCATTAAACTTTTTACTGATACTATGAAATTATACAGAATGAATCTGAGGACATGAATTTTCTTTACATGAGTACACATTAAAGGATAGGTTTACTGTTATATATGAATAATAGTTACAATGGTCTTTTTTAAGTTCTACACAAAGCCACTGGTCTTACAAGCCAGAAAAGTTTACCTGTCATCCTTCCCTCCATTTAGATGGGCTGAATTTTTCTTGCTTTCTCTCCCTCAAAAATGACTGCATCTCCTAAACTGCTGAGATCCCTTTTAAGGAACATGACTACAAGAGAAGGGATGGCAAATTTGAAATATTTAGAAAATAAGGGAAACCTCTCAAAGAAATAGGTATTCTGCTTAAAGATTTCAAGGTATGCAGCACAATTTAACCCACTCCCCACATGAGTAATTTAACCTATTACAAAATTACTACTTTAATATTTACTAATTTTGCTTGAATATACTGTGCTTAACTGAAAATTATGCTCTTCAAAACAGACCACTTGACAGCTCTCTAAGTACACAGGCAACATTGTTCATAGAACAAAGAAAAATGGATGTCAGATTGAGGACTAATATGCTCTTTTTCTAAATCGGCTTCTGGGAAGAAACTGTTCTACTTCAGACTTAAAGCCTGATTGAGTACTGAAACTATTTGACTGACCAAATGCAACAACTAAATTTTTGCAGCAGGTTTGGCAATAGGGAAAGATACTTGACAGTTGACTGGAGAAACAACTCCATACGCAGCATTACTTCAAGAATCAGTAACTGCAAAGAGATGCACACACAGACTCACAATCAACACTCACACTGCATAATTGCTACCGCAGCAACTGTGTCCTCAGTTAATCCGAGCTGAACAACTCTGTCCCACATTTGCAGACAGCAGGGCTGCACTGCTATCAGACCACGCACTCCTAAGAAACTTACTGAGGAAGAAGCAGACAGAGGTGCTGTTGTTATGTGAGCTTCAGAACACACTGCTGGAGCTCTGCTACAGACACAAGAACTGCCTGGTGCATTTCTACCTGCAAGAGCCATTCCTCACAGCTGTCCTGCAGAGCATACAGGGCAACCACTCTGGTTTTGTCATCCACACTCGCTAGTAAGATTTCCATCAAACATCTGGAATCTGCACTACACAACTTTTTTCATCACTCTCTTCAAAGAAAGCCAACAAGACAGCACCTGTTACATCACAAATTCTTCTTATTTTGGCTTAAGGAATGCACCAGCTGTTCAAACTAACAACAACTCGTGAAGAGCAAGCAAGAATTAAGAATGTATCTTATTTATACTCATATTTACATGGATTTTGTCCAGTAGGGAAAAAAAAACAAGATTCACATTCTCGGAGGGCTTTTTTTTCTGGGGTTAGATCATTTCACCTTTGCAGCATAGGGCTGAAATGCACAAAATATCCATCAAAACTAAAAATACCCCAAGTGAGTTTTAGGTGGGTAATATCCAACTACATGTATATGGAAACTGCACAATTCCTTATCATGGAGAGAAAGTACTGTCAAGACATTCATAAGATGGAGAACTGCAGATTAGGAGACAGAGGGATACCACTGAAATGTATTGATTTATCTGCTCACTGACTAAATGAAGAACCAACAATTCTTTTGCAAGCAGTAGAAGGAGATAGGAACAGGCAAACGTTAATCCATGACGCCCCAGTGACTTCCAAGGGAGACAACAATATAGTGATGTAAACCAGAGTTCAACCCCATAATTAAGAGTCCCACATCACTTATTTCTGAATGTAGGCTGCTCTATAATATAGCTATCAGGAAGCAGAGATCATGAAGTGCCAGGCACACACAAAAAAGACTTTCCAAAGTGCTCCATTGTTTCAGGCAGCACCCCATTTCATCTGCATCACTATACTGCAACTTCATTGATCGTTTATTCACACAAGGTTGCTTAGCTACTACACCTGCAAAGAACAGGAAAGAAACTCAGGCCTAGATACTATACACTTTTTAGAGCCCCAAAGTTCAGATGTGACCTTGGCTCAGAACCCAACGTTAAAAGTAGTGATGTAGTTCAACACTGGTCTCCAACTTACCACATTTTTGAAGTCATCCTCTGCTTCATCGAATTTTCCTTGCTTAAGCAGTAAGTGTCCTCTCTGTAATCTTGCCTGAAATGAAACATAACTTTTTATTTAGAAATGGGAATTGAGCAAAGTATGAACACAAGTTTCATTTTAGTATAGATAACAAGCTGAAACAGAGATCATGGCACTCATTCTTTGTCTTTTTAATTTAATGATGTTCTTATAAGGCCTCTTTAAGGCAAAGGACTGCTCTGCACCAGAACAGAGGGACAAAAGGCAGACAATTTTAATGGAAAGAACTCACTTGAGAAGTTTCACAAATCAAAGTGAATGTGACTTTACACCACTCTCCTGATTATAACTACTTACAGATCAAGTAAACAGCAGAAATAATGAACAATAAATAATTCCCACATTTAATCATTTCATTAATCTCCCAGAGTAATAGAAGCTATGTAAAAAGACAAGTCAATTTCAAGTCAAGAAGACTTCAATTTATAATATTTTCATACAACAGTGAATTTAACATTTGTTCCTTTATTATCAACTACACAGGACATGCCACTGCCCACAAAAAAGGGAGGTGAGAGAATCAGTTGGAGAGGACTCCAGCATCAGTTTCCAACTAGTGAGGCAGTCTCCATATAGTACACAGAATCAAGAAAGGGGTAAGCAAATCAAAACTTGTAACAGTCACACAAGAATGCAGTGAGATTAGGACAGTTCTTGTGGAGAACGGATACCTCAAATCTAATGCAGATTAAGAGAAAAAAACCCCAGAGGCATTTGTATCCTCTCTTCTCCCTGTCCCAAATGGCAAAGCCTTGGTGAACAACCGAATAACCATGAGTGAGAGAAATGTTTAGTACAAATCCATGAACTTAGTAAAACTAGTAGTTGTTCAAATATCTGTCTAGACTATACTCAGCATAGTTGCAAATTAAGGCACATGCACCACTGCTATTACTTTATCCACTTTAAAGCTCTCTGAGGGATAATGTATTCTCTATTCCTGTTGAGCAAAGTCTCAAAAAACACCCAAATGTTCTTGGAAGCAGGTTTTTCCTTTACACTTGAACAATCTTCAGTTCCAGTAATACTTACTGATGTGAAGTCCTGCTTTAATTCAACCACTTTACTTAAATCACGAATTGCTGCTTTAGATTTGCCCATGGCTAAGTACACTGTGGCTCTTCTGTAATAAGCAATGTAGTTCTCAGAGTCTCCCTCTGCAAATGAACAAACAGTAATCAGAACACTATTTCAAAGCTACCAAAATTTCTGGTACAGTGGAACTGTAATGACTATATATGTATCATTTGACTTTTAAGCCACTGGAAACAATGGTATTCATTAATAAGACAAAAATTTGCAATATCACGCAAGCAGTATTTTCTACGCAGTTTAATTATTTAACAATAAAGATTACAGAAACACTGTAAATGGCAAATAATTGAGAGTGAAGATCAAATATGCATGTGTTCTTCAGCTTTATACAGCAAAACGGCCCCTATGTAGTAATGCTTCGCCCCCAACTGCAGACCTACATTTGAAAGCACATTAATTCATCATTTTCCAGCCCAGATGCTGATCACCATATCAGATAAATGTAAATATTCCCGAAATTACTAACATGTTAGTGCAATATCAACACAAACACAAACTCTTTATTGTTGCGGCGCTTTAGTTTAATTTTATTGTAAGTTGATTCTTCCCCTGTTGTTACAATGGTTTGTCCCCACTTTCTTCCCCTAAAGTTGGTCTGCCCCAGGTCCCCCTTTCCCGCCTTTGCCCTATCACGCCACCCCAAACCTCTCCCTAGTCCCTGTCACTCCCCGCCGGCTCCTCCCAAACCTCCAGAATGTTCCCTGTCCCTCAACCCCAAGCCACACCTAAGCCCTTGTCAATCCGCCCTGACCCATCCCCGAGTTCCAGAAAGTTCGCTGCCCATTACCCTGTTCTGTGTACTTGATTTGTTGAGGTTTGATGTACCCCACCCCGTTGGAAGTTAATTGGAAGTTTGAATTGTAATCCCCTCCCTTCACTCCTCCCACGGTGTCCCCTGATTGGGCATTGTTTCGTTCCCTCCCCTTGGACCACCCCCATCCTTAAGTTGTTGTCAGCTCCTTCCCTTTGCCTTCAGTGGATCCCTCTCCCCCCACCGCGTTGCTCCTTGTGACCCACTCCTAATAAACCTTTGGATTCGCTGAAGGACTTGCTCTCTGCCCTTTACTCTCCCTGGATGTGTGACGCTACCCGAAGGCTCTTGAGCCTTAGCTGCACTCCCTGTGGAAAACCTTGTGTGAGGCAGCCCACTCGTGCTACAGAGCCCGCCCTCGTGGGCTGGCCGGTGTGTGCGTGCAGTGGACGTTTAAAGGGTGGACTGCGTCACTTTATATAGCTCATTGAAATATCAGCAATTTCTTTCTTTAGTAATGAAGTGGGCACCAACATTCCCTCTCACCAGCAGACAAACGCACGCACACTATCAAATCATGAAGGCTAACTTTGGGGCCCACACATTTCATGTTGTCTCCTGGTCAAAATTCCAAGATCCAGTGATTTTACCACTGTCCAAGCTAGCACATACACCTATACAAGAGGCAAACATCAGTCTCTGAAAACAAGAATAATACTCTTAACATTCTTCTCTATGCAGTACTTCACAAAAACAGGTGACAGTTACTGTGGGCTCTCAAGGAAAAGAAACTTCCATCACCAAAACAACCCAATGTTGGAAGACAGGAAACCTTTTACTATGCCATTAAAAAAATAATAATCAATCCAGAATTTGCAGACAGGAACATCCATATCTGAAGAACAGAAGTAGTATTTTTCATCCTCACATCATTTGAGGTTAAAGTTGAACTTCAAAATAAATGGAAGAAATAGCACCACCAATAATCTTATGATCAGCAACCAAGTTTCATAGCTGGCCACCTCCATTAACAAAACACTAGTTCAGCTCTCACTGAGAAAACTATCTGCTCCCTTCCTCCACAATATCTTGGTGAAAATGCTTATCTCCAGAGTTGAAATTTAGTAGAAACTCCCATGCTATATGCCTCTTTGTGTGTCAGCCTTATAAACATCAAATAAATTCAACTGTTACTACCCTTAAAAAAAAAAAAAGCAGCATTGAGTCCTAAACGTGACGGCTAGGTACAAATCGACAGCTGAAATTAAGGAACTTTACTAATACACAAAGGATGAAAGGTAGGGAAGAGCTAACATAGAAAGAACATTCCAGCACCAGATGATTATCTGCCAGATAGTTTTGCTTCAGTACTCCAACAGTAATGAACAGCAACTGACACTTACCCTGATAGAAAGCATAAACTGGGATTGAAGAAAGAGTTGAAAAATTAACTGAAGAGAGGTAATAAGGACAGTATCTTTCTTCTATTCTAGATGTTTGCAAAAAAAAACAAATATACACTGGCTGAGGCAAGACAAAGACCTATTTACCCCACAGTCTACAACAATGCAGAACAGCCAGGAAAGAATTCTTATCTCCTCACAAGCACAGTTGGCAAACCATGCTTAAATCTTTTAAAAAAGGCAAAATCCAAAGAAGTCTGATGTAAAGAGGCAATCAGGCTAAAATCAGCAGCCAGCTAAGAATCCCATAAAGGTCACAACTGACGTGGTCAAACCATATTTCTACAAGCTGCTCGACCAGAGCTCGCAAAGCAGTGGTTTCACCCATGCAGGCACTTCATACCACTGCTGCCTCTACAGCATCACCAGGAACTGCACAGCCACACACTGAACTGATCTCCTCATCAAATCCAAGTTCAAGTTTGCCAACCAACAATAAAGGAAAAAAAATAAAATCACAGAGAAATGCTTTGGCAGCAACACACAAACCAAAGGAGTAACAGACTGCCTCTAGGTGGAACAAGGAGCTTCCATAACAGGAAAAAAAGAGAAGTTCCATGCTCCATTCTCTTTATATAAGGGAAGTTGATCTTGGAGAATGCAAAGAAAATATTAATAACTCAGAAACAACCAATGTTTCATCTACAGCTCACTATTAAACCAAGGCATAAACAAAAAAGTATCAATAGTACAACTCATCAATGGATAACATCTTAGTAATATTGTTTTCATAGAGAAAAAAATGCACTTGTACACATTATAACACAGTCCAACAAATTAAAACCACACCATGCAATTAAGAAACTGTAGTGTTAATTGACACTGCTCTTTACTGGTGCTGTCTCTATGCTTCAATTAAAGGATTTTAATCAGCTAAGTTACTTTAAAATCCTTGAAAGCAAACATTTAACTTCTCCGTTTGTTGAAAATGCAGAACACCAAACAAGAAAGAACTCACTCATTGACTACAATTTTGCTCTCCACTGCCAATTCAGTATCTCAAACTTGCAGCATCAGTTTCACTGAGATATCACCTACTTCGAGATTTAATTAGGAGAAAGTAAGGAGAGCAACTATTTTAAACATTGATTTTTTTACGGCACTAGATAGGAGAAAGCATGGTTAAAGTCAGCCTTTCAAAGACATACTTGTACTTTGAAAAACATCATAAAGATGAAACCTGATCTTGATGGGATTAGCCAGACAGGGAATACCTCATCAAATAATATCAGAATCAATTATAATTCCTTTCATGTAGCTAGCTTCTAGAACAACAGTGACTTAGACATTTATGTATCATGTAGTTAATTTAACAGTTTTCTTTTATCAAAACCAAAGCATAAATATTCTACTGCATCTCTGCTGGCTTCTGTCCAAACTGCTGTATAAAGACACCCCAACTTCTGTGACTCATGGAATGCAATTTGCAAGAAAGCAGGATATTTAATGAAGCAAATAGTGAGAAAAACCCACCCAAAGGTATTTCAGTACAAGAGTTACCTCTCTGAGATACACACCTATAGCCGCATGAAAGTGAGACAAAGCATCCGCCAGCTGTCCAGCAGCCAATAATTTCTTCCCCATTTCGAGTTGTTTTTCTACTTCTGCATTTATTCCACATTCAGCTCCTAAAAGAAAACCAAAAAGATCGAGGTTTTGGATTATACACCAGTTTGACTATGGCAAACACATACACTGATAATACAATACATGTAACAAACCATTATTCATAGAGGCAGAAGTCACATCTTCCTGTACTTTAGGTAATCTCAGAGGTCTTTTCCAACCTAAGGGATTCTGAGATTCTGTAAAGCACCCTGCAGCCTAATAACCTCATAGCATGTCCCAATTAGGATGTGTCAAAGCACACAAGACTCTGCTTTGCACCCCATGGTGATAAGGCACCAAATACGCATCTATGTGTTCAGTAACATACTCCGACTTTCAATTTCAGAAGAACCTGGAAAGCACTCGTAACACACGCAGCAATTACACAAAGGCTCTAAGTTAAAATTCATTACCCTGATGATAACTTAATACTTAACTGAGAACTGTTTGGCTACGTAAGAGATTGGCTTCTCATCTACTGCACTTTTGTCTCATCTTCATAATTTCCAGGGCAAACTTCTACAGAACTGCAAGTTTTGACAATTACAATTGTCACTCCTTTTCCCTTTAACCAGTAGCACAAAAACCATACTAAAGTGGTAAGTCGTTGAAGTGTCAGTTTGAGTTTAAAGCTAATAATTTGCTGCTGCTCAATCAACAGAGAAAGACTATGGTTGAGAAGAAATGAGCAGTCAAGTGCAAGTACATGCAGTACATGCACCAAGTCAGCAACAGCTTTTTCGTGCTTCCTGCAGTCTTCAGATCAGGGCAGAATTTCACTACAAATTACCCACCATCTTATGACTATTAAAAAACTTTCACACTAGAAAAAATTTCATTTATTAAGACGATACCATATGCCTACATTTAAGCAAGGTAATACATTGAAATCCTGAAAAAGCCTATTACATTAAAACCCAATGATAACTTATTTCACTCAGGTTTTGCACTGAGCTCATTCAGATAGGCATTTTAAATACAAAAATGCCGCAGCACTTCAAAGTTGTTTCTTAGAATCCAAATAAAAATGTTACAGTACAACTGATTTGAAATATATCCATTGGATATATACATCCAATATATATCCAAACTTCTCACACTGAAAGGTGGTTAAACAACAACATATTTGTAATGAATGAACAGTAATTTCTTATCACCAAATCATCATGATTTTACATGTAGGCGCTCTCAACACCCAGGATCTTAATTTAATTTTTCTTTTCTACTCTATTATACAGTTCGTAATTCTTTTAATTCCACATTAGAAGAAAATCCTTGAGCTGCCTATACTAAAATGAACAAAATCCCCTCTGCATCCACTAGAGAAAGTTCTATCTGCTAAAAGATTGAAAATAATTCAGCAAGCTGGATTCAAGGGCTTCAACTCAATTATTTGTTTTAGAACAATGCTGGAAAATAACTTATTTTATTAATGGAAATTACTTCATGAACTCCCAAATTTCCAGTGAATATTTTTTGTTTAAGTAGATGGAGTTAAAATTGCCTACATGATAAATAATTCTTATTTGAGGATCTTACTAAATGATTCATTTTAAAGTCAATTCTAGGTATGTAAAAAATCTATTCTATTTTATGTGAATGCCCAATTTGCAGCAAAAAAGGACTTCTTCCTTGTTCATTTTGCTTTGCTTAAAGCTTCAATCATCAAGTAGTCCAGTGTCCTTAAAAATGACAAAATAAGCATTAGAAACACAACGAAAAAACTCAGAATTGGAAAAAAAACCCTCACCACAAATTTATCTGACATTGTAAGTATGCTAGCAGTAAAGCAGGTATCATACTATATGCAGACTGAAGTATTTAACATGACCTAATACCAAGTCAAAACTCTGAAGTTTCATCCCTCCTGTGTTTCCCCACACACAAACACCTGAAATCTTTCAAAACTTGTCAGTTGAGAGAGGTATCCTAGAATTCGGCTATAAATTACTCTTTGAAGAACTTTCCATCTACCTAAATATGGCATTCCATTCCCACAGTCTCAAGCATTCTTGTTTTACATTCCATCACATCAGGATAGCTCCAAGAATACATTTTTCCACAGTAAGATGTATCTACACAATTTGGTGTCTTTCAAACACATGTGTTTTTCACAACACACGTTGTTGTGTTTCAGTTTTAGAGTTACATAATTCTTTGGGTGGAAGAGCCATCTTTTTCCTTGAAAATAATGAAGACAATCAAACAAATGGAAAGGTGCCCACTGCTAGCCAACAAGTAATAAAAGTAGAAGCAACATGGATAAATAAAGAAACAAATTGTGAAGTCCTGTAGATTTCCTGTAGAATGAGACTAATTATATGTGACATACATTAAACCATATATTAAACCTCAGCTCTGCAGGATGCTGAACATCATAAATCAGTGCATGAATCTCCAGAAGCAGTCTGGATCATCAGCCTAACCACGATGAAAAGTGACATTCACCATAACTACTCAGGAACACTCTGCACTGACCTGATAGCTGGGCTGTTTATTCACAGAAATATACTGCTTATTCATTTTCTGGCTGTAGGCAAACAATTACTCTAACTAAAGGAGCCCACAGTAGACATCTGAAAACTGATAACATAAGCATTGGAGTCCAAGGACTCAAATTCTCTGCAATCTATCCAGGTACCTATGTACTCGCTGGTCTGGGAATGAACCTAAGAATTAAAGTGCAGCTGGAGCATAAAACCCATCAAACCTCACTCCACAGAGCTCTTTTCAACAGATACATAAAGGTGAGCTGGATACCACAGGCCCAGTTGAAGAAGCTCTGCTTCCACCAAGACACTAAATTTACCCAAGAGATATGCAAGCTTACCATTTATTTTTAAAAACTTCCATGTATTTTAATTTGCATATAATTTCTAAAGACTGCCTAAATGTCAACTATTCACCTTGGGCCTCAAACAACCATACACATGAGCTCAGCTTTTAAATCAAATCAAGTCAAATATTCTGGATAAATTCAGAGCCTGTAGTCCTTGTGCTGGGGCAAGAGTCAAAAAAAAAAAAAAAAAAAAAAAAAAAAAAAAAAAAAAAAAAAAAAAAAAAAAGCAAGCAAACACAAACCCCCAAACTATTCCCAGATAATTGGTACTAACCCTGAAAACTCAAGGACAACAATCAGAAGGCACAAGGAAGATAAGCAGGTGCAGCTAACCTGTTTTTCCAGTTAAATACACTCACTTCAAATAAATTACAACCTCCTGGTAGGACTTTTGTTTTATTAGGATAATTGGTGCTAATATGTAGACACGTAAGTCTACAGACTTCAACTATATCCTTGTATAATCAGTCCACATTGCAAAGAACTCAAGAAAGCCGTGCAACTTGAGAACAGTTTCAAGTTTTTACATTTGTCTACAGGCTCCTGTTTTCCCCGGGAGAATTTCCATCTACTTTCTTCCTAATTCTTCTTCGCAAGCTGAGTAACAAGGTTTTGAAAATAAACAGAATTAGTTCCTACTGTGTACCAAAACCAGTTGTTTCAACGATAAAGAAGCAGCACGTATGTCACTAATCTTAACTATATTCATCCAAACCTTTATTTTTCCCCCATAGAGAAGCTTAATGATTGCCTTGCCAGGAGAGTGGGAGATCCTGCTTTTGCAATTTTATTTTTTTTTTCAGAATGACCCTGAATCTTAAGCTTGCTGTTATTTTTATACAGTTTGGTCTTTGCTTTAGGTATATTTGCTAACATGATTTTTGAGAACTACGCTGAACTAAGTAAGATGTGGACAAGCACTGACAGTTTCAGAAGCAACACTTCTGAGGTTTACAAGGAGCCTCCAAGTATCCAGTTGAGCCATGTGTAACTTCCATCCATCAAGTTTTCACTCCCTCAGTTTGCAAAGGAACTTGGTAAATACAGCAAAGAATGGCAGAGAAAAAAAGCCTCACCCTCAAGTAGCCTTGCTATTTGGGGCCAAGAAAAAAAAAAAGCTCCCAAACTTAAGGCAAAAACAAAAGGTGGGAGAGGAAAAGAAACACTTATTGCTTGTGGTCTGACAGTAACTAACTGAGCTCTGTATACTCAGAGCCCATTTATTCTTCCCCATATTACATTTCTTTTCTTCTGCATTGAGAAAGGAGAGGGGGAAAATGAACAACACTCTTTTATTCCTCCTCAGTCACCTCTTTTTGTTGTGATTAGTGTGGACAAACAGCAATGAAGAATGAATCTTCCCAAAAGAGGATCTGTGCCAAATTCATCATAAATTGGGGTAAAGAGGAGGAATCAAAAACGTTTTTAATGAGTGTATTTACCAGCCAGATATAAATAGTATTCACTGGCATCAACTGTGAGATAAAGTTAATACAGAATGACTCTTCCAGATTCATGAATCAGATGACACAAGGCAGACTTCTATTATCAAGACACCAAAATACAAATTTAAATGTGACTATGAACACCTCTGAGATCAAAGACCAGTAATATTCGTGGGGGAAAAAAAAATCTAGATACTTAAATAACATAACCCCCCCAAAAATTCTCTAACTACACATTCTGAAAAATTAAATCATGAACTAAGAAGTTAGTGAATTCAGTAAATAAGATCCAGTACTACCACTTCTAATTCTATTACTGTACTCTACATCTTTATTAACTGAAGTTAAGACAATGTCCCCCAAATTAGGAAATGTGGTAAGCCCTAACAGCCATTAAAACACATACTTGAAATAGGCTGGCAACTCTAGATAAAGAATCCTCAATAGGAGCACCACTGCCACAATCTCGGGGGGAACAAAAACCAGCATACTCTGACAAAAGTTACTATTTGTGTCCTAACACTACTAGAATGCATATTTTTAAAAACACAATTTGACACCACAGTCCGTGGTCTAATGCAGGGTATGAACCACATACTATTTGCCACAGTATGTTCCTGTTGCCACCTGGCCAGCAGAACTATAATTTAGTGTATCAACTGAATTTTTAATGTTAACCTGTATTTTTCTTAAGCCCATAGACTTTTTCTGACTACTGACAGCTTCAGTTCCACTTCCATCTGCCGCTGGCAGGTAAAGAATGTCCCTCAGATGAAACCCTGACTGTAACCACTATTCTATAACAGAGTCAGAAACTTAACAGAAGCCTATGAATAAAAGTCTGGCTACAGAGGTGTTGCTGGCAGTGTATTATGAAAGTAAACAAGCTGCATAAAGCACAGATAAGCTCAACTTCAAATACTAATGGTAAGAGGTGAAAAAAAAAATCCAAACCAAAAAACCAACAGAAACCATAACAACAAAACAAAAACAAAAGAAATTCAACGCAACCATCAAAAGCCTCAGCCAATGTCTAAGTGTGGTACTAATACTTGCTGCGGCTGAGAAGGGCAACTGGAGAAGCCTTTGAACTTCGGAACTACACAAAATCCACACCGGAGCGAGAAATTCGCGGCTAGCACAGAACGGCCAAAGCTGTCACACGGCTGCACTCGAGTACACCGCAGCACCCGAGGCCTCACAGAGGTGGCGGCAGCCCCAGCCCGTCCGTGAGGAGGCCGAGGAGCGCCAAGCGCACACACAGCGAGCACCCCCAACCAGGAACTCCGACTAACCCCAACAGGTCACCGGCAGCGGCCGTGCCCTCGTTACGCACCGTTCGCCACAGCCCCCAGTGATGAAGTGGCAGCGATGTACCTCCTTCCTCACACCCTTTCCCGAAATATTCCCCCCCTCAAGACGACACGGGCCGGGGGAGGCGGGGGGTGTGGGGTGTTGTGCCCTGCCACCATGGCGGACACCGCGCAGCCCCGGAAGGAGGGACGGAGGGAGGGCGACCAGCCGCCAGCCACCACGGGTGAGGGCCCAACCCCGGCGGGCCGCGGACGGCCGCGGCATAGCTCCCCTCGCAACACACCCCCACAGGGACCCCGGCCCGGCTCACCCTGGTACTGCAGGTCGAGGAGCACGAGCAGGAAGGGCAGCGCGGAGCCCAGGCGCCCGGCAGAGGCAGCGGGGGACACCATCTCCTCCTCCTCGGTCGCCGCCCCCCGTCCCGACAGTGGCGGCTCCGAGCGGGGCCCAACCGAGCGGCGGCTCCAGCTCCTCCGGGGAGGGTCGTGGGCGACGCTGATTGGGCGCGCCGCGCGCACCCGCCCCTGCCTGGCGCCCGCCGCCGGACGTGAGGGAGCGGCGCGA